>JAHBCN010000013.1:0-462500 GCA_019359885.1 Listronotus oregonensis
TCCCACGAAAGCGGTTCTAATCCTGGTTCGCGAAATATGACAGTTGACAGGCGGCATTTGACGGTGACAGGCGCCATTTTTAGCGCTTGCTGACCAAAAGATAAACTCATCCACTAAGCAAATTTTCCCTAAGTCACGTGGTTGGGAAATATGACAGTTGACAGGTGGCATTTGACGGTAAGGCGCCTTTTTTTTAGCGTTTGCTAAGAAAAAGATACAACTATCCACGTAAGCTAAATTTCCTAAGTCACGTGGTTCGCAAATTAAAGTTGAAGGTGACTTTTGACAGGTGACAGGCGCCTTTTTTTTAGCGCATACATGGGTAGTACACGTAAGCTAAAAACCCGTGGTTTTGACGGGCCCCGTTTTTTTTAACATATGCACATGCTAGCCTAAGTTTCCCTAACGCTCTACACGTTTTAATCAATACTTTTTAACTTAGCCTTTTGGGTCGGTTTAAGGCGTTGGAACCAAAGCAATAGGACGACGGGCATAGGTGGTTCAAATCCCCGGACTTTTTTTTAATTCGGATATCGAGACCCAAGATGGCTAAACAGCGATGATGCGTTTGACGGAACTAAATATATAGTTAGGTTAAGATTCCTACAGATGGTGTATGGGGCCCAAGCCCCAGGCACGGGGCAAGCGTGGGGGGCCCCCGGCGTAATACCATGTTCCTAGATTCCCAAAAGACCTAAATTTAAGGTTATTTGGCTTAAGACACCTTGCGATTGTGGGGCCCTAAGCGGGGGCCCGGAGCCCCCGGGCGGCACCCCAAGATGTTGCTAAAGCCAAAGGTAGCCGCCAATGTTGCTAACGCCAGATGTTGCTAGCCCAGTGGCAAATAAACGCCAGTGGTAGCTAGCGCCTGAAGCTAACTTGGTTGTACTTCTTCTTGGGCCCGGGTAACGGTATCCTACTAGCAGAGCCCAATATGCCCTTTTTTAAATTATTTAATATAATACATTCTTAGATACTTGAGAGTTATCACATGAATCAAATTAATAATATTTGTTTAAGATGCCTTCCTAGTAAGCTAGAAATCTTCTTGCGATTAAGCAGTTTGCGCTCTGACATCCCCTACATACATAGAAATATGATATCAGAGAAAACTTAGTACAAACAAGTACCAAACTACTTGTTTTTAATTATATCTACCAGCCAATAATTTAATCCAAGCATAAAATAAAAAGTCAACTCCTGCATTTGTTCTGGATTCCCTGAATTCAATGACTATTCAGTACACAAGGGCAATGCAGCACTTAACACTGCTCCTTTGATCGTGTTTCATTATGTATATCGCTGCCAGCACCCGAGACAAATGAACGTCTGGGCCATATCAAGGCTTACTACATCAATATGTTAATATTCGGCGGAGAAATGAAATACCGACTCTTAAGGTGTAATGCCGGAAAGGTAATAAACGGAAAGAGCAATCGAAACCGAAAATATTACGAATTTTTATTTTGTTGCCGTGATTTTTCTGAAAAAGCAATGAGTCTTTTAATTTTTAATGAGCCAATCTAGTATTACGCTACACTAATTAATTATTATTATTATTAATGTTCTTTGAGCTTTAACTCTATTATTTCTGTAATCGTCAAACTTTAAAAAAAGCTTTTTTGGATGTAAATTTTATCTTTTATTTGTTTCTCTGGGTATGTCTAACTAGCTGCGTTTTTTGTGAGTACACTTTATTTAACTTTTAGTCCAATCCAAAGTGACATTAAATTTACACATCCTAATTTTTCTTTGCTGTCCCAGAAAATATATTTGTACAAATGCCTAAAGGGTCCAGTAAAAAAATTTCAAAACAGTAAGTTTAAATTTAAACCTGATAGATTAAAATTTTACCATACTTATTAAAAACTTTGACTTAGTAAGTTAAAATTTCTGCATATTTTCTTTTTACTTGATCGTCTGGGCTTTCGTAGTAAGTTATAAAAATGGTAGGTAAAAATTTTCTACAAAAGCACAAAGGGCTAAGTAAAAAAAATAAGCTGAAATTTCAACTTGTTAAGTTAAAATTTTACCTTACTATGTTAAAATTTCAACTTCTTATATTGGAATTTTAACTAACTATGTTAAAATTTTAACCTACTATGTTAAAATTTTAACCTCTAATGTTAAAATGTAAGCTAAAATTTACTACAAAGACACAAAGTGGCCAAGTAAAAAAAAATAAGCTGAAATTTCAACTTATTAGGTCGAAAATATTAAAATTTTAACTTATTATGATGAAATTTTCACCTACTATGTTAAAGTTTTAACCTCCCATGTTGAAATGGTAGGTCAAAATTTACTAAAAAGCACAAAGTGGGCAAGTGAAAATAAAAATAAGCTAAAATTCAACTTATTAAGTTCAAATTTTACCTTACTATGTTAACATTTCAACTTCTTACATTGAAATTTTAACTATGTTAAAATTTTAATCTCCAATATTGAAATGGTACAGGTTAAAATTTACTACAAAAGCACAAAGTGGCCAAGTGAAAAAAAAACAAGCTGAAATTTCAACTTATTAGGTCAAAAATGTTAAAATTTTAGCTTATTATGATAAAATTTCAACCTACTATGATAGACTACTGTTTTCTGGGTTGTTAGGCCGTCGTCGGTAATTTGGGTTTCGCGTTTCCCAACGAGTGGTTGGTCTTCAAAAGGTAAGCTTCTGGGTTGATTACTTGGTATTACAAACCCTGACGTGGGGGCGCGTATTTATAGGTTTTTGGGGGGCGGGCCTTCTCTGTTTTTTCGGGGGTTTTTGCCTAGGTCTTGTTTACCTTTTTTGTGCAGTTTTTTTTCGGAGTTTGGGACCAATGTTTTGTTTATTTTTATTCTTCCTCTTTTTTTAAAGTTCTTTTATGTTTATTTTTTTCTTCTTCCCTGTACAATCTACATGATATGATGAGATAGTTGCGAGAACCTGGGTATCTTAAATTTTTTGGTGATTTTTTTTGGTCAAAGTGTGTTCCTACGTGGGGGTTTTTAATCGTCCCCGGCGGCAGTTTTGTGCTCTTTTTTTTCTTGTGTTAATCGACCTTTTGGTTGTTCCTATGACAAACTGCCGCAGGTCAAGGTATTCTATAAACTCCCGAACATAAAAAGGGGGGTCCCCTTTTTTCTTATGATTAGAAACTCTTTCCTTTCCCTTTGGTTTAAGTTGTTTTAATATTTTCCGTTTAAAAAGGGTCGTTAACACAAGAATAAAAAAGCAAAAGGGCCCAAACTCCCCTCAATTAAAAAAATCAGCTGTAAGAACACACTTTTCCAAAACGAACCAAAAAAAAATTTTAAGATACCCGGTTCGCAACTCCCCTCATCATATCAGGGTTTTCAGAAACTATAAAATACTAAAAATACAAACAACTTTAACAAAAAAAAGGGGGAAACAATAAAAATAAACAAAACATGGGAAAAATTTTCCCCGAAAAACGAAAATTGACCACAGGGAAACAAGCCCCAGGAAACAATCCAGCAAACAAAAAGGGGCCCCCCCCCAAAACCCTTAAATCGCCCTCCGTCCACGTCGTGTTCGTTAAAGAATCAACCGAAACTTACCCGGGGAAAACACTCTGCGGGGAAAATCAAAAAGACCAATTTTCCGACGGGGCCCCCAACAACCCTAAAAAAGTAGTCATTAGTGGGCAAATTCCCGTTTATTCAACCCCCTTTAAAAATTTTTTAACCTCCCATGTTAAAATGGTAGGTCAAAATTTACTAAAAAGCACAAAGTGGCCAAGTGAAAAAAATAACCTGAAATTTTAACTTATTGAGTTAAAATTTTACTTTTTATGTAAAAATCTCAACTTCTTACATTGGAATTTTAACTATGTTAAAATTTTAACTTATTATAATAAAATTTTAACCTACTATGTTAAAACTTTAACCTCCAATATTAAAATGGTAGGTTAAAATTTACTACAAAAGCAAAAAGTGGCCAAGTGAAAAAAAAATAAGCTGAAATTTTAACTTATTAGGTTGAAAATGTTAAAATTTTAACTACTTATGTTGAAATATCAACTTACTATGTTAAAACTTTAACTTATTATGATGCAATTTCAACTTACTATGTTATTTAAAAAAATAAAATTTCAACTTACTGTATTGAAATTTAAATTTTTAATGTACCTTATTGAAATTTCAACTTTTTTGTACTTAGCCCCCCTGGGCTTTCGTATAGTGCGATGCCTCAGTAACATGAAGAAAATTAAAAAAAAAATAAGTGCACATGTTAAACATCTTGCTTCTTTTTTCTATGGACCACATCGAATCCAGTTCTAACCTAGGCGAGCACAATTTCTCAATTTAATCAAAATATCTAAGGATAAGTACATCATAAATAATTTTGTTTTTAAGACCATCACATCACAATTTTACCACACCACAATACTTATCGAGATTTTGTCTCTATCAAGGCTAAATATAATTCTGTTTAAGGCCTCTTTTATTATTTATTAAAAAAAAAATAGTAACCTACAGAGTTTTACTTATTTTTATAAAATAAAGTCTAAAAAAAATTAACATTTGATCTTTCAAATTTTAATTTTTATTACTTTTTAATACGCACTGGAAGCCAATAATATTTTTCTTTTAAAAGGACATATATAGCTTTTAATAGTTTAATCTTTTAAAGATTTTAATTTTCTTGTAAGTACAAAATACACTAAAACCAATGAAAGCTTATAAACAGCTAGTTAATTAATTACTTCCGACATTTATTTATTAAGTACCGATGGCTTACAAAGAATTAGCGTATAAACTCTACCACCCATAGTAGAGAGAATAGAAAAGTCTGTGAGTATGGTTAATATGATTAATTTAACAAATTATAAATACATTTTTTATCCCTCCGGAACCACTTAAGACATTCACAATTAATAGGCGAAATTAAAGGTTTTTGGGAAAAAGGGGTTTTGATTTTTAACCATATCCGAAACCAAAAAAAAAACCTTTTTTGGGAAAAAGTTACCCCGGCAAAACCAACAGGTGAGCCTATATTTTATTTTCCAAATAAGTCCAGTATTGAGTTTATTTTTTTTTATTAGAGCAAACATGCTGTTTAAGCAATTTAGTTCGAAACCCCCAGGCATAAAACAGTATAACTTGGCGTAGATAGGGACTAAATTTATTGTTTCGGTTCACATTTAGAGGCCAATTTCTAAAACATAGCTTTCCAATAAAACGGCCCTTTTAACAGTTTATTTTGGGCTCTTTTAGGAAAGTTCGACTTATAAAACTACAGTATCAGTTTGTTTGATAAAATAAAAAGAGAACTGTGGGTTCACAACAAAAGACACTCTAAAGAGATTTTTATTTTTTGTTAATGCTTCCTTTAATGTGAGAGAAGTATTGCAATCAGAAAAAATCGAATCCTTAAAGTTTTCGCCAATCTTAACGTTTTAGGGTACTAACGATATTGTTACGGTGGTATGACTATTATAAAGAGTCATATGATAGCCATAGGCGTGCGCAGGGTAAAGCTGGTGTGGGTGCCGAGATAATAATAATAATAATTAATAAATAATAAAAATAATGAAGTGAATAAAACTATGAATAACAATATATCGATATTAATACATTGTTATTAATAAAATTAATTAATAATAAATTAATAAGAATAAATTCTTAGGAATGATTGGTAAATATTTATGAAATAATAACAAACCGAGTACATTATCCCTTATTTATTATAAAATCATTCTTCTTTCAAAGTTTTAAATTTTTTTAAATTCGTTTATCTAGTACTTATATCAATATTTCCGGGTAATTCCTTTTCCACAAATGGAACAGGAGATTTTCTAAACGTTCTTGGCGCATTGTGGATCTTTTTAATTTTCCATACTCATTTTCGAGAAGGTCGTTTATTAATTTTTAAATCGAACCTTATCAAATAAAAATTTTTTCATATTTTAAATACAGTAATCTTTTTCAGACTAGTGGGGGTGCCACGGCACCCACTCTGCGCACCCCTTTGATGATAGCACTCATAGATAAGGGAAGGTTCTAGTTATACTCGAGTATTTTATAAGACGTATTTAGAAGGATGCTAAGGAATTAATGGGGAAAAGTAAATCGGTACGCCTCCGCACCATAGGTAGTTTTCGACAAATTCTGCCATCGACTAAATGTAGACTAAAACCCAATAGGTGGAAATTTAAGGTTTGGACGCCCTGTAGAATGACTATTGCTAAATAAGACACTAAAATGGAATGAATATATACAAGTTTTTATTTACAATAAAATAATTGCATTAAAACACAAAATTCTTGTGATACGTTAAGGGGTCGTATTAGCAACTCAATTTATTGTTTATAATTGCACATTTTTTAAAAGGGTAAAATTTTCCCTTGACAATTTTTTTGAATTTGGTTAACTTTTAAAAATATCAAAGAAAGAAGAAATTACTCTTTAGCTAGGCACTGATAGCCTTAATTATTTTGTCAAGAGGTTGGAAAATTGAAACGTAACTTATCTAATGACAATACCAGCTGTTCACAAATTTATCAAAAGCCCACTTTAATAAAAAATGTGAAAAAAGTTGCAAAATTTACTTGAAAAAATCGGAGAAAAGTTGAGAGTTAGCAGAAAAACTTATATACAAGCCGTAAATCTATCAACGTTACGACAAAATTAGAGATGGTTTTTTATTACTATAAAAGTTAGAAAGTTCAAAGTCAAATCTAGAAATTATTTACAGTTTTTGGGACACCCGGTATCACTTGCCACTTCTGTGACACTAGGTATTTGACCATCTATCTTATTAATAGGTTTAGCTATTACCTTTTTCTTGCAGCTAATCTTCAACGGTTTTATTCAATAAATCACCTCCGTACACTTTTCCAGCTAAAGCCCGTCCTGCTTCACGTAGAATATGTCAATTTAAATTCGACACAGAGAAATATTTAAGTTGCTTTTCTAGCTTAAAAATCTACACTGTACTAAACCTTATGATTTAAAATAAACAGAAAAGATTTGATAGCCAATTATCTTGTGCTAACACGGAGAAAGTAGTATTAAACTACCCTGAAGAAGTGACATTTCCCTTAAATATTTAAATAGAACATTTCGGTGATTTGCCCGAAAATGCTATAGAAATTTTTTACATTACTAACGTAAAAAAATTAGAAAACGTTTCAGCTATATTATCTCAACGGCACGTAGTTTAGAGAAGCGTCAATCGTAAATGATTCGATCACAGTCACCGAATCGTTTATAAATATTAAACGATCGAATCCCCTACGCTTGCAGTGATCGAATCACTACCCGACTGAAAGACGGAAAGTAACGTAACGAATGAAGTGTTGTTGTCTGGCTAGCGACTGGCTTGATTTCGCCCGCTTCGACTGAAAGTTAAAAACTTGTCGATTGCCCGAATCCGACCAATCTATCCTTTTTTTACGATATCAAACATCAAAGGGCTCGCCGCCACGCGATTATTTTTCTCAGTCGCGGCAAAATTTAAAACTAAAATATTTATGCTGCGATATTCGTTCTATAATCCAATCAATAATCCGTCCTGTGTGTCATGTATCACCATATCGAAATATCGACCGATCGACCATCGCTTGGACGTTTGGTTTTGTACGCTTATAAAAATGATTGATTGAATGAACGATTGAAAAGGTCAGTGATTGATTCGGTCGCCAGTGAATGATCGAGTTACCCATCTCTAACGTAACTGTACTAAAATTCGTCGCGCTTTGCCGACCACCAAGGCTTGACGTACGACCATTTCATTGGTCTATTTAATTGACGCGCGCGTGACGTACTCTCACGACGCTTCTGGCCCTTTGGACGATCGCCTGACCCTTTTGCGTCTAGCGAAGGACCCGAGCTCTTATTGGATGCGTCGTCTTAGATATTTTTAGATTGTTAGAGGGGTTCCAAGAATTAAATCTCTGTCGCGGTATGTTTTAGATTTTAGTAAAGCAGGATTGTCACGATTATAAGGGAAAGTTACCGTTTAAAATTGGATTTGGTACTCGTGGCTATAGAAAAATAGTTTTCAGCTGCAAGATGTGTTTCTGCAACAGAAATGTTTATGGCATTGTGTAGAACCTGTAAGTTAAGTATATAAAGGGTGCAGTAAATCACTGTAAGTTAATCTATGTAAGTGATAGAGTTAAGATAAAAAGGCGAATAAAGTGTTACACAGTGTTTTATGTCCGGAAAGCCATAGTACCGTAACAATATGAAAAACATGGTTTCCTATTTCTATCCTTCTGTCGGCCTGTCTGCCGGTTGGCGTCATAACTCTTAAACGAAATGAGATCATAATTTCAAATTTATTGTGTACGTAATTCTTAAGAAAGCGAACTATTTTATTTAAGCTATATGCCTTTAAAAGAAGAGGTTTAAAGGTTTAAACTATATGTAATATTTTAATCATTTTTCTGATTTTTTTTTTTGAGTATGGGCTTACTCACTTACAAACTATTTGCTTTTTGGACCCGAAGGGACAAAGCTAAAGAGGGAATAGGAAAAAAATAATAATAATTTTAAAATTTTGCAATTTTTAGGATTTTTTTGGTCAAGACGTTTTAAAATAAAATTATGTTTTTAATTTACCCAGTTTTACTTAAAATAGGCAAGGAATATAAATGTTGTCTTATTATTTTTAATAAAAATTAATCTTTTTTTAGTTTTTTATAGGAAAAAAATGAAATCAGGAAGAAGACCTTTTTTACATTTATTTTTTCGAGAGTTTTGCCCAAAAATGTATTCTGTTTTGGCGTAAAAAAAATTAAACTAAAAACACCTTGAAATTCTTTAAAACGAGTTTAGTTTCCCTTTAATCCCTGAAAGATCAAAACACGATTTTTCTACGCCACACCGATCGATTTCCTAAAGAAGTTTTGTACGTTACGAAACCAGTGTTAGCTTCTTAATTACCAAAACGGAAACATTATATCACTTATTGTTAGTAATATTACCTACCAAACCTGATATTTTGGACTTTTCTTTGCATTAAAAAAAAATGCCGGAAAAGAAAAGAAATATTTAAAAAAAAGGAGTAAGATAAAAAGGTGTTTTTAAAACAATAAGTCATTTCACAGCAGTTTTGGCCAATTACTGGTTTTTTCAGTGCCTACTTTTTAGCTAAATGTTTTTTAAAGTCTCTGCCAGCACTTGAAAAAAATACCTATCAAATAAAAAAATACGAAAATCAAAGATTGTTAAGTAAAATCTCTTTTTTACTCCATTTCAGATATTTCGGTTCTATTTTAATAAAGTTTTATATTGAATGGTTTTGCTGGTACCGACCTGAAAAAAACTCGAGACCCCTTATTTGCTTCATACACAGAGCCGCATCTAGGTATGGTCGCGCCCTTGGCGGAGCTTAACATTGGCGCCCCTTCCCACACACACTGGGGGATTTGGGAGTATGGAATACACCCCAACGAAAACGGGGATTTCGACGGTTATTTCCCGGAAATTTTTCAAAATTAAAATACAAAGATTTGGGTTTAAAGTTTGTTAAACCGAGAATTTTTTTTAAATACCAATTTTATGGTGAAATTTCTGTCAAATTCTATATTTTCTTTAAATAAAAATATTGGCCTACTATTTAAAAAAGACATGATTTACATAAAACAATTGTTTTATGTGAGTGAAAGAAACTGAATGTAAATTAACTTTACATCCTTATTACATAACATAACATTAAATTCGTAGTTACAAAAATACCGTGCATTGCAGGCCTACTAAAACGTAACATGTATACTTTAATAAATTAAATAATATGCAACAAAAATGATTAAAACCAGTGCTGTCCCCAATTTATAAAATACCACTTTATCCCCAGCTTAAATATTAAAAAAGTTTAAAGAGTTACGTTCTCGCTGTTGGTATCAGAATAAATTGATATTTTATTAAGAATTCATAATTTTTTGTAGTGTTAATATATTAAAAATAATTAAATTAAGTATCTAAGTTGAAATTTTTTTATAAAATTGTTGTGTTGTAATTTATTTATTTGATTAATTTTGTCCATAAAAATTAAGAATAATTTAACTATGGTACTGACAACTGATGATTTTTTTTATAGCCGATTTTGCGCCCTCTGGTAGCTGCGCTCTTGGCGGGCGCCCATCTCACCACCGCTTAAATACGGCCCTGTTCATACCTACATTTGATTTTGTTCTTATTGGTTAATTTAGTGTAAAAAATATAACATGTTTTTTGGGTTATTTTAATTTTTTAAAATTACCTTTTTATTCTCAAAACACATCAGGTAATACAAAAAAACAGTTTAAAACCTCAGAAGCGGATATTATTATACAGGGTGTTACTTAATGGTATGCCATAATTTGAAGGAGGCATTCCTGGATGGATTTTAAGTCGAAAAGTTCATATAAACGTGGGCCCTAAAATGCTTAGTTATTAAGATACAGGGTGTTAAAGTTTTATTTTATTTTCACTTTTTAATACATTTTTCAAAGACGGTTTTGAGATATTGAACTGAATTTTGGCACAGGATATTATGGCATAAAAACACACTTTTCAGATGTTCATTTAATTTTTTTTTGCAACCAGTGGCGTAGCTATGACGAATTTTCAAAACAATTTTACAAAAAAAATACTACGCCATTGACTTGGGAAAAAAATTATGATTTTGTAATAATTATCAATCAATTATAAACAAAAAATCCTCTTTCATTTTGCCGTAAAACTTACCGTTTGGGAGAAATCGTTAATTAAAAAAATGTCTTATGTACCCAAATTGCATCTTGAAAAATTATTATTGAAATAAATCAAGTTAGCTTTGCTCGTTGCCAGCGATTGTTGTTTTGTTGTTGTAAACATTATGACACTGACGTTAATTATCATTCTTGATTGTTTAAACTTTTATTTTCAATTTTAAATACATTTTTCAAATATTTATTTTTAAGCTATTTTCTTACAAACTAGTGAACAAAAAGCAATAACAATTAAATACAATACATACATAATTTACAAAAAATGTTGAAATGACCACCTCTCGCCTCTATGCAGGCTTCTGCTCTTCTTCTCATTGAATTACGAACCCTTTCAAAAATTCCATGCGTGTTTCGGATAGTTTCACATCCGTCAATAATTCTATTTCTGAGTTCTTCTAATGTCACAATGGGTGTATGATAAACTAATGTTTTTAGGTGTCCCCACAAATAAAAATCTAGGCTGTTCAGGTCAGGCGATCTGGTGGCCAAAATTGTGGTTCCACGGCCTATCCAATGATTTTGGTAGGCTCTATTTAAATGCTCACGAGCCAATATGTAAAGTGGCGGAGCGCCATCAAGCATAAAACAAAGTTGTTGCCGTAACTGAAGAGGAACATTTTCAAGAAGCAAAGGCAAATCATTTTGGAGAAAATTACAATAATCCTGTCCGTTAAGGCGTCCTGGTAAAAAAATGGTCCAATTAAATGGTCGGATACGATACCGATCCAAACGTTCAGTGAAAATTGTTCCTGAAAATGTGTCTCTGTAATCGCATGAGGGTTTTCCTGGGCCCAGTAATGATTGTTATGGAAATTGGTTATTGCATTTCTTGAAAAATTTGCTTCGTCCGTAAACAATATTTTGGCATCAAAATGAGGATTTTCTGTTACTTTTTGGAGATACCATCTACAAAATTGCGTACGTGGTTCATAATCTCTAGGAAGCAATGCCTGACCCTTTTATGTGAAAAGGATATAACAAAGAATCTCTTAAAATCTTCCATACCGTCTTGTAGCAGATGTTTAATGCCATACCTATTTTTCGCGTACTTGTGGTTGGATCCTCTTCGACTGCATGCAGGACAGCCTCCTCCACTGCCGGTGTTCTAACTGTACGGGGCCTTCCCTCGGAAATATTAGCTTTAAAACTGCCAGATTCAGTCAGACGACGATGAATGTTTATAAATGTTCGTCTATCTGGGAGAGCGCGATTAGGATACCTTTCTTGATACAAACGCCGCGCCTCCACAGCATTACCATTAGCTAGACCATAAAGGAAATGCATTTGTGTCATTTCCAAATTAGAATAATTTACCATTTTTTTAACTAGCAAAATGCACGTTTTAAGATCGAAGGAGAAATAAATACAAACTGTCAAGAAGGATAACTAACGTCAGTGTCATAATGTTTACAACAACAAAACAACAATCGCTGGCAACGAGCAAAGCTAACTTGATTTATTTCAATAATAATTTTTTAAGATGCAATTTGGGTACATAAGACATTTTTTTAAATTTAAAGATTTCTCCCAAACGGTAAGTTTTACGGCAAAAATGAAAGAGGGATTTTTTGTTTATAATTGATTGATAATTATTATAAAACCATAACTTTTTTCCCAAGTCAATGGCGTAGTATTTTTTGTAAAATTGTTTTGAAAATTCGTCATAGCTACGCCACTGGTTGCAAAAAATTAAATGAACATCTGAAAAGTGTGTTTTTATGCCATAATATCCTGTGCCAAAATTCAGTTCAATATCTCAAACCGTCTTTGAAAAATGTATTAAAAAGTGAAAATAAAATAAAACTTTAACACCCTGTATCTTAATAACTAAGCATTTTAGGGCCCACGTTTATATGAACTTTTCGACTTAAAATCGATCCAGGAATGCCTCCTTCAAATTATGACATACCATTAAGTAACACCCTGTATAATTGAAATACCAATAAAATGATGGATTTATAAAAAAATGTAATCACTAAATAATTAAAAACTGAAAAAAGTTACTTAAATATACTCAACAAATTCTGATAAAAAAGCTAGTAGGGCAATTAATAAAACCCTTTTAAATAACAAGATTGATGTTTCTGTCGCGACTTAATTTATTAACACGTCTAAAAGACCGTAGTTAAATATTGAGTTTGTTGCTTATCTAAAATTAAATCTTTTGAGCAATTTATCCCTTATTTTGACAGGTTGTTCATATGGCGGAGACCAAGCAGTGACCATTTATGTATTAACCTTTTTGATTATTATAATTGTTACAATTTTGCCAGATTTTTGATTTGATTTGATTACAATAAATTATAATACAGAATACTTTAATCTGAGGAATCCATACGAAAAAAAACTGATGAAATAATTAATACAGATTAGGTGCCTAAAATCTGTTTCAAATTACAAATATTTAAATTATTTTAATTTGCTAAACTGTAGTCTCTTCTTCTATATGGAAAACTGTTTTGTGAGTTCGTCACAGATTATTGTGAATGTTTTTTAGGTCCGAAACCATTTTTTATTGCCTTGCTTAATAAGTCAAATAGGATTTTTTGTAGAAACTCATTTTGAGAACTTAAAGTAATGACAAATGCCTGTCATGATCTGTTGAAAGCTTCTGTTGTAATGCCATGTGTAATAGAAAAAGGAAATAATGCACTGTTTCTACAGTCTCGGTACTATGTTATCCATAAGGGTTTAATCTGTATGGGAATGAGAATCTATAAGTACATTCTTAAAGCTCTTCATTGCAAGTCGCATATGCATTTTAAAGGAATAAATAAATTAATATTTAAAACAAAAATCTCCATGCTTTAGTTCTTTTGGTATAATCATATTTGTGAGGATTTATAAACGAAATCGAATAAATAAAGCAAGAATTTAATTAGAACACTAGAACACAACTTAAATTGTCCACGGTACAGAATACATACTATGAAGTGATTAATATTTACTTGAAATTTTGTGAGTAGCTTCATATTGGCAAGTCCAACAAGAAAACTTCTTTTTACGACTTTTCTCGAAACTCCTGCTTTTTCGAGTAGGCGATTTTGAAACATGACGAATTCATGACTTATTGTTTTTTGATAAATATATACATTTGTAAGCTGACTAGGTAAGAAATTCAAGAAACATTTTTTCCGACAAAAAAACTGCTACAATCAGCTTGTCCGACGCCCCGAACAAGACGAATTGACGAGGTTGTTGTTTTTCAATACGTATGTAGTCCATTGTTGCTTTACTGTATAACAATAATTTACGTAATCAAGCAGTTATATAGTGCCCGACAAATTTATTGTTTTTGTTTTGTAGTCCGACACCCTAAATATGACATTTTGACGAAGTTATGTTTTGCGATTAATACATGTCGGACAAAAAATCGGGCGATTTAAACGAATGATAGCATTACTTTTGATTGTCCAAGAAAAAAAATTATTCTTAGAGACAGTCCAACAAAAATAACATAAAAATGTAAAACATAACCTACCTATTATTACTATTAATCTTATAATTTTTATGTGCATATTTGGATGTTAATTTTGAAAAATAATGTAAAAGCATTTATACATTTGATGTAAAATTTCCTTATTCATTAAATTTTGCGTCGGTCAAATTACATAATAATTGTTAATCAATTAAGTAACAATGGACTATATAGTATTGAAAAACATAACCTCGTAAATTTGGCATATTCAGGGCGTCAGACAAGCTGATTGCAGCAGTATTTTTGTGAGGCTGAATGCGAATTTTTCATTAATTTAGCTTACAATGGTATCAAAATGAAGTAAAGACATGTTTTATTTTTAATTGTCTTTTGTAAATACTTGAACCGGAAATAGATAAGTTTTAATACTACAAAAAGCTTTCCCGATTATCACGCAATAATTCTAAAAATATTTGGGAACGCAACTTAAAGCATACAGTATTCACACTTCTACAGTGTTTACACTAGTTTAAATCCTATAGAAGCTTTTAAAAAAGGTCTTTTTTTATTTTAAATAGCTTTTTGTGACTAGTTGGAAGGGAGACATTGTTTTAATACTACAAAAAAGCTTTTTTTATTATCACCTAATAATTCTAAAATTTTTTGGGCATGCAACTCAACGCGTACGGTGCCACACAGAAGTTTAAATCTTATAGAAGCCGTCAAAAAAAGTATTTTTTATTTTTAGAAGCTTTTTGTGTCTACTTAAACGGGAGATATTAAGTTTTGGTACTACGAGAAGGTTTCTTTTTTATCACCAGCGGCGTTTATTAGGGGAGGGCTGGAGGCGACAGGAGTAGGCTCTCTCACTTTTTGAAACAAATGAAAACTAGTTTAGGGTATTAATTTAATTCTTTCGCCCATAATATTTTGGTTAATTTTTAAATGAAGCAGTGGGGCGCTTCCACTTTTTATAGTCAATATACGCCACCACTGATTTTATTTAATACTTCAAATTGTTTTATTTCTTTATGAACTTGTTATATTTCTAGTCAAAGCTTATAAATGTTTTTTCCTGCTTTTCATGGCTCCTAAATTAAATATTTTTTTATTAAAATTGCAAGTTGCTTTAAAAATGTTTTGTCGAAAAATAGAAAGATAAACAAGTACGCCGCCGGCGTCTTTGAATAACTAACAAAATTCTCTAAAACTTTACTCATTTAACCGTTTTTCTGTCTTCCATATTTTCTGAGATAGCAATACATACATTACCTAAATTACCCACACTGTAGAAATTAATAATGGCTCTCTAAGTGAATCTAACTGGCACTGGAATTTGTAGAAATTTTTTTTTTTAGTTGATCTCCGTTTTATTTGATTGCCTCGATTACAAAATCAATAATAAATTTTAAATTACAATTCAATATCAGAAGCAGCGTAAAAAACTTTTACAATTTCAAAGGTCCATGGATTTGACATCATTTTGCTTACAACACAGATTATAACATTGATGATGTTCAACTGAAATCTAGCAAATGTTGCCAATAATTGAAAATGTCCAATAAATTTCAAACAAATAGTAAAAAGCAGAAATAATAAACATCAAAAGTAAAAAACTCGCTATTATAAAACACTAAATTATAAAGTTTATGGTTTTGACATTATTTTCAATTGTCGAAGCGTAAAAATCACTTATAGTCCAGTAACTGAAGACCTAAAAATACCCAAAGCTGTAAATAAATCTGTACAGTTTTAATTTGTGGCGCAATTCTTAGGTCTTCGCGGATGCTTTCGAGAGAGAAAAAGTTTATCACGATTCCGATCTGGGAACTCGCTAAAAATGGCCCCCTTAAGTCCCAAAAATGAGTTTCCCGCGAATATCTGCCAAAATATGCTAATTAAAGAATTTTTGTTCAGACCAAAAATGAAGATCACCTGGAAATCTACAAAAATGGTTCCTATCATTTTTTCCCAACACCAATATTTTTCGCAAAAACGGCCGTCAAAAATCCATAACATTCTACACTGGATAGATAGCCGGAACGGCTAAAAAATGCAGATGGGCAAAACAATGTTTTATCAAAACGCAAGAAAGATGGCGAAGGAAATTTTTTGAACACTTGCTAAGGTTTCCTTATAAAAAAGAAATGTTAACAACAACCATTTTTTTTAATATTAATAAAGTAATGAGATACTTTTAAAATATTGTGAAAAAAAACTTTGACCGCTTTTTTTAATATTCTAAAAAAATTAAAATGGACCCAAACTCATGTGCAATAATAGGTACGGGTTTCCCCATTCCGACGAACATGAACATTCTACACTGGATAGATAGCCGGAACGGCTAAAAAATGCAGATGGGCAAAACAATTTTTTATCAAAACGCAAAAAAGATTGGGAAGGAATTTTTTAAACTCTTGCTAAGGTTTCATTATAAAAAAGAAATGTTAATAACAAACCATTTTTTTAAAATATTAATAAAGTAATGAGATACTTTCAAAATATTGTGAAAAAAAACTTTGACCGCTTTTTTTAATATTCTAGAAAAATCAGAATGGACCCAAACTCATATGCAATAATAGGTACGGGTTTCCCATTCCGATAAACTTTAAATGATTAAAAAATGTACATTATTCCCGAGTAATGGAACAATTCGTCCGCCCGCTTATAAGTAAATCTATGAAAATAGCGGCATTCTAGCGGTAGAGCGGCAGCTGAAATAAAGGGAGTTTTGGGTCCCGATCTCGAAAACTATCGATTTTTTCAAAAAAATATATAAGGATCATTTTTGTAGATTACAAGACTATCTTCATTTTTTGTTTAAACACAAATTTTCCAATTCGCATATTTTGGCAGATATTAGCGGGAAACCCATTTTTCGGGCCTTGAGGGGTCATTTTCAGCCCTTTCCCACCTGTTAATGTTGATCAACTTTTTTTTGCTCGAAAGCATTCCCAAAAACCTAAGAATTGCGCCACAAGGGAAAACTGTACAGATTTATTTACAGCTTTGTCCCTTCATTTACCTAACTATGTGATCAATTGTATGCTTGTGACGACATAATATAGTAGTTTGGGGCTTTGTATTAGTATTCTCTCTTTCTACCTAAAGACACATAAAGTTTAAAAAAATGGTTTCCTATTCTCATTTATTCATTAAATTATATAAATACTCACCACGCAACAAAGGATATATAAAATTAAAAAGTCGCGAATCTTAAATATTTCAGCATCATGCAACTACACTAAAAGTGCAATAAAACTAACATTATGTAATAAAATACAATGTAAATCCAAAGTAAAAGTTTTCTTTTAGTGCAATAAATCAGAGGTTTCTTTTGATATATTTTCTACTCTAATTTCGATGTTTGTTTTCATTTTAACATTTTTGTTGGATATGCTTTGTCAGTTTTTATTGATTGATGACCTCTTTTAATCTGAATTTTGCGTTGTTTACGTTGCTCTTATACAGTTCAGATATTTTAAAAATTAATAATCTCCTACTAATCATAAAATCTATATCTAAAAAGCTTATTATTTCCTGTACGTATCGTCAAACCGGAAATTGTGCTTAAATATATAAGAGTATATAAACCTTGTCGAGAAGCACGTACGTTGGGGTTGAAGTTATTTTAGGAAGAAATTTTTAGTCTGTTGCCAAGTCTGGTAATTGGATAAACTTTTACACGAAATAGAATTATAGAGCACAAAGTTTTCTGTTGTACACAAACATACCATTCTTGTTTAACCAGGCCTCTAAGCCACTCATTAGGTTAAGATCCTCGTATCTTTAAGAATAAAATAACAAAACTCAGGTACGTGCGATATGAAAAAAATTTAGGAACTTTAAAATTCAATTAGGTCGTATTTAATTTTACAGTGTTTTATTTTAAAAGTACAAAAATCATGTAATTTTTTACACGGATCGTGTTTTTGACCATATTTTTAAATGGCGGTGCTTTTAAATCACCATATGCCATTTTTGCTCGATATATCTGACCCTTGTAATTTTTTAAAGGTATCACTAATAGTTAAGTTTTAACATGTGTCATAATTTTGACAGAATTATTAAATTTAACCAACTTTAGCTTTTATAGATATATTACATTTGACACTTACTTAAGTGCCTATCACTATTAATTCTTTTAATGGATTTCCTTACCCAGGAAATAAGGTTAATCTTTCATTTTTTTATTATGTTATGTTTAGGAATATAATATTTGTAATATATAATTTAAAACAAGAATACAAAATGTTTTCTTTATTTTTTTAACCAAAAAATAATTAATTTCTCATTTCTTTTTGGACTACTGATTTATAAAAATCATTAAACAAATTTTGGTGACATACCGCGTTAAAAATTGTTAGGACAGTTAACATACCGGTTTATTTTGGCGAGAAGCGGTAACGTAGGGGAAGGTGTTATGACGTCAGTATCTACGTCATTACTTCGTACCCAGTATCCACCGCTATGGGCACTAGTCAGGAGGAGCGTTAATAATGGCTATGTCAAGTTTAAATTAAAATAATGGAGGAATTCTCGGCTTTTCTATTGTTTTGGTTCTTGTTTTTTTTTGCTATGGTTTACCAACTTTTCGATTTTTTAGTTAATTCCCAAATGGATAAATTGGTGCAATTATATTTAAATCATAGAGAGAAAGATTTACTTGTTAAAGTTGACTTGAAAACAGCTAATATCTTATTGAATGAAAAATTTGGTTTATATCTTATCTTCTCGACTTGTTTCTTAACTTTCCAAAGACCTTAAGACTTAAAAATGTATTAAAGGATTAGTATGTAAGTTGACAGACGCGTGATATACGTAAACCGGTTAGAATGGTAGGGGAAAGAATTGCTATCAACCAGTAGTTAAAAACGGTATGTCGCGAAAAAATCCTTATTTATTGGCACGGTGCGCGATGAAAGCGACATCTGACGGCTGCGTAAAATCATACTTGAAAGCCGTGAAAGAGGTGTTCGTAAATAAATACATATAGGTATGTAAACCTGGTGAGCACTGTAAATAACTGTTTTATAACATTAAAAATGTCAGAATAACTTCTGGTTTAATTTTCGAGGTGAAAATCGGCAAAATTTTGAAATATAAATGCAGTTTTAAGGTTATATCATTGGGGTGTCATAATCTAAAAACTAGAGGTCTCCGACAAAAATCGGCAATTGGCCCGATAAGTAAAAAAATCAATTTTCAATATACTTAACATTTATATATATTTTACTTACTTAAAGGTTTTATAGCCATTTTCCCTATTCACAATCACAGAAGACTACACAGACAAGTCAGTTCTGCAGACTAAGTAATCATACGGCCGAGTGATGAAAGCGTTGTTAAATTTAGCAATGGACTTAACAATTGTCAAAAGTTAACAACGGTTAAGAATGTTTAACAAAATGTCAGATTTTGACAGGTTGCCTACTAAAATCATTGAATAACACTGACAATGACGTTTTGTTAAACATTCTAAACCGTTGTTATCTTTTAACAATTGCTAAGTCCATTGCTAAATTTAACAACGCGATCATCACTCGGCCGTTAGTCTATTAAAGGGCAGGAACAAACGGTACACGGCAAGAAACAAGTAAGCTTTTCTTCTTGTTACGTCAAATTCGAAAGTTGTTCGGCTAACCCCAAAACCCGAAAGTCGTTCGGCTAAGCGGGAAATTTGAATTTAACACCTTTTTTCTGGGTGCATTTTCCTTTATTTCTAATTTCCAACTAGCAGTTGGAAGTGTATAAAATTTGCAGGTACTATTTCTGCCAGTATTCTTACATTACTACTACACAACAACTATTATGCACCATTTTATATAGTTTTATCTAATTGTTTACATTTAAATCAAGTATGATTTGACGATAATTTGACCACAGCGAGCTCTGCAATCGATTCAGCTGTCCCCACCATACACTCCGGTCTCTGCCGATAGTTACAACGCAAACCGCGACTTATTTTAAATTAAAATGATTTTTGTAAAAACTACTTTACGATCAGTATCTATAAGCACACAAGTACTTAGTGTCCAATACTGGTTTTTGCAATAATATATATTTTTGTTTAATAAATGGCGTAATTTTTTACGCCTCAGCATTATAAGTAGTTGTCGACAAACTCTGGTATTGGCTAAGACACTACGATTTAGGTAAATATACACAAGTTTTATTTACAATAAATTACATGCATTAATACTTCACAAATGTCTCGTGATACGCCAATGGACGTATTACCAAACCAATTTAACGTTTATGATTACACAGGTTCTAAAAAAGTCAAAAAATTTCCCTTGACAAATTTTTGTTAATTCTTTTTTTTTTAATTTTCAAAACAATACAAAAGATTCAAAATTACTCTTTTACTTGGCACTGGCAGCCGTAATTAATTTGCTAAGAGCTTAGAAATATTTAAACATAACTTATTATCTAAAGTCAATATTATTTGTTCCGAACTTTATCAAAGTTTAATTTTACTAACAAAATTTGTTTAAAAATTTGAAGAAAAAAATTCACTTAAATTTATCAAAAAAATTTAAATTTCACTAGACACCCGTACACGCTTTTCGGAGTTTATGAGGCGTAAATCTATCTCACAATTAAAGATAAATTTTTATTAATTTAAAAATTAGAAAGTTTAAAGTCAAATTATTTTTTTTTTAATTTTTAGGACACCCGGTATAACTTGCTACTTCTGTGACACTAGGTATGGATTATTATTGATCGCCTATCGCATTAATTAAATTGTCTGTTACCTTTTTCAGCAGCTACTCCCTTACAAATCCATTCACTATTTACCTTTTCTTGAAACACTTTCACTCAAAGGCCTGTCATGTACTGTTCTTTTTAATTGACATTGACAACGAGAAACATTTAATTTAGCTGTAGTAGCTGATACAGATGCACATTTTTGTACATACAATTGTAAACAATTTTAATTGTTTATGGAAATAGAGGTACTAGTCAAATTCCTTGAACTAACACGAAGAAAGTAGTATAAATTACTACCATGAAAAACTAACATTTCCATAGATTATTTGAGTAGAAGAACATTTTCGGCGGATTTCCCGAAAAATACGAAAGAAATCAGAAAACTTTCCCAAAGACGATCCGACTCCGAGGTCACATGTAATTGTACTACCTGTCCCCGGTCTCCCGACGCACAGACCTTGCCATCCGACCCCTTCTTCTTTCTTTTATTTCATGCGCTTGTTTTCTGGCGGGCGAAATCTCGAGACTTTATTGGATACGCTATGTCAACACAAGTTTACAAATCATGTCGACGCAACGGTACTTTGCTGCTTAGTTATTTTTAGATCGGTAAGGAAAGTTTACTGTTAAACTTTGGATTTTTATTATTTTATAAAAAATTCGAAGGAATATAGAAAAAATAGCTTCCAGGTTGCAAGATGTGTTCCTGCAACAACCGATAATCAATTGAATTAGTCATATTTTAAAAGAGGTTGCTTTATTAGAAACAACAGCAGTTTTTAAAAGAAATTACCTTATACAGAGATGTCCGAAAAAAAAATTGCAAGTAAATAATGTGGGTGATAAATGTAAAGATCGCAAGCCATCGTGTTACGTGCGCTCGTTATTTTTCCGAATTATACCCTTTCGAAGTCTTTTTAAACCCCTTCAACATATTTTCTTTGCAAGTATGCAGCCAGAAGGAAAGTTTAGAACTTAAAATAAATTTAGCCTCTCAATTTGGTTTTATACGAAAATGTGGAAGATTAGATACTCAACCCTTTATAACTTAATAGCCTCTTTAGGTTTAGCGAGCAGTTTAAGTTTACTAAAAAAACCTTGATAATAAATGTACCTAATACTTTTTTATAACATACATTCAGCAAATGAAATGAAAACCAGTAAGCTTTTCAAGGGAAAATTAGGTTTTTAAACTAACCTTTAAAGATGTTTTTTTTTTCGTATACAATATCATAGAAAAAAAAAATTTGTCTAAAATATTTCGATTGTTTAAGGTTGTCGTTTGGTAATTTTGTGAATGACATTTTAAAAAAAACACAGGCAGGCGGGTGGTTTTATAATATCAATTACACAGGTTCAAAAAAAGAAAAAAAATTTCCCTTAAAAATTTTTTGTTAATTTTTTTTTAATTTTCAAAACAATAAAAAAGATTAAAAATTACTCTTTTCTTGGCACTGGCAGCCGTAATTAATTTGCTAAGAGCTTAGAAATATTTAAACATAACTTATTATCTAAATAATATTATTTTTCCCGAACTTTATCAAAGTTTAATTTTATTAACAAAATTTGTTTAAAAATTTGAAGAAAAAATTAAAAATTTTAAAAAAAAAATTTTTTCCCCTAAAAAACCCCTTTTCGGGTTTTGGGCGTAAATCTATCTCACAATTAAAGATAAATTTTTATTAATTTAAAAATTAGAAAGTTTAAAGTCAAATTTTTTTTTTTTAATTTTTGGACACCCGGTATAACTTGCTATTTTGTGACACTAGGTATGGATTATTATTGATCGCCTATCCATTAATTAAATTGTCTGTTACCTTTTTAGCAGCTACTCCTTACAAACCCATTCCACTATTTACCTTTTCTTGAAACACTTTCACTCAAGGCCTGTCATGTACTGTTCTTTTTAATTGACATTGACAACGAGAAACATTTAATTTAGCTGTAGTAGCTGATACAGATGCACATTTTTGTACATACAATTGTAAACAATTTTAATTGTTTATGGAAATAGAGGTACTAGTCAAATTCCTTGAACTAACACGAAGAAAGTAGTATAAATTACTACCATGAAAAACTAACATTTCCATAGATTATTTGAGTAGAAGAACATTTTCGGCGGATTTCCCGAAAAAATACGAAAGAAATCAGAAAACTTTCCAATGACGATCCGACTCCGAGGTCACATGTAATTGTACTACCTGTCCCCGGTCTCCCGACGCACAGACCTTGCCATTCGACTCCTTCTTCTTGCTTTTATTTCATGCGCTTGTTTTCTGGCGGGCGAAATCTCGAGACTTTATTGGATACGCTATGTCAACACAAGTTTACAAAATCATGTCGACGCAACGGTACTTTGCTTGCTTAGTTATTTTTAGATCGGTAAGGAAAGTTTACTGTTAAACTTTGGATTTTTATTATTTTATAAAAAATTCGAAGGAATATAGAAAAAATAGCTTCCAGGTTGCAAGATGTGTTCCTGCAACAACCGATAATCAATTGAATTAGTCATATTTTAAAAAGAGGTTGCTTTATTAGAAACAACAGCAGTTTTTAAAAGAAATTACCTTATACAGAGATGTCCGAAAATAAAATTGCAAGTAAATAATGTGGGTGATAAATGTAAAAGATCGCAAGCCATCGTGTTACGTGCGCTCGTTACTTTTCCGAATTATACCCTTTCGAAGTCGTTTTAAAGCCGCTTCAACATATGTTCTTTGCAAGTATGCAGCCAGAAGGCAAGTTTTAGAACTTAAAATAAATTTAGCCTCTCATTAGCTTCGGTTTTATACGAAAATGTGGAAGATTAGATACTAAAACAATCCTCTTATAACTTAATAGCCTCTTAGGTTTAGCGAGCAGTTTAAGTTTACTATAAAATACCTTGATGAATAAAGTGTACCTAATACTATTTTATAACATACATTCAGCAAATGAAATGACAACCAGTAAGCTTTTCAATGGACAATTAGGATTTTAAACTAACCTGTTAAAGATGATTTTTTTTTCGTATACAATATCATAGAAGAAAAAAATTTGTCGGTAAAATATTTCGATTGTTTAAAAGGTTGTCGTTTGGTAATTTTGTGAATGACATTTTCAAAAAAACACGAGCCGTCAGGCGGGTGGTTTTATAATATCAATTACACAGGTTCTAAAAAAGTCAAAAAATTTCCCTTGACAAATTTTTGTTAATTCTTTTTTTTTTAATTTTCAAAACAATACAAAAGATTCAAAATTACTCTTTTACTTGGCACTGGCAGCCGTAATTAATTTGCTAAGAGCTTAGAAATATTTAAACATAACTTATTATCTAAAGTCAATATTATTTGTTCCGAACTTTATCAAAGTTTATTTTACTAACAAAATTTGTTTAAAAATTTGAAGAAAAATTCACTTAAATTTTTTTCAAAAAATTTAAATTTCACTAGACACCCGTACACGCTTTTCGGAGTTTATGAGGCGTAAATCTATCTCACAATTAAAGATAAATTTTTATTAATTTAAAAATTAGAAAGTTTAAAGTCAAATTTTTTTTTTTTAATTTTTAGGACACCCGGTATAACTTGCTACTTCTGTGACACTAGGTATGGATTATTATTGATCGCCTATCGCATTAATTAAATTGTCTGTTACCTTTTTCAGCAGCTACTCCCTTACAAATCCATTCACTATTTACCTTTTCTTGAAACACTTTCACTCAAAGGCCTGTCATGTACTGTTCTTTTTAATTGACATTGACAACGAGAAACATTTAATTTAGCTGTAGTAGCTGATACAGATGCACATTTTTGTACATACAATTGTAAACAATTTTAATTGTTTATGGAAATAGAGGTACTAGTCAAATTCCTTGAACTAACACGAAGAAAGTAGTATAAATTACTACCATGAAAAACTAACATTTCCATAGATTATTTGAGTAGAAGAACATTTTCGGCGGATTTCCCGAAAAAATACGAAAGAAATCAGAAAACTTTCCAATGACGATCCGACTCCGAGGTCACATGTAATTGACTACTGTCCCCGGTCTCCCGACGCACAGACCTTGCCATTCGACTCCTTCTTCTTGCTTTTATTTCATGCGCTTGTTTTCTGGCGGGCGAAATCTCGAGACTTTATTGGATACGCTATGTCAACACAAGTTTACAAAATCATGTCGACGCAACGGTACTTTCTTGCTTAGTTATTTTTAGATCGGTAAGGAAAGTTTACTGTTAAACTTTGATTTTATTATTTTATAAAAAATTCGAAGGAATATAGAAAAATAGCTTCCAGGTTGCAAGATGTGTTCCTGCAACAACCGATAATCAATTGAATTAGTCATATTTTAAAAGAGGTTGCTTTATTAGAAACAACAGCAATTTTTAAAAGAAATTACCTTATACAGAGATGTCCGAAAATAAAATTGCAAGTAAATAATGTGGGGTGATAAATGTAAAAGATCGCAAGCCATCGTGTTACGTGCGCTCGTTACTTTTCCGAATTATACCCTTTCGAAGTCGTTTTAAAGCCGCTTCAACATATGTTCTTTGCAAGTATGCAGCCAGAAGGCAAGTTTTAGAGCTTAAAATAAATTTAGCCTCTCATTAGCTTCGGTTTTATACGAAAATGTGGAAGATTAGATACTAAAACAATCCTCTTATAACTTAATAGCCTCTTAGGTTTAGCGAGCAGTTTAAGCTTACTATAAAATACCTTGATGAATAAAGTGTACCTAATACTATTTTATAACATACATTCAGCAAATGAAATGACAACCAGTAAGCTTTTCAATGGACAATTAGTATTTTAAACTAACCTGTTAAAGATGATTTTTTTTTCGTATACAATATCATAGAAGAAAAAAATTTGTCGGTAAAATATTTCGATTGTTTAAAAGGTTGTCGTTTGGTAATTTTGTGAATGACATTTTCAAAAAAACCACGAGCCGTCAGGCGGGTGGTTTTGTGAAAAATGTCATGAACGAAATTGTCATAAATGCAACAAACTTGAATAAATCAGGAGAAATATTTTGTCTACAATTTTTTTTCTCGAATGATATTCGACAAGACTATTACACGAGAAAACGAGCCAAACTTTAGATAAAAACATAGTGTTTATTGTCAGACAATAGTTTTTTTCCTTATCCTAACAAAATTTTGTCGCTGAGAAACCTGCATGTTGGTTTTGTCCGCTAAGTTCGGGTAATAGTTTTTCCAGTAAAAAACAGGTTGCTGCTGCGACATTTTGCCAGGGTAAAAAGCTCTATTGAAAGTCATTAAAATATTAATTAAAAAGAAACATAACAGAAGCACATAGTGACCAAACTACCGAATTTCACATTGTACCTCCGGTAGCATATTTCGTTTTTACGATATTTTTTAAATTTTTGATGGAATTTATATTTTCTGGAATTTTGTGGCTACAAAAAAGTATTTCTAGGTATTCAGTAGCATGCTTATAAGTTCAAAGTGTAGTAGCTTTTGCTTCCAAAAAGTGGCATGGATTGTTTTAACTTTTTTTTTTAATTGACATTTAAGTCTACACGTATTGTATTTCTTGTTTCGATAAACCATTTTGAAAAAAACTTTTTTTGCCAGAAAATGGTTGCAAATAAATCAAAATTTAGAAATTTCCAAACAATAAGAATTATCAAAAACACCCTCTAGAATACAAATTTTATTAAGTTTTTTTTATTTACCTTTTGTTTGATAATGTTATAAATATTTATTTGGTACAAAATAAAAAAAAAATTATAAAACATTTTTTTTTTAATTGGGTTCTGCACCAAACATGTTTGCTTGAAAGAATTCCGAAACTTTAACAAATAATAGTGTTTTTGTTTTAACAATCGGAGAAAATATTAACATCTTTAGTAATTTTTTTTCAACTTTAGCCTTTAAAGACAAAATTAATGCCAAAGAAAATGCTAAATAAACTGTTCGCCAAAAAAAATTGCATAAAATTCCTATCCTTATTATTAGATTTTAGTAGAATTTAATTTTATATGGTAAAAATGGGTTGTGAGTATTCATGCTTTATAAAGTTTCGCATCTACTGGAAATAGGTATATTTGAGGGTTAATAAAAAAAAAGAAAGGGGAAAGGCTTGGTGATCATCTCTGAAAAACTAACACAAAACTACCCTCAAAAGTATTTTTTTAGTTTTTCTCAATTTTTTCAAGAACTATTTATAAAAATTGACGAGCTAGACTAATACTACCTAGAGTTAAAAAATTAGAAACTAAACTTTTAATTATCTATTTATTTTAAAGAAAAGTAGTTATTTTGCCAGGAAACCAACGAGATGCAAGCCGGTTATAAAGATCAACAAAGCCTCGTTAACATCAGGTTGTTTAAGAGACGTCATATGGAACAACAAACATATGAGCATCGACAGTAAAGTTCGAATATACAAAACATGCATATGACCAATACTCACTTATGGCATCGAAACCCGAGCAGACACAAACAAAACAAAAAGTATATTAGGAACGGCAGAGATGAAGACTCTAAGGTCAATAGCGGGAAAACACTACGGGATAGAGTGAGGAGTGCAACAATAAGAGAGACCTGCAAGGTGGAAGATGTAATCAGATGGGGACCAAAGCGCAGAAGATACTGGCGGGACCATGTAGAAAGAATGGACCCCGAAAGGATAGCCAAGATTATGCTAAATGAAAATCCAGCTGGTAAAAGGCTAATCGGAAGACCGCCAAAGAGATGAAAAGATAGTACGATGACCAGCTTTGGAAAATAAAGAATAAGAAGAGAAGAAGAAAAAGTTATAAGTTATTTTAATTACTGAAAAGTGAAAAAATTCCCAAAGATAAACACTCAATACATAGGATTGAGGCTACTGGACATATACAATACCATGAATATGTATAAATTCTTCTTCATAAAGCAAAAACTTTTAATGCACCAATAAAAAAAAAACATTAATTTAAACATCCTCAATAGAAACGCGTATTTTAGAGAAATATAACTTGTGTATAAGAATTTTCGTCTGCCTTTGGGGAAAATATCAATAAAATGTTTTATTTCAAAAAATCCGATATTTTGCGCTGAATATTAAGCGAAGCATACAACTGACATATAGTTGAATCAGTAGAAATCGAAATTTTTCATTACTTTGATACTGTATTAATCAATGGGGCTCTTATACATATTTTAAATCCCACTTCAGATACGATCACTTTCAAAGATTATGTAAACAGATGTTTCTTAATTTACGTATCTTTAGAATTTAAAAACACATCTCAGTTGCACATAGCATGGAATAGTTATTGGAAAATGTTTAAAAAATACCTAAGAATTGGCCTGGCTTTCTCCGAAAATATAGCTGATCTTTTTCTGTATCTAACCACTAATGCTTGTGCAATGTTAAAATTATTTGCTTGACAGAGATTTTTAAAAATTGTGATCACGAAAAAGCAGGCAAAATTATCCTACATGTACCTAAATAATTTTCCAAAAACAAGTTTAAAAACAGTTTTCGTAAAAAGCGTAGATTTTTATTTAATTGTTTCCTTATAGATTTATAATTTATTGTTTATTTAGGTAAGTATAATCTTAAAATTACATTAAGAAATTAAATATATGCAAAGTTTTAATAAATTTATAAATGCATTATCTATACATAATTAAATTTTTAACCTAAATATCTAAATCTAATTCTGTTTTACTATCAGAGTCATGAGATTAATTACAATAGGATTTATGTTGTTTTGGATAGAAATGTAAGAGTCCTTAATTTTTATCATGTGCTGTAGTGAATTTTTCCAGCTCTCAACTGGTATGTTAGTAATTACATTTTTTTATCAAATTTATAACACTGGGACTTAAAGTAGGTGTAACAATTTCTACTCTGATCTTTGATTTTACTTGGTTGCACAAATGCTCTATGGGGTTAAACATACAGTGATACGGAGGAAGCCGTAAGACAGTATGCCCAGCCTGTTCAGCCAAATTATCACATAAATATTGTTCTTTAATTGCATATAAATTTAGGACTTCCAAAAGTTGCGTTTTTTTGTAACTGAATTTAACATAAATATCATTTTCCAACAAATATTCCTGGATTTCAGTTTTTGAACTTGATAAAGCTGATGCTTTGTGTAGCAGACGGCTGTGGTAGCTTGCGTTATCCTTGAAAATAACACTGTTGTTTGGAATATTTTTTAAAAGATAATTTTGAAACCAGTTTTCAAAAAGTTCTGCACTTGTATCCCCATGATAATCCAAGCTAGAATCCTTAATATTCTTTGCAGACAACGGCAAGCAGTTTGGGACAAATCCGTCTTCTGAACCAGCGTGTATTATGGTAATGCGTTTTCCTTTATTTGAAGGTGTTGTGTATCGAACCATATTTCATCAAGGTAAATTATGGATCTGTTTTCTAACCTATATCTTTTAATTTCTTGAAGGTAATTAAATCTCCAAGTGCGTAATCTGTGTGATTCCATTACTACTTGTCTTTTGTCTATTTTGCGGTATTTAAATCCCATTTTACAAACAACTCTATGCAGAGTGGCACGGCTAATATTTATATTGGTTTCGTCTTCGTCTAGCTTCTTTTTCAGTTTATCCAAGGTAGGAATAACTCCGCTTTCATAAAGACAAATATTTTCCTTCTTATTAGGTCCTGATCACTATTGTCTATACGGTGAGATTGAAAATCACTACGTTTTGGAGTTTTTGTAAGTAGACAGGTTTCTTTTAAAGCTTCTTGTTTAATTAGACCTCTACTGATTAAAGTTTCATACACATTTTTCACTACCTGTTTTGCATCTAATGACAAATGATTTCGACGCGACATAGTTATATTCTCGTTAAACAACTTTTTCGAAACGCACAGTAAAAACGGTTATTCAACACTGCTACTAAAATATTAGCCAAAATATTTATATGCTTAATGGTTAAAACTCAAGAAATACCTGGTCCACCCCTGCCCTTATGAACAAATAGGTTTACCCAATAACAATAGGTAATAAAATTGTTAAAGGTTTATTGGGGTATGGTCCGTCAAAAGCCATAACGATATACTTTGAGACAGACTATACCATTCTGAATATTTTGTACTCAGTAAAATAGTTATTTAATAAACAAGGGTATTTATAAGAGTAATTATTGATTGGCTCGCGCTTTAAGGATTAAGATCATTAATAGCCAATAAACCTACCTACCTAGTTACAATATTTTTTCGGCGATTGTTTTGTTATTACATTATAAAAATCATAAATGTTCTTGAATTCTTTTTCATATATCGATTTTAAACAATTACCAAACGACAAAGGTTTTAATGGTTATTATTTAAATGACTGCGTTATAAATAGATTTAATATTTGTTTTGTGTATATTCAGTTGCCTATGGAATAATTTTTTATTAATAGAAAATCATGCATTAATATAAGGGCTAATAAAAAATGGTTTGATAAACATTATTAACCCCTGTTACATAGGTTTTGAGAAAAAAATGAAACTACTTATTTCTATCCAAATAAACTTTTATTTTTCAAACTTATTATATTATTAAATCAATGACTGTTATTCAAAAATAATTTAATTTATTGCCGCTAAGGGTCCATTTTCTTCTATGACTCGTAATATATGCTTACTGGTCTCATGAGGTTTTGGACATCATGTATATTTATTTCTCTTACTTTTTGGAAGATTCGCTGCCACAGTTCTTGTTCGTTTCGTGCTTCCCAACCGTCAAGCCCAGAAAGTTTCAACTGGCCTGGCTTGGGGGACATTAGGGGAGTTATCAATCCTGGGCATACGGAATATTTCTTGCTTCCAGCCAGTCAAGTGTAGCTCTGGCAAAATGTGCTAATGCCAGATCTGGCCAAAACATATAATTTCCATCACCGTGATGTACGTTGATAAAATTTAGTTAAACAATTTCTGATGTAGACCTCGGCATTCACTCCTTCTCCTCTTACATAACCAACAAAAGGTCTGGATACACCTCTTTCCGATATGGCACACCATACCAATACTTTATCTGAAAACTTAGCTTTGTCTTTCTATCTAACTTCATTTGGGGTCTCTTTTATATTGTCGGTGTAAAATCCAGAATTTCCTGGTAGTTCTGCATGGCTAAGGGTGAAATATTTTTCATCATCCATGACAATCGATCTGTTATTCGCGAAGTGAACTCGCCTTAAATTGCGACAGCACCTAGGTATTCTTGCTAGCTAAACATCAGTATATTTGGGTCCTTTTTTTCTTTTTCGGTATTTTAAACCACTTCTAGCAATAAACCGAGAAACAGTTGCGTTGGAAATTCGGAAGCGAGGACCAACCTTTCTGGTAGACTGTCCAACGACATTTTTCACTGTTCGAACTAATCTTTCCTGCTGGGCATCAGACAACTTCAGTGGTCGACCACTTTTCGGGAGGTTCATACATGGGATTCCTTTTACACATTCCCGAACAGTTCGATGTATGGTGGATTTCGAAATATTTTCGCCTCGAAAAATCCTTACTATTTCTTTTTTGGGCATTTGCCAACAACAAGATTATAAATACTTCTCCGAATATCTAGCTTATATGCCATTGCGAAATAAATTATAACAACTATGACATATTTATCAAAATGGCAAAACCATAGCAACTGATAAATTCCAAAGATCACTCGATATACGGAATCCATATTTCTGCGAAACACCTGGATTTTTTTCTTAAAATTTCTGTAACAGGGGTTAATACTCATAAATTAACGATTGCCAAAGATATTTAAATATTTCTTATTGGTTCTAATTGAATATTTTTAGTATTTTTTCATAAGTGTTTGATACCGTTTGAGCGATGTATCAATTATCCTGTTATCTAAAAAACAAAGTATTTTTTCCTGAAATAAAATTTAGTGGATATAAAAGTGTTCAGTTGAAAATGACGACAGATGGGCCCTCAATTTTATTTTTCGGGCCAATTACAGTGTTGATTCTGCTTTGTTGTACGTATAGGGTCGAAATAAAAGAAGTTTTTCAAACAATTCAAAATGAATACGCGAATTCAGAGACAATGTTTAATCGAAACAAGCGAGCAGCGGGAGTAGAAAAGAAAGATACATGTTAATTAGAATTTTCAAAAATGGGACGTATTGTTCAGTCAGTTTACATTGCACTAAGCTTTTAGTAATAGTCAGATTCGTAAATATTTTTTTTTAAGTTTTAGGACTACTTTTTTGTAGGGATCGACCGATACCGATATTAGTACCGGCAAATCGGCATATTATCACCTGTTGTAAATATGATATGAAGAATTATGGACTTTTGCGCATACAAAATGTATTAAAAAAAATAAAATTAACTCTTGCAATAAAATGACAACATTTTATTTAAACAAATCCAGATTTTGTACAGATAACATTTATAGCCATTATATTCTTTTAAGCCTACAGACGGTCAAATTGGTAAATGTATTGAAAACGTACCTAAAGCCTAAAATATACCGGGTTTTCTTAATAACATGCTAATATTTAAGGGGGTGATTCATGGACCCATTTTAAAAAAAAAACTTTATATGAATATGACCTAAACGCCTTATCTTTTGAGATACAGGGTGTTAAAATTTTAAGGAAATTTTTTTATTGTCATTTTCATACCACTTTAAATATTTTTATGAAAATTGGTGTACGGCGTTTATGCATTAAAGAGCATTTTTTGACCTAAGAAACATTTTCTTTATTTCCAACAGTGGCGTCCTTACTGGACTCTAACTAGATATTTTTAAAGGAAAAAGTAGTACGCCACTGCTTTCTCTTAAAATAAAAAATATTTTTGGGGTCCCCGCTCTATTTAAAACAAATTTGGTTACCTGACTTTTTTTCATACGACTCACCGTTTTCCCACAAAAAAAATAAATTCACTTATTTGCATCTCATTGGACCAATTACGAGAAAAAACGATTTATGTTACTTTGAACAATAATTTATTTAATAAGATAACTTTTAAACGTTGAAATTATGAAATTTAGGTAATCTACATACATTTCGGAATAGTAACAGAAAATTACCCTGAACGCAATGACAATAAAAAAATATTTTTTTCTTAAAATATTAATACCCTGTGTCTCAAAAGATAAGACGAAGGACATACATTCATATGAAGTTTTTTTATTAAAATGGGTCCAGGAATCACCTCCTTAAATATTAGCATGTTATTAAGAAACACCCTGTATAAATAAACAAGATTATTGCATTCCATATATGTTGTTACCAACATAAGAAAATTGGGTTTGCTTTCTATACACAACGCTTGGCAAAGAAGATGTCTATAAGCAGTTGTTACATAAAAGATTAAGCTTTAGAAAGAAGTTGAACAATCCTTAATTGCAAGAAAACTTAAGAGCTGTCAAAAGAATCGGTCTATAAATAGTGGTCGCGGTTAGTGAAAAATTGTGGCATATTGTGATAAAAGCATAAAATTTTGCACACTTGTTAAGAAAGTTATTTTATGAAATTTAATCCACAGAACCCTTAATTCTAATGCTTCTGAGTCAATATGGCGACTATTTTTAAACTTTCATTTTGATTTAACGTTTGATTTAGACAAACACGAGTAATTTTTGACTAGTTTGAAGGCATAGGATTTGAAAATAATGGTTGCTTTTAGTAAAAACTCTTTAATCCTGAATCTTTTAATAGAAGGCTTATTTCCAACTATTAGAAAGGAGTTTTATGGTTGTTTTTGTGCATAATTTGTGCACAGGACGAGTAAAACTTTTTTTCACTGGCAACTGATCAAGCACATGAGCAAAATAATGTCTGGATTAAAGCAAAAGTAAGTTTCATTGGTTTGACACATGACCTATCTTTTCTTCGCAGATGAACCATTGTTGAAATAAAAGTAAGTAGACTCTTACAAGAACTTGCAATAGCAATGCACAAGGTATCATCGAAAAACATCATAAACAGTATAATTCATATCAAAAAACATTTTTGGACAAATGCTCGATATTGAAAGAAAGTTTTGTTTATTCCAGCAACCCAGTTGAAGAACTCGGAAAAGAAAACGAACATCTTCACTTTATACTGCCAACTACTGCTGCATTATTAGAGCACTCCCTGCGTGCTGCTTACCATAAAGGTCAAATATGGGGCAGTTCTGTAAGGATCTTGAAGTATTTCTTTGCCCAGTAGTGGGTAAAAGAAAACTTGGGAACTCCTTTGGTTTAAACTCCCATTAATTTGGGATGCATGTAGTAAGTTGGAGAAGTGCAACTGCTTGCTCATCACAGCGTTGTAGCTGTAAGCATGTTAAAATTATAACTAAGGTAAAATTAACAATTTTTTTATGGTTATTCATTGGATGAGATTAGTTGCACTACTTAATGGACCACTATTGATGTGCACAAATTATCAAGTAATTTTAATTTTGTTTTATATTATATGTTTGGACTTTTAAAACAGCCTATATAGTTGTTTTTAACCATAAAATAACTCTTAATATTTCGAAAATTTTAAAATAAAAGCACTCTAGCAAATTGCTTTGTTTTGAAAATACATTTAAGTTAATCATTGTAAATAAATCACCCTGTATAAAAATATCAAGGATTATAAAATGTTTACTAAAAGCAACCGCTTTGAAATGTATTAGTCTAAAATCCCACTGCTCGATTCTGCAGGTATCTGTTTTCTTTTATACAACCAATTTTAAATGAATGTTAAGGAAGTATGCAATGGATTTGGCATAGGTTGCCTATAAAAAATTAGCCACAATTATCTGTAATTAATTTTAGTATAATTAATTTGTTAACATAACTTGCAACTATTTGTTTTTTTGATGAAATATACGACTTTTGAAAGATAATAATGTCACAAATTGAAAAAGAAATGGTTGCCAGCTCTCAGTCAGCCGCAGCGTTAGGGTTGCCAGCTGTAAACAGGTATATCAGTGTTAATTGATATACCTTGATAAGTGTATTTCCATAAAATCTTCCAGTGTAATCAATTTTAAGAAGAAGAAATTTTAGGAAAGTTTTGCTGGTTAGGTTCGAGTGGGGCGTTATAACTTAAAAACTAGCAGAGTACGAAAAAATTTGACAGATTCGTGATCAGCGCCCCAAAAATCCTCGGTATACAAAATTTCAATAAAATCGGCCGTGGGTCCGGTAAGTAGAAAAATTACCATAAAAAATTATGGAAAATGGAAAATTTACTTACTAAAATAATAATAATATATATTATACAGTGTCAAAAAAGTCCAGGATCCCCGTTGACTAATTATTAAGGGGATCCCGGACGTTTTTGACATACTGTATATAATATTTAGTATTTGAATCGAGTTGCATATTCATTCAGAAATCAAGAATTTAAAATTCAAACGATTAAAAAAATAAAATAATTATATAATTCGAATTATCAGTTAATCCGATTATTGAAATTATATTAAATTAAATTGTCCAAAGATTTTAGACTGTGTTATGTTGGTACGCCAGGGACCCGCGAAACAAACTATACGTAAACTGTCGTTATGGTATAAGGGTAAATTACTCTACAGCTCAAATAGTTCAACCGTTTAAGCTCATTTTTTTAATGCTCGTCTTGAATTTGCCTATCGATTTCTTTTTTTTTATTTTTGATTTGGGTTTTTATTGTTCGGAAATTTGTCTCGAAATTTTGATTTTTATAAAAAAATTATCAAGATTAGGTTTTGGCATAAATACATTTTTATGTTGATACGCCAGGGACCCGCGAAACAATACTACCTATATGTAAATTGTCGTTGTGGTATAAGGGTCACAGCTGCCATGTTTTTTCCTTGTTTACAGCACATAACAATGCGTGCATCTTCTCTCTTGCGCTTCCACTTACGTGAGGCGAAAATCGTTCATTGAAATCATGGCAACCTCTGTTTGCGGCCATTTAGTAGTAGTATATACAAAACTTTAATTTTGTATTAAAAATTGAAAAAAAAACAGGTAAGTGTAAACAATTACCACTGATATACCTGTCTACAGCTGGCAACCCTAACGCTGCGGCTGACTAAGAGCTGGCAACCATCTCTTTTTAAATTTGTGACATTATTATCTTTCAAATGTCGTAAAATTCATTAAAAAACATTTAGTTGCAAGTTATGTCAGCGAATTAATCATACTAAAATTAATTACAGATAATTGCGGCTAATTTTTTATAGGCAACCTATTCCTAATCCATTGCATACTTCCTTAACATTCATTTAAAATTGGTTGTATGAAAAAACCAGATACCTGTAGAATTGAGCAGTGGGATCCTCTACTATATGCCTTCAAAATAGCCAGAAATCACTCATTTGTCAAAATTAAACGTAAATAAAAATGGATAATAAATGTCCGCAATTTGGAAAAATAGACACCATATTGGCTCAGAGGCATCGGAATTGAGGGTGCTGAGGGTTAAATTGCCTAAAACCTTCTAAGCAAATGTTTGGTGCTTTTATCACAATGTGCCACGTTTTGCCCTTTTTCGTCACTAACCGCGACTACTAAAAGCCGTTTTTTATTATTTAACGTTATGACTATGACCATCACTTACGTCTTTACCACTGCTTTATTGTTGGTTTTTTCCCAGTAATATTTTTGCTGTCCTTTACCCTTTCCAATACAATATACAACTTTGATTTCAAAATTTCTTAAATTATCTGAAGTAAAAATTAAAAATATTTACTTATTAAACCGAAAAAACTCTAAAAAACTTATTCTATTCGACAACATCAGGTTTTCCTCACATTTTTATGAATAATGTCTCTGAATTCATTTACACTGGTTTTTTGGAATTTCGCCAACTATGTGTCCCGATGCGCCGGACTATTTTTATACCGTCTTGTTCGTTAATTTTTGCTTTTAACTCGCCTATAACTATGAACTTGACATGCATTTCTATTTTATATTTTAACTATTAGTACTGTTGCTCTAATTCAAAATATTCTTGTCAATATTGTGCCGCCTATAAAAATAGATTTAATTTGCATTTTAACTCGGTTTTAGCGGATGTTTACGAGTTTTAGCTCTGACGATTTTTATTAATAAACCTCCAAATACAGAGACAAAAATAAAAGTATTTTAATTAACTAAATATTTTACAAAATACTGCTCGGCAATCACAGGTTTGATTTAGGTTTTTGTCCAGTAAAATAGATTGTAGTACCGCCCCCCTTCCATGAACTTTTATCTATTTGCAAAAATTTGATTTTATCATTTCCCGATTTTCCTCCATGCAAGTTATATTTCTTCAATTGAATGTCTATATTGGTTGGCTGGTTGGTTTAAACGGGTTGGTCGCGTGGCCATACTTTTCACTTTAGCCTATTGGCTTATTACGTTACCCTTTCTTATTATTTAAGGCCACTCTCCTTAATTAGATCTTGTAGATTTAGATAGACCAAGATATTCATACAAACATGCGTTTATCTCCAAACAGTATATGTGTCTTTTGTAAATTAATGCTTTTCAGTAATATATTATTTGTATATTTTCCGCAAGTGTTTTCTTAGCAGTTACCTGTCAGTAGCCCTATTAATTTTCTTACCTAAGTACGCCTCAGATAAGACAAGTAATAGGCCAAGACCCCAGCTGTAGTTTCTTGGAAGGGTGACCCAGCGTTACCCTTGCATGTTTTTAACCAGGTGAGGAATGCGGATGATCTACATGTTGTTTTTTGGGACCATCTATTTATTTTTGTTTTCGTAGGCTGTTTTGATAGTCCAAGAACTGGCTCTGGGCCATTGAAATTTTAAGTTGTACCGGCTCTTTCTAGTTCATCTGCTTTCTCCTTGCCTTCCATTCTCTAGTGTCCAGAAACTCAGAGTAGTTCTATCCTGTTATTTCTGGTGACAAGTAGGTCGAGAAAAGTCTTAATTGCAATCTCGGATGTAAAATGATGGAAATGTAAGGCTTTTAAGACAACTTGACTGTAGTCCAAGAGCTGGAGCCGAGATCTGGCCGTCATCGGTGATATGAAGTTTCTTCCTTGCAATGTGTTCATTCCATTCGCAATAATTACAATCCCTCACAGGCGTCCGCCCTAGGGTATACAAGTGGTATTTATAAGAGGTGAAAATAGTAAAAATTTCTTAAGTAAAATTTTGGGTAAAAGGCCGTTAACGGTGATATGGCATTTTTTCATTGCAATGTGTTCATTTAATGCCAGTGATCATGATATGCTTGAAAATGTATCAGGAGAGAAGGTAGTCACAAAACCAATTAATTCCCAAAAGGTTGACACGTAAGTAGATACAAAGAAGGTGGCGGACAGAGGTAAATATTTGGGTGAAATTCCATACCCGTTAAAATGTGTTCTTTCAATGTCAATAGTTACAACCCCTCGGAGGCAGACACCCTAGTGGATACTGGAGGGGTAGGAAGGGGTTAAGTAGTTATAGTAGTTGCCCTAGGGTTATGCGAAGACTTTTCCTACTTTGTCTAAATAGTTCTTGCGTCGTTCTTTTGAATGGACCCTTTATGAAGCCTTTTCCATGATTTATTCTACTGATGCTGGACCAATATTCCTCGTGTTTGTATCGGATCCTTTCCCTTGTTTGCCCTCGTGCTGTTTTGGTCACTCCAAGGGCAGGTTCTAGTCTAGTTTGGTGTGAATGATCCCTGTCTCGCTAGCTCATCCGCTTTTTCGTTGCCTTCTATTCCCGAATATCCAGGTGCCTACAGGAGAATTACCCTGTTGCGTTCTCCCAGGACTTCCAGTTCTTTTTGGCATTCCCATGTCAGCTTGGACATTACCTTGGGGTTTACTAGAGTAGTATAGTAAGTCAGGTATATAAAAAATACTAATTTTAAAAATTATAAAAAAATATTACAATAACATTTATTATACACAAATCTTACTAACTAATTATAAAATAAAATTAACATTTACGAGTACACGAATCCGAGTTACCCTTCTCGGACTGAATCTCGGAAGTGTAAACGACTGAGTCCGAACTAGGGATACGCAATGTTCATCGATGGTCTAAAAACATCGATGGTTGGTTGATCGATGATCGATGTTTTGCCATCGATGGTCCGGTATCGAAAACATCGATGATAACATCGATGTTGCCTTCTAACATCGATATTTTTTGCAAGGGTAAAAAAACAGTAACAATGTTTTAAAAACAAATAATCTTAGGTATATACTAAAAATTTTTATGATGTGTCTTGCTTTCTTATGTAAAGTTTGGTAAAGACATAAACGTTTTGCCCATTTATTTATAAATAAATAATAATTAAATGTTATATAAGATTTAAGAAGTCTTTTTAAAAAAAGTACAAAAATTTTAAACATACGTTTAAAACTGCTTTAAGCAAACTGAACCTTGCACTCTATTTATAAATACTACCTGCAATTTTGTATAAAAACTAAGACCTATAATATAAGAATTAATATTATTAGACAAAATTAATATAATTAATATTATTAAATTATATTATGTAATTAATTTATATAATTCAATATTATTAGACAAAAATAAGTATACAGCCACCCTTGATAATGAATCTTTCTTAATTCCGAGCCGAGCCGCACTCCTCCAAAAGATTATAGTGTCGCGGCTCTTTGGGCGGCGCATTTAAAATTGGCAGTACGCTATGGGATCTATAATTTTTTTATAAAAAATAATGTTTTCAGTTTTTTTAATTACCTTTTTTACTAAGAGTTTCGTTTTAGTTTAAAAACATTTATTATTTCTTGTATATTTCAAATAAATAAAGCTGTCTTTAGGTCTTTGAGTCTTTGGTAGCTTTATTGCTAATAATGCTAATAGACCATGAACGAACCATTGCATCGTACCAGCGATGTTAGAAAAACATCGATGTTGTATGTTCAATATATCGTTACCATCGATGGTCAGGTTTCAATGTTACCATCGATGTTTAACATCGATGTTTGGCTTCGATGTCGCATCCCTAGTCCGAACAGCCGTTTACATCTCTGAGATTCAGTCCGAGTGAGAAGGTTAACTCAAATCCAAGTACTGGTAAATGTAAATTCCGCTTGACATTCGTAAAATAAAACACAAAATATATTAATGTACTAATAAAGAAGATAAGAGCAATAAAACCTTTTTTAATGAATCCATACTTGACGAGCCCAAAGCCGTACTAATTTGGTTCTTCCCTGGTCTGCTAAAAATATATGGAGGTTTATTCTTATTTTGGCATCGTTTTATAAAAGTCGCATTTACAAGTATAGTGTAATAAATTCTTCTATAGGAATGCAAAATATTCTAAACAAAATGAAACCACCTAGAAAAGTTTGTAAACATCAAACCAACAAGAACCAGGACTCAACGACTCTACACAGAAAAGACTCTGGATGCCTGTGTTAAGTGTCTTCAATAAGATAAACGTAAGAATACTGAGTAAAGGAAAAAGGTAATCACCTATTTATGTATGTACAATGCATTTTAGTAATTTTTTGCTTATATGTATATAGCAGACAACAGCTAAATAGTTAGCTGTTCATCAGATGATTACTAACAGAATAAAGTTTAATGAGTTAAAAACCCTCCTTCCTTATCTCTACACTTATTAACCCGTCTAGGCAGTGATCTAAAAGGATGGATTATATTCCCGTCGGGTATACCATTTAACCCTACCTTATCGCTAAGCGCTACCAAAGTCTAAGAAGAGTGCTGTAAAGTTCAATAATCTGCAATTCAAAAATGTTTACATATGTTCGATCGGAGACAGATCATGCAATTCTGGGGGCCATGGTAAGCGGTCAATGTGGTGTTGATTTCTGAAGTCTACGTTACTCTGACAACATATGATCTGGCGTTGTCTTGTTGAAAAACGAGGTTTTCGAAGATCTTAACATCCTAGACCCAACATGAATATAATATACTTATTTCATCACTAACTTTCAAAATGTAGGTTTTTAATATTAGTTTTTTTTTTGTAAAAAAGTGTAATTTTTATGAAAAACAAAAGGTATGCAATTATATATTTTATTTTTTTTTTTTGATTAGATTAATTACCAAGGCATACAAAAGTTTTCTATTTGTTTATTTATATAAAAACATTAAGGTTATTTTTATTGTTATAGATTCTAATGATGGTTTTTTAAAGAATAAACCGAAACGTCAATCAAAGCAATGTTTCAATTTTATTTATTTAAATTAAAAAAAATGACCGAAAAACCCATGAGAAGTAAAACTTATTATTTATTTTTAACAGGTGTTTGCTATATAGCCTCATGGTATAATAACCCTTGAAGAAAAAACTTTCAACTAGACTCTATACCCATTTTTCTCGTAAGTTTTTAATATTAAGTTTACTCACTTTAAAGTTTATCTTAATATGTTTTCTAAATATAACTTTTAATGGCCCTCTTATAGTTTGCTTTAAAAGATCTGATCCTTTATGGAAAAGCGTCCGTCTTAATAACAAAACTACTGGAGTAAAAAACTTTTTCCAGCAAAAAAGAGCATGCCTCCTATACATTTTAAGATAAAATTAATATTATACATACAAAAAGATTAAAACTCACAGTTGTCAGGTCATAAAAATTCTTTAAAATTTAACACAAATTATTATTTGCGTTCATTGTACTCTTAATATTATATCATAATATTATATTGTGATATACATTATATTTCCAACTTCTAGTTAATTGACAAGTTTATGTTTAACACGAGATCTTAATGTTATAGGATTTATCATAGAGAACTTAATAGTAGTTGCTTCTGCCAAAGGTAATATGGGGAAATCCGGAGAAATAAAGTCAGCCCTTTTTGTACTATAATTCGCTGCCGTTATTTTTACTTGATATTTTTATATTTTTTTTAGCTATAAGCGTACATATCCTTAATTCGTTTTTTAATTAGGTACAAAAAGTAAATTTAACCAGTATTTTTTTATCTTTTAGCTAAGCCCACAAAGGATTGTATAAAGCTTAGGTACAATGTACCGCTTGTACTTATGCTTCATTGTAGAAGGACTCTGAGGCACTATTAGTTAAGTTGTGTTTGTCTTTACCACTGTTCATATTTTTGTTATCCATTAAAATCAGGAATGGGTCTTCTTCTGTCAGAAGTACTTTTTTGGTGTAAAGATATGAGTCGCACCCTCTGAATGGTAATTTTTAAGGGTTTAGATGTCACTTTACACATACCCCATCCGCAATTTCCTAATAGAAATTCTGATAAACACGGAAGACGTTTTCGTTATAATATTAAGCTTTGAAACCGTGGTTTTAAGGAAATGAGGTCTATTAACTCGAAATTAATTTTGTTAAACTCTTTTATCAGTTGTTCCAGATTTAGGCTGGAATGTTTTTCTCTAAGTTTAAGAACAAACTAAGATTTATGAATTTTGCATTTCACCACTATCTGTAAAGATAGAAAGTCTTTAAGCTTTTTTGTTCGTTTTTCAACTTTCTTCGAGTACAGATGAGCCTTAAAAAGGTGAAACAACTTTAATACTTTTATTGCTTTTTAGGCGCCTGTAAATTTGGCCCAAATTTTTATATATTTAAGGTATTATCATAACTAAAAATGTTTGAAATATAAAAGGGATCGTATGTCTGTAATAGAAGATATAGCTTAACAAATAACGTATAGATCATGTCATAAAAACAACTTCTACTTAGATTTTTTTAAATATCTCGAAAAGCTCAACTCCGTTTTTTTACGTTGAAAATTTTCCTTTGTAGAAATTTTATAAATTAAATACTTCCGAACCCAAAATTGTTATACGGGGTGTTGCATTATCCGTAACTTTAACTCCAATTGGCGAGTTTTATCACATAAGAAAAAATAAAAGACATTTGCAACGCCGTCAGCAACCCATTAGTTACTCTAGATATCAAATTTGATTTTTTTTAACATTTATTTTTGATGCTGATGAAGCTGATTTTATAAGAAGCAAAAAAAATATTATAGAGAGATAACTCTTCCATATTTTATTATGTATATTTTAAAAAATGGGTGTATAAGAACTTTAAACATACATTTTTTGCGAAACTGGACCAAATTAAATAAAGTTTTGAAAGCCAATACAGGGGGCACGTTGCTTTACTTCTTATCCTATTTTCAGTACATTAACTAAACAATTCTTGGTTTTATAATTGAAGGTGTTGCTCCTGTTAAAAGTTGCCGGCAATAAAATAGTCCAAGATATCGATCAGGTTGTTTCTGTTTTATTATTTGGATATTTTTTGGTTTAATTCCCTTTTTTTAAAAAACAATTTATTTAAAGTATCACAAAGTTAATTTAACAATAGCTTAATTATTTGACAGTATTAATATCAGCTAGTAATGGACACTAAAAAACTTAAAACAAAATATTAACAAAAAAACTTTTTTGTGAAAAAAAAATAAAAATGTTTTAGTTGATAATATTTCCTAAGAAAGATTTAACTAAAATTTAATGATAGAATTAAACACCCTGTATAACATTTTTGGTTTGGGAAATATTAGCTTGATAAATATCTACATATTGAAACTAATGTAAATTTTTCGAAATATTTAAAAAAATCTATCTAGAAGTTGTTTTTATGCACGGCACGACCTACGTTATTTGTTAAGTTATTACTTCTATTACAGACATACGATTCCCTTTATATTTCAAAATTTTGTAAATTATGATAGTGCCTTAAAAATATAAAATTTTGTCTAAATATACAGGGCCCTTATTTTCACGTAAATCGTGCCACCTACCTTACTATATTCTTGTCGATATTACCGCCCCGCCCTTTTTAAGCGTTGCAGGGAGTAACTTCGTAAATGTGTCTTTGCAGATGTTTTTAAAAGCTATTTGTTAATTTTATGAATACAGGCTGCAGATGGAGCTAATATACTTTACTTTGGTTTAAGAACAAACTAAGATTTATGCATTGCATGTTTACCAATTTTCAGAATAAGGAAAAAAGATTATGTCAACAATATTAGACCGCCAACCCACAGTAGAAAAAATACCAATCGTACACAGTATGCCTTTTTAAATAGTGAATATTGACTATTATTTACTGATGGGTTTTATAAAATGACTGCGAATTCTGGTTTAAACCGGAAAATGTATCTAGAATTTGCTATAAATTTGCAATTTATACCATTAATTATATACCATCTAAACAAAACAAAATTGGATGAAGAAAAATATGGATGAAAATTATCGGCATACATCTGTCTGTCAGGGCTTGACTTTGGCTTTTAAAAAAAAAAATAGTAGTTTTAATACAATCGTACTTAGTCTGCTAAGTTAAAGTTTTTGAAAGGTTAATTAATGCGTATACTTTCACACATGTAATGGCATGTAACAGCCCATAACTTTTTTATCAGAATTAATTTTTGAAATTTAGGTTATGCATCTGTCATAAGGACACGCTTTTAATGACTTAATAAAGCCATTTTTTTTATTTCCTATTTAACCGGAAGTAGCCCTACATTTTAAATTTTAAATAGCACCCTGTATATATTTTTAGCCTACCTGATCCGCCTCAAAATTCTCTTTTTAACCATTTGTCATACTTGTCATTTGATTTCAAAATTGCTGCCAAAAAGGATTTTTTTCCCAAAATTTTAGTAGGCCATGATGTAACAATAACAAATTATTAGCATGTAAAAGGCGTTGAGATGTAAAGAAAAAGTTGTAAAAATATTTGTGATTTTGTTCATTTTTATCTAATTAATGAGAGTTAGAAATAGTGGTACATTTTTTAAATTTTAGGAATGTATTTTCTTAACGCTTAAGATCTCAAAATCCAAAATAGACAACTTCAGTTTTTATTTAATGTGACTTTAGATCAAACATTTACTTATCCATATAATTTATCAGAACTGACTTTTTTATTTCAAACCCAAAATTATACATATCTACATTTCTCTATGAGAATTGTCTAGTACACCTTTGTGTTATAGGTTTAATTATTAATTAAATTTCTTTTATTTGTACCAAAAAATTGTCTTTTTATTTCATGGATCTCTAGATATGTATGACATTTTTGTTTTCCTTATGCTGGGATATTACACTGACTACTTGACGCATTATTGTTACCTGTACTTTTACTTATTATAAGGATTTGCCAAACAATGTAGATATTGGTAGATATGTATGTATAATTTTGGTAAAAAAAATCAGTTGTGCATACCAATTTTAATTATATGAAATAGTAAATGTTTGATCTAAAGTTAGTTAAATTAAATAAAAATTGAAGTTTCCTATTTTGGATTTTGAGATATAAAGCGTTAAAAAAATATGTTTCCAAAATTTTAAAAATAAACTTTATTCCTACCTCTTATTACTTGGATAAAAATTAACAAATTTATGAATATTTTTACGTCTTATTTTTCACATTTAAACGTTCTGATAATCTGTAATAATTTTCACGTCATGGCCTACTTAAATTTTAAGAAAAAAATTGATTTTGGCAGCCATTTTAAAATCAAATGACAAGTGTGAAACATGGTTGAAAAGAGAATTTTAAGGCGGATCAGGTAGGCTAAAAATATATACAGGGTGCTATTTAAAATTTAAAATGTAGGGTCACTTCCGGTTAAACAGGAAGTGAAAGAATTGGTTTTATTTAGTCATTAAAGCTTGTCCGAATTTTAAAAATTAATTCTGATAAATAAAAAAGTTATGGGCTGTTACATACAGTGTCACCCGGTATATTGACTAGATGGCGCACTAAGAACAATTGTTTCAAGGTGGCGAAATTTGCACTTTATATCTACATTATCTAATAATTAACCGCAGTCATCCTATAAAACCTATCAATATATGATATGCGCATAGTCAATATTTGCTATTCAAGAGGGCACACTGGGTACGATTGTTCCCTTTGTGGTACGGTGGGCTAAAGGTCTATATGTTTTTTTTTTTAATAAATGTGTTGAACAATAAAATTAATTAAATTGTTTACTGGAAATGGAAGGTAGGTCAACCTGGATCCGCTACTCTCTAAATGAGTGTGATAAAAATAGCCCAGTGCTTTCTTAATATTTTTCAATCTGGGAGTCCACGTGGCTTTAAATAAATCTTATTTTTGTGAAATATTTTTAGCTCTCAGTACGGTAGTTTTTAATTATATTTATATAAAGATATTATACAAGGTCATAAAAATAATTTAAATGAGTCATTTTAGATGCGATCAAAGAGAAACTATAATTTGTTTTCATTTGGTGAGGATACGTGGTGCCTACAAAGAGTTTAAAATACTGTTTAATTATAGATGGCAAGTAACCAGAAATCAAAATATAATAGACTAACGGCCGAGTGATGATCGCGTTGTTAAATTTAGCAATGGACTTAGCAATTGTTAAAAGTTAACAACGGTTTAGAATGTTTAACAAAATGTCAGATTTTGACAGGTTGCCTACTAAAATCATTGAATAACACTGACAATGACGTTTTGGTAACATTCTAAACCGTTGTTAACTTTTAACAATTGCTAAGTCCATTGCTAAATTTAACAACGCGATCATCACTCGGCCGTTAAAGTTAGAAAAATCATTACGGTATAGGTGTCCTAATAAAAGATTTTTTTTTGTTAATACGAAGCCTGATGCCTAAGTAATAACGTACCGTGGGTGTCTTAAGTGTGGTGTGAGAGAGTTTGTTCACACGGGACTAAAATCTTTGGAGACTGGGAGAAGAAGAAAAAACTTCTGCGGGTAGCAAGTTCCATAGTCTGGACACTCTGGGGATGAAACAACGAAGAAAGCTGAAAGTTTGGGGCCTCTCTAGCTAAACTATTAAAGAATGCATAGAAGTTGCACTACGTGTTGCTCTGCTGGAAGCTGCCAGAGAAGGAATTATACTGACCAACTCCTCCGAGCAGAAGCCATGAAAATACCCATGGAAGAGCGCCAGATCCTCTACAGTTCGACGGTGGGCAAGAGGAGGAAGCCTTTCTGTAAGCGTGGGATCATTAATAATATGAATGGCTCTTCTTTAAATGGAGTCCAGAATTCTAAGTATTGTAGGAGACGCCATTCCCCAGACATGTGAACAATATTCTAAGATGGGTCTGATTTGGGATACATACAGAGTATACATATTGGAAGAAGAGAAATACTTTCTGGCTCGAAAAAGGAATCCAAGCTTTTTTGAGGCTGCCGAGGCTATGGATGTAGTGTGTTTGTACCAGTTAAGGTTATTCTTAAAAGTAACATCCATAAGATTAAATAATTCTTTGTTCTACAGAACTTGGCCGCTCATATATAGCGAGTGAGCATTAGCAGACTTTTTTCGCGACAGCAAATGTGACTGTGTTTTCAAGGCAATAAACTGAGCAAGATTTTTAGCGCCCCATTTCAAAATAAGTTTGAGGTCTTGTGGGAGAGATATCCGCATTGACCTACGCTTGATTTTCAAATCAGGCTTATTGACTGGCTTGTAAAAATGAATGTTTGAGTGGAGGGTACTATCGTCAGCAAAACTATGAATGGAATTGATTATGGAAAAGAGAAGATTGTTAATGTGTAGAATGACCATCTAGTAACTGATATACGTCGATTCTGTGACGGAATCCATACTGCCTATCATGTAAGATCTTGTGTTTTTCCAAATAGTTTAAGATTTGAGAATTAATGAATTTTTCCATTACTTTGCAAACAACAAAAAGAAAAGATATAGATATATAGTTAGAAGGGAAAGTTTTGCGACCTTTTTTGGGGACGAGGAAGAGAGAACTTTATCTTTTATCCGATTGTTTAAACGGTCTTTTGCTTTTGAGATGGTCTGATTATACTGATTTTTTGCTTCGATGCTAGCCTGTCGATTTTCGGGGATTGGGTTTTAGAGAAACTTTTTGTGGGCTTGAATTTTTAAAAGTCTGGCTTTGTCACAGGATTTAGAAAACCACGGTTTGTGATTTGAAGTTATGGGGTTCCTTTGGGTATGAGGAATATAGGTCTTAAAGCCAAGTTGAATTGTTTCAGTAATTTGTTTACATATTTCGGAAGGATCGTGAGTAGAAAAGCAGATAGGATTCCAAGGGTAGGTGGCAAGGAAATCTCTCAGTACATTCCAGTCTGGATCTTTGTTTTTTCTTATACAAGGGGCTTATTTTAATAATAAATTGATATTTTTTAGTAGCAGACACTATTTAAAAGTTATTTTTTTCTTATTCTTAGATTTGACTAATTCAAACCCATTTTTTTGTATACATAATATTTTTTTTACTCTTAACCTTCAATAAAAACGTTTTAAAATGGACCCTCTCTATAAATTGTAACAAAGAACAATTACCAGCTTTGACAAAATACTATGCTTTATATAATCTGCAGTTATTTTAACCAAAAATAGGGAAAAGATTTTTAGCTACAATATTTTAAGTCTACTAACGCAACTTTATCCCGGTGAAGTTTAATTATTAAAACAAATCCAATTATTTATATATTCAACCTGTTTCTGAAAGCTTGCCATCCTGTCGCCACATCTTTGAAAAGTTGAAGGGCCCTCGGTTAAAATAACTTTATTATACGAGATATAACCCAAACCCTTTTATATGTGCAAAATTATTATTAACTTCAAAGTAACATTAAAAGTCCTCCCAAAGCAGAGCAAGGGAAAGTACAAAGGGACAGTGGAAAGATAAAATAGAGACTAGAGAGAAAAACGTTAAATAAATAATAACCTTGTGATGATTACATTTATATTTTTCTGCAGAAAATTATGTTGTTTTGGAGTTTCCTATAAAACACATGTAATTCTGATTTATAAAGCTTCTATTTTTTTTACCGGTTACCCTTTAAAATTTCCCTAAATTTTTACACTTAGGATTCCAAGATTACAAAAAGCCATAGTGTTTCATTTTAGCCGCTTAGTATGTCGGTCTGTTTGTCTGTAGCCGCTCTACGAAAATGAATCATACACTTTTCCATTGACTGTCATGTTCCCTACAACAGGGTATGGTATGGTATAGGATCCCACCGCTGTGTTCGCACGTCGATGTCGTGGTTGGGCCCAGTAAAATCTTTTGTAACATGCGCTAAAGTTACCGGTTATCGGCAACTCTAACCCGCTGGGGTTGCCGGTTATCGACAACTTCAACGGCTAGCGTATGGGACGGGATCCGAAGCTAAGACGAACACAAGGCTTAACTCAAGCTGTAAGCTTACCGTGCTGATAAGTGAATAACATCCTGTGCCTTAAACAGGTATCTCCAACGGTGCCACTGAGATACAGGGCGACCTCTCGGAGTATCTAGCCTTACTGTGGAAATGCGGGGCTCTGCCGTGGTGGAGTATTACTTCCCTAGCTCCAAACAGAAAGCGGACAGAACCATTTTCATAGAAAAAAAGTGACAAAAGTCACAAGCAAACAAGGGTGCGCCGGCGCCGACCGAAATGGGTAAATCCGTTTCGAAAGGTGCCCCTGAAGTCACAGGCGCCTGTTTCACGGGAAAGGGCTAATCCATCCCGAACAAGCAGATGCTTAGGAAGGAATCCCTGAATCCGAACAGAAGGCGGACAGAACCGCTTTTATAGGAAAAAGGGTTTCCTGGCTTTAAACAGAAAGCGAATAGAACCGTTTTTATAGGGAAAGGCCGGAGATACGGCCTCAGAAGGTACGTCTGGTTTCTGTAACAAGGACCTGGTAGCTACCCACGTCACTATACCGGAAGAGGAGGGCATGACGGATCTAATCGTCTGCTCGTCATACTTTCCAGGAGACAGGGACACCAGAACACACATTGTGCTTCTGTCCGGGAGCGGCAGGAGTAAAGATGAAAGAGTTCTCTCCCAGTTTGATATCAGAATCATTGGAAGTCTGATCCTATTGGGAGAAATATAAAAAGGTGTGAGCCACAATAGACCGAGTGGTCGCGGTGGAGGGCGTAAAAGGTCCACTCACTATGTACCTAACCTATGGTATATGATGTGATTGCTTACGTAGCATGTGTTTATTCAATTAAAAGGACATTGCACGATCTTATGTTGCACGTGTTATGACAGATTTTAGTAAACTTCCCTGTACACATTTTCTTCAGTGGGCTTTTCGATCTTCATGAGGGAATGATAAAGGTTGCGAACTTAACCGCACTTCCAACAAATACCAGAGACGATACCAAACTAAGTTTAATAGATCTGCAATATAACACTCCAAGAAGACATCAATATCCTTAACTATTGAATGCCACGCCGACTATACCAACGAGTAACCAATAGAAAAGTTTTGAGATATTATTTACACTATAATGGGATATTTTAGTTTTTACGCAGTATTTTAAGGGTTTAATTTAACTATAAATGTGGGTGTTATGGTATAGGTGTTACGTCAGATTTTGGTAAGTTTCCCTGCGTCAATATTCATTAGTTGCCTCCTCGATCTCCAGACATTTCCCCTATAGTACATGTCTAGGACACAATGAAGGTTGCGAAATTTACAACAAAAGACCGGCGATATAACACTCCAAGTATACATCAATGACTTTATTTAATCAATGCCACTATGACAACAATAATAAAACAATAACCAATAGAAGAGTTTACTCGCGAAGTTTCTATTTCGTACAAACTATTTCCACAAAGCGAAAAGATTCGCAACATAGAGGCGAAACAAGTTGAAATACGTGTGCGTTTACCGACAACAAACAATACGAAACACTTTGATTCACACCCAAAAAACGACTAGCCATTCGCTCATCTTCGGGATAGGCGCTTGGTATTCACAACGCGAGACTAGTTTCGCGAAACGGTTGCGCATATAATTTTCGCGCAGTGGAGACCCAGCTTAATAATAAGAAATACGCTCTTTTGCTTTGATTCAGAAAATTTTAAAATATTTCTGGTTGTTTTTACTTGATATTTGATAGAAAAACCTAATATAAGGCTTTTGATAAGGTTAGTTGTATGTTTAATTAGATTTAGAAGGTTTTTTTAGTTCCAGAACAACTATAAGTCAAATAGAGGCAAAGTTGCTCAATTTCCATTATCCAATCTTATTTCGCAGCAACAGAATAGTAGATTGTGCAACAAGTAAGAAAAGTTTAACATTTCCCACGAGTGGGAAATGTGCTTTTCTCACATGTTGCACATTATACTTTTTCTACGGCCATTTCTTTTATGGCGAAACAAAAAAAATATAATATTTTTTATTAATAATATAGTCAATCATAATATAATATTTTTTATTAATAATTAACGTTTTTATTTATAAATCAACAATAAACTAGGAACTGTAATAATTAACTTATTTGCGTTATTTACATTAAAAAATTAATTAAGAAATTTTAGTGTCTGTATTGGATAAAATACAACATTTATAAAACTGACGTTAGCTATAAATATGGCACAGATACATTTATTTTTATTTTTATTTTTAATTGTTGCTAGGCGACGCCAACTGCCACAGGCGGCTAGATAATGTCAAAGTCGCGATTTAAAGGCCTATTTCCACTATTTCATATAGCAATTGAAAGCAAATTACTTTTCTCACTGGAGAAAAAAATAGTTTTCTTACTGTTTGTGGGTTTTCCTCATTGCATGAGAAATATTTTATTTTAAAAGCTAGTAACCAGTGAGAAAAATTTTACTTTAAGTGCAAGTCGTAAAAAAAAATTCTTTGCCTCCTTTATAAATAAAACTAAACAAATCTTAAAGAAAAAAATACAAGAGCTTTTTAAGGACGAAAATTTTAAAACTACACTCTCGGCTAATGTTGGACACTCAAACGTAAAACCGATCTTTTTGAGTACTAGCAAAAAAAATCAACACGATAATTTCTTTGATTATCTTACACTTGTTTCATACAAAATAAAGTATCCTTGAAAGTGTTAGCCAATGTGATAGTTTTAATAACACTAAAATCTTGGACTTTCATTATCTTTATTTGTTAATTGGTACACTACGTTTGGGTAAATGATGTATCTCCAACCGGTTTAAAGTGATAAGTTATAACTTTTAAACGGTTAAAGAAACCTCACTAACCGAAACGTTGTGTATCAAACACATAAAGACAATAAAAGTCAAAATATTTTAGTGTTATTGAACTAAAGTATGTTAAAAGATTTATTTATTTTTTTAAATCTTCAAACATTTACTAGAGCGCTTATGATTTGGGTTCCTCAGAATTTATTCACTTTTCAAAAAACCTATAAGTGGTAGGTACAAACCGAGCTCATAATTAATTTTAACATATTGCAGTAGATAAAACAAAATTTAAAAAAATAGTAAGCGACAAAAAATTTTAAGCGAGAAAAAACAGTAAAGATTATTACCGATTTATCTAGTTGCTAAGAAACTTTAACTAAGCTAATTATGTATTTATAAAGAGCAAAGCAACTTAATTTTAGACTAAAAGTGACTCAAGGTGTAATCTGCTGATGGTGTTTGTAATTTAAAAGTATTTTTGAATTCCAAATAGTTTAATTTGCATTTACTTTATAATTACTACTAAATAAATAAATGAAGATAGAGCGAATGTATAATATCTTATTTTTTCTTATTTAAAGCTAGAAACATAAATTACTCTGAACTTTGTCGTTTGACATTCCATGAAAAAGTTTTATTTCTCTTGGGAGGGATAAAAGATTAAAACTAATCAAAAAATCTTAAAGAAGGTGAAAACTTTTTATCTTAACATAACGCTAATGAGTCTTGTAAATTGGGTTTCATAATTTTTTTTTAGTTATTATAAATTTGAAATTTAATTTTAGTTTAATTTTTATAAAGCTTCTTAGAATAAAAAGTATTATTTTAGGATTAATTCTCAAAAATTCTTTTGATAATAATTATTTTCATAAGTTTTATATTTATTAAAATGTTTGGGAAAATCGAGAGATACCGATTTTAAGCTTTGAGTGGCTTAAATAATTCTTAGAAATATATAATATATATATATTATAATATACTATATATATTATATATATATATATATATATATTATAATATAATATAAAAATATATACTTATATTATTATTATATAATATTAAAGAATTATTATTTATTAAAATGTAATAAATGATAGGGATAAATTTAGAAGTATTTAGACTTTAAATTTATATATAATTTTAATTAAAAATAAAATCACATAATGGTTTTTCATTCTATATTATTGATTACTTGTATGTAATTATTTGATTTTTTACAAGAAATTAAAAAGAATATAAAAATTTTCAAATTAAATATCTATTTTACTTAAAAATTGTATATTAAAATTTTTAAATTATTTTAAAATAAACACAACAAATTTAGCTTACCAAAAATAAACTTATTTAGTATAAAATAAATATACTTAAGAAAAAATCTTCGTTAATTAGTATTATTTAAAATATGTAGTTTCAAACAAATTACATTATAATATTATAAGCTGAAAACCATTGGCAAACGGTAGATGTTTGAGGTTAATATATGACCTATTTTAAATAATTTATAATTAAATGTAAATATTTTGATATTTTAAATAATATATATATATAATTAAATAAATATATTTATATAATATTTAAATTAAAAATATTTATTATATAATAAAAATGTGTTAAAAAAGTATTAACATTTATATATTGTATATTTTATATTTGTTGGTTGTAAAACATTAAATTTTGGCTTTTTCTATGCATACTTAAATTTTTATTAAATGATGTACAATTGTTTGACATTTCCATTTATGACCAATGCTTCATTCAAATTTTAAATGGAACACCCTGTTTTTTTTTTACCTATTTGATAGAAAATGACATTCTAAATACAATGACACCCTATATGTCATCTTTTGACATTTTTCTTAAAAAATATTATTTTTTTTAAATCCAATCTAGAGTGCCATTACTTTGTTAAAACAACCAATTTTGAGTCCAGGAGGCGTGGAAAAATAGTTTTAATTATCTTTCATATTTTATGTCTTTTCCAGAAAGGTAAAAAGATTTCAAAATTTTATTTCTAGACATAACTAATTTTTTTCAAATGTAACGATGGTGGCTCGTTGGCATATTCGAAAAGAGCATTTTTTTGTGAATAATTTGATACCCCACACTTAATATTTTAAGTTAAATCAACACTGGGTGTTCCATTTAAAATTCAAAAGTTAAGGTCATTTCCGGTGAAACCGGATATATATAATTTTTCTTTCTTCTTTAACCATAATTTAATAATTTTTTTTCACTTTTATTTTTGGGTATAGATTACTTGACACATTAAAACAACATACTTCAACGTTTCGCCCTCATGTTTGGGGCGTTTTCAAGATATAATGTTCTAAACTAGAAATATAAAATGAGTCAAAATTTGGAGACCACCTGTTTAAACACTACATTTTTTTTATATCACATTTAAGGTAATTATATTCCTATTCCTAAACACTACACATTATTATCTCTTGACGTAATTTCATTGTAAACAAATATACCAATGATCGTGGGGCTGATACAATAAAAAATAAGTGGAATAATTTAAAAGAACAGACAACACTCTTGTAATGAATTCGTTGAAGCTATAAACCTAATTTTAAATAATACCTATTTTTAATTAGAAAATTACTTTTATCAACAACTCGATGGTTGCGCAATGGGGTCTTCAATACCATCTACTGTCGCACAAATTGTAATGAAATTTCTAGTGGAAACCACAATTTAAAAATTAAATTTCGATATTACTTTTTTTTTAAGATATGTCGACGATTGCATAACAGCAGTTCCCAATAACAAAGTGAACGACATTTTAAAAGCTTTTGATAGTTTCCATTCCAAATTACAATTTATATGCGAAATAAAAAAAAATAATCAAATGAACTTTTTGGATTTAACTCTAATCCGCGATGCAAAGAACAAACTCAAAACCAAATAGTACACAAAAACCACGTGATCAGGAATATATCTAAATTTTAATTCTTACCATCCTAAGAATCAAAAAATAAGTGTAATAATAGGTTTAATTGACCGAGCAATCGCATTAACATCACCCGAATATCGCAGAGACTTTAAAAAAGGTAAATGAGACCTTGAAAAATAATCATTACCCAGTAAAGCCAATTCAACGGATTCAAAAACAACGAATAAATAGGTTTTATAATAATTTAAACCAAAAAAGACACAACAACAAAAACACTAAATACATTGCAATGCCCTACACTTAATAAATGTCAGAAAAAAATGAATATACTCTAGCTAAACTTTAAATTACAGTTTTTTATAAAGCGCAGAATCTCTTAAGCCCTTTATTTACTTCTTTAAAGAGTGATGTACCAAAAAAGAAAAAACCTAATGTAGTAGACGTCAATGTTCCGAATATTCGGCCCACAAGAAGCGACTGGGAAGTAGCAAAGGAAGTCATAACCTACGAAAAAATCGAGTGGGCAATTGAATCATTTGAAGCCTACAAAGCACCTGGATCTGATGGGATAATCCCAGCACTACTACAGCAGGGAAAGCAAACCCTAGTTCCACTGCTTTGCAAACTCTTCCGTGCAGGCCTAGCTACGAGCTATTTGCCAAATGCATGGAAGCAGACTAAAATGGTCTTCATTCCAAAGCCGGGTAAGGACTGCTCCCAGGCAAAGGGACTTAGACCAATTACATTGTCGTCTTTTATGATAAAAACAATGGAAAAACTGATCGACAGGTATGTCAGGGAAAACTCTCTTACAGAGAGGCCACTCCACAAAAACCAACATGCCTATCAATCAGAAAATCATGCGAATCTGCTCATCATCAACTGGTGACCAGATTAGAACTCGCACTGAACAACAAGGAAATCGCACTTTGCTGCATTTCTTGACGTTGAGGGAGCTTTTGATCGAACCTCCTTCAACTCAATGGCCGCGGCTCTTGCCAGACATAATGTTAACGACACCATTTGTAGGTGGATAAACAACATGTTACTTGGCAGACGAGCGCAAGCAACGTTATTCAGCGAAACAATGGAGGTGTCAGTGGTCAAAGGATGCCCACAGGGAGGGGTTCTATCCCCACTACTGTGGGATATGGTTGTTGACGAACTCCTGGGGAACTGAATAATAATGGAATCTATACCCAGGGGTATGCGGATGACATCACTATACTTGTCGTGGGGAAGCATAACAAAACAACCTCAGAGCTTATGCAAAGGGCACTGAGAATTGTGGAGGGATGGTGCAACAAGGAAACCTTACTGTTAATCCTGGCAAAACTGCGCTAATACCCTTCACTAGACGAAGGAAGCTGGATGATTTAATATCTCCTCACTTCTTCGGTACCACCTCGGCTATGTCCAGGAGGTAAAGTATCTTGGACTAACTCTGGACTCTAAGTTAACCTGGAATCCACATATGCAGAATGTGATTAATAAGGGCAAAATGGCTCTAATGGCTACCAAAAGTGCTGTGGGGAAGAATTGGGGATTTCAGCCACGCATAGTGCACTGGTTGTACACTGCTGTGGTAAGACCCATGATAACCTACGGTTCAACTATCTGGTGGCCAAAAATAGAACAGAAAAAAGCAGAGCTGGAGTTATCCAAACTCCAGCGACTAGCATGTCTCTGTATAACGGGAGCTATTAGAAGCACTCCAACTGCAGCCATGGAAACCCTCGCCTCCCCCTCTTGGTATAATTATTAAGGCGGAGGCGAGGATTGGGGCATACAGGCTGAAATGCAACGGCAACTGGTGCTCTGGGCCTGCCCTAGGACACACCAGAATAACGAGCAGTATCACAAACCCAATATTTGAGATGAGCAGTGATACAATGCCAAAACGGATAAATACACACAGACCATACAAAACCCGGCTTACCTGGGGCGGTAGTGAGCGATCTCCTGGTCAGTCTCGGAATTTGGTTTGGTATACCGATGGATCCAAGACTGACAATGGAGCCGGCGCAGGAATACATGGTATGACCCCTAGGTTTAATGCTTATGCTTCCCTGGGGAAATATGCCACTGTTTTCCAGGCGGAAGTATATGCCATTGAACTTTGTCTGCGAGAGAACTTGAGGAGGAGATATAAGGGCAAGGACATTACTATCTTCTCTGATAGTCAAGCGGCCATAAAAGCTTTGGCATCTCAACAAGTCAACTCAAGGTTGGTTTGGAACTGTCTGCAATGCCTCCTAAACCTGGCTAACCACAACAAAGTTACACTTTCCTGGGTGCCAGGACACAGGGGAATACAGGGCAATGAAAATGCAGACTCCCCTGGCCAGGCGAGGCTCCGCAGCAATGTTTGTGGGTCCTGAACCTGTTTTTGGAATACCAAAAGCCTCGGTTCGTGGCTACATGACTCGGTGGATTCAAACACAACATCAGTCATACTGGAACCACATTCCAAGGCAAAATCACACTAAATCAATGTTGGACTCACCATCGAAAGCATTGACAAGTGAACTACTAAAACTAAATAGAATCAGATTAGAATAGTGACAGGATTAATAACCGGACACTGCACCCTAAGAAAACAGATGCACACTATGGGCATCTAAGAGAAGAACCCATTTGCAGACTATTGACGAAGAGGAAGAGACAGCCTCACATCATATATGAGTGCCTTGCACTTTTCATACTGGAGAACAAACAAACCCCAGGTGGACACTAACCAACCGGAGGCTGGAGACCAGAAAAGAACAGTAAAGGGCTAATACACCTGTCTAAGGTGTCAAACCTTTTTAACTGAAACAAATACAAAAGAGATACAACAAGCCCTGTAGGCTGCAGTGTCGAGGGGACAAAACCTCAACTTGTGTATTTATTTATTTAATCAATCAATGTAGTATACTCAATACCTTGTACTAACTGCCCGAAAATACTTATTGGTATGACAATTCAGTATTTGGATAGCCGCCTTAATGGTCGTAAATACACTAAAAATGCCTAAACTGCTTTGCACAAACATGAGAAAAATGAGAAACATAAATTTAATTTTAAGGATACTGCAATCTTGACTTGAGCAATTAAGGAAATGATACATATAAAAAAAGAGCAAAATACAGTAAATGACAAACGGGACATTAATAAATTAAGTCAAATATACCACAACCTTATTAACTGAGTTTCTAAATAATTATTATTTAAAGTGCAGCTATTATTCTAGGACGATCTTTATATATGTACACTTTAGTGAATAATCTTAAAATTTATACTTCCGTAAAGTAATATTAATATTAATATATTAATATATATATATATATATATATATATATATATATATATATATATATATATATATATATATATATATATAGATTAATAAAAACGTTTTATTTCCTGGTTCGATTTCGCATTCCATACTTACTGCGAGTCGCAAATACTAGGCTTTCAAGGTTGCACAGGGTTATCCATTATATTTTGACACCCACCTACAGCCTTTATTATGGCCGATAGAAAAAAACTTTAAATACGCAAAATGTGGCCGACGTCCCCTAACTGACAGATAATTTAAACGGCTTAACCAAATGTCAATAAACTATATATTTTTGAAGTCAGGAAAAAAATATTTTTCATTTTATCTAACAATAGACAGGGTGTTCCATTAACAAATATATAGTTGGTTGATTTTTGACAGTTTTGCGATGTTCATTTTTTTGATCCGAATGAAAAAACTGGTTGTTCATTTTCAATCTTAAAACTTTTGTATTTAAAGTTTTTTTCTATCGGCCATAATAAAGGCTGTAGGTGGGTGTCAAAATATAATGGATAACCCTGTACATACATATTTTTTAATTTTAATTTTTAATTTTTAATGAATAGATATAAAACATTTTATTCTAAATAATTTTAATATTGTCGCGTGTTTTAAATTGAATTTTATTGTTAAATATACTTTTGTATTTTTGTCTGTGATAATTATAATTACCTTAAATGTGATATAAAAAAAATGTAGTGTGTATACAGGTGGTCTCCATATTTTTTATTTTATATTTCTATTTTAGAACATTATATCTCGAAAAAGCCCCAAACATGAGGGCGAAACGTTGAAGTATGTTATTTTAATTTGTCAAGTAACCTATACGCAAAAATAAAAGTAAAAAAATATTATATATATATATATATATATATATATATATATATATATATATATATATATATATATATATATATATATATATATATATATATATATATATATATATATATATATATATATATATATATATATATATATATATACATAAACACCAAAAACTTTAAAGCTTTTAAATCATTGTTTTCCTAAGAAAAATATTTAAACGTGCGATACAATACCCTAAAAGAGTTTTATTTTTTCCAATTTTATTAGAACTGAATTTTATTATTAATAAAACGCTGCAGGGTACTTTTAAACAAATTATTCGTGGAAACTTGTCCTCAAAATTTAAAAGTATTTGGGAACAGAAAAATCAATATTTAATGTTTGGATAAAACTTTTTCCGCAAAACCTTTTAACTTGTTAGAACAAAACCTTTAACAAAGGATATATATGACAAACTGGTTATAAGTTCTCGTAACCGATAAAAAATTGATAAAACATGGAATTAGATTTAGTCCGGGAGCCCACCGCACAAAAGCTGGCGAATAAGAGATACGCATGAAACTTTTTTTTATATTGCTATTAACTATAGTCAATTTAAAGTCGCACTCGTATCTCAGCTCACCGGGTACATTTAGGTTGCATATTTTTTTTATATTTTTTTGGTACGAGTAAGTGTATTTTTTTGTTATACAATTATAAGTGATATCTTCCTGAAGATAACGAATAATAACTGATATACACAATGACCTCAACAATGATATTGTTTAAAAAGAAATACAGTTGTAAACTGTGTTTATCCATTTATTATTTTTATTTATTAGGCCTCCAAAACTAATCATAGAACAAAAGATTAATATTGTTTTAATTATGAACGACAAAAACCTCGACAAAAATATTACAAAATCCTCAAAAAAAAATTCATAAAAAATTCATAAAATGGAAAGTGTAGAAAATAGATTCAATAACAAAAACAAGTTGACCTCAAAGATGATTAAGATACTGACTTGCAAATACGAGTATATTAAACTATTATTGAAAACCCAAGATTTCCTTAAGAAATATGGACAAAATACTTCCCTAAAATAAAAGATGCTTTGTTTGCTAAAAGAGTTCTTAAAGCAAAACATTTTTAAGCGTTTAAACCATTTGTGTTCATACGTTGAAACCCTGATATTTGTTTGATGTTTTAGCTATGCATGAAAAAACGCGTATCATTACCGAGATCATGACAGAAAAATAGTTTTTTATCGAAGTTTGTTTTACGTCAAATGGACTAGTTAGTTACCAGAACTATCGATGTATAAATGGTAGAGCCAGAGTCACCCTGCAATGGGCACCTGGATACAAAGAAATCCCAGGGAATGAAATGGCTGACAAACTCGCCAATTTGGGAGCTGAGGACAATGGACCTGAATATACCTTGGGAGTCTCATATAACACGGATATGACAGAGATAGCAACATGGATAGAGAAACGGTTCGATGAGAACTGGAAAAGGACAAAAACCAGACAATTAAAGGCTTTTATTGAGAAAGACCTATGGAAGGAATAGGGTGCAAATGAGAAACCTGACAGGCATACTGACAGGTAATTGTAGAAGCAGACAGTATCTCAACAAGATAGGAAAAAGTGGGACAAGTGTATGTAGATGATGTGGAGAGGGAAGAGAGGACGCCTTACATATACTTAGAGATTGCCCAGCACTAGGGCACATTAGAGGGGAATGTCTAGGAACGGCATGGCTGGAGCTAAATGACATAAGATTCCTACCACTAACAGGACTCGCATCACTAGTGAGGAAATTGGGGCTCTAGTAAGCAAAATGACAGCGCCATATCAGTGCAAAAGTAATGCATACATAACGGAACCTATGTATGTTTAAGGGTTGGTGTTGAGCACAATGGGCTTAGGCCTCAGTGCTCAGGGCCCCAGCGAGGGAACTTACCATGCTGCGATACGATACGATACGATCGATGGTAGAGTACAGCTAATCTCCGTTGTTATATACTGCTGAAATTAAATAGGTCATGAGTTATTTTAGATAATCAACCCTTAAACCCATTTTTTTCCTGAGTAATATAATATCTTATATCATATTTACTTTAAATTTGTAAGAATTTTCTTTATTAATAGACTTCCACTTGACAATAAAATTACTTTTTCTCAGCTTGATGGCGCACCATGCCATAGTTCATGAGCTGACAAAAAATTTCGTCATAAAACGTTCCAGGGGCCTGGAATAGGATGATAATCAGGAATCCATTGACCGGCGAGGTCACCAGACCTAAATTGACTGAATAATTTCTTTGAAGATATGTTAAGGAATTTTAAGGCGAAAAAGCTCATTGATCCTATTTTGTTCAGAACTAAGTTTTAGTTTTTATTTACGCTAACTTTAAATACAGTGTCGTGTGATATAACCGAGGATATAGCTAAAAAAAACAATAATAATTTTTTTGGAAATAAAAACTATGCATTTCAGTTTAACTGAAAAGTACCGCTATGACTGTTGACGAAAATTAAAAGGAATAAGAAACTTCAAGCCATAGCAAAGGTAGTCTAGGAGAAATCGGCGCATGAGCACCGAAAGCTATTCCACCTCAATTTTTTTATACGATCCTCTTAAAATTTCTCTACTAATGATATAAATGCATGTTGCCATGGTGCAACCTGGTGACATATTGTTTAAACCTCGGTTTAAACCGAAATTGTTTAAAAAATTGCAAGGAATTGTTATTTTCCAACCGGACAAGTTTTTTTATATTCTTTATTGAAATACAAATAAGAAAGGTTTTATGACGTTTCACGATAAAGTGAATATTTTTGGATATATAAATTTTTAAAAGTTCAAAAAATCTCAAATTTGGATACTTTTGACCCATGAAAAATATTTAAAAAAAGAATAAAATATAAAAATATTTATTTTTTATTCTTTATACAAAAGTTAATAATATTTTTAATTGAGGTTTAAAAAAAACTCATTATTTATACCTGTTTTTTGATTGTTTATTACGCGCGCACACAAGTAAAATAAAGCTACTTATTACTACTTTAATAATTTTTGTAAAATTGATTTCAGGAAAAAAGCTTTTAAAAACAAATTATTGTAGGTTATCTAATTATTAATAGCATTGCTTTCTTTTAAAATTTTAATGAAGCTATTAATTTTTAAGATAAATAATAAATAATGATTCAGAACACCAGAGCGGAAGAGCGTATGAGTCAGAGAGACAGCGACAACGACTATATACTAAAGCAGGGGTCTCCAAACTACGGCCCGAGGGCCACATCCGGCCCGCGGACAGATTTTGTCCGGCCCGCGGAGAGTTAGCATACTTGAAAACTCCTTTTAGAGAACAAATAATTTTATAGCAAATTAAATTTAGTTTACTGAAGTATTCTAATTTTATGTTGAATAATTATTAATATGACATCTACATTGATATGGTCATGGGCTAACTCCGCTAACTCATAACATTCTTGTAGGCTTATTGTTATTGTTTTTGTGATAAGTTGGATAAAGAAACACAGAATTGTAATGAGTAAAGACATGTATAATATGCAGAAAATTTAACTTCAGTATATAATAACTAACAAATTATTGAAATGAATCCAACTAACATTTTATACATTTTAAATAATCACATAACTTATAACAAACATAATGACATATGAAATACTAATGAGATTTATGTAATTGAGATTTTCCACTGACAATAGTTTGTAGTTGTGGACTAATTTTACTTGTACCAATTATTAAAAGAGATTTAAGATGCTCATCAGTTAATTTCGATCTGTAAACATTTTTTGTGTACTTCATTTTGGAGAAGGTTTTCTCACACAAATAAGTAGTACCAAAAACAGAAAACAGACCACGAGCAAATTTATGCAAATTATCAAATTGTGTCAGTGGAAGACTCTTATAAAATTCCAACAAAGATGAGTTTTGATATTTGTTCTTAATTATATCACTGCATTGTAGATCAATCATTTCCATTTGAAGTTCCGCGGCTAGGGTTTCAATGTCAGTATCAAAAGAATTCTGAAAAATCTTAATTTGATTCGCAATGGCATCAAAGTCCGAGAAACGAGTATCAAAATTTATCTTCAAAGCACTCAAAGTTTCGATTGCAAAATCGATAGGAAACTCAGTCTCAGTAGTGTGGCTGAATATTTCACATGTTTTAAAATGTGAAAAACATTTACTTCGTAGTTGTGATTGAAACAGTCTCAATTTCTTCCGGAATGATTTGATATTAGTGTATAAATCAGGAAGATGCTGGTTTTCTCCTTGTAATCCCAAATTCAGTTCGTTCACATGTTTTGTCAAATCAACATAGAATGCTAACTTCCACAGCCATGCGTTGTTTTGTAATTCAGTAGGAGGCGATGCTTTTGATTCAAAAAAATTTTGATCACTGCTCGAAGTTCAAAAAAGCGCTGAAGGACTTTCCCACAACTAAGCCAGCGTACGGCAGTATGATAAGGTAAGTCAGTTTCTCCAATCTCTTCAATAAATTGTCGGAATTGTCGGTGATTCAGCCCAAAAGACTAAAAAACATTATCCAAACGCAGACATTTTTTCCGCACAAAGACTGTTGATGAATGATACAATGTAAGACTAATGGTTTTGAACCACCGTCATTTTCTACAGCCTTTGACACAAGAGCGACCACTCCTTTATCTTTCCCACTCATGTTTTTGCCTCCATCAGTTGTAATACATTTCAAGTTTTTCCATCGAAGGTTCTTTTGATTAATGGCCATTTCAACTCCTTTAAAAATATCTGTACCAGTAGTTGTGCCATGAATACTATACATATCAAGAAGTTCTTCGTGCACTTCATAGCTTTTATCTACTCCTCGAATATAAATCAACACCTGAGCAGTATCTGACACATCCGTTGACTCATCCAAGGCCAAAGAAAACCACTCAAAATGTCCATTTTTGTCGAACAGTTGAGAGGATATATTTTCAGCGATGTTTTCTACCCTTCGAGCCACAGTGTTTGCTGACATACTGACAGTTTTTAATAAATTTACCTTTTCAGGGCACATTTCTTCGGCTACTGCAATTATGCATTCTTTGATCATTTCTCCATCGGTGAATGGTTTTCCACGTTTTGCAATTTCAAGAGCCACACGAAGGCTGGCACGAGTTGCAGCCTCTTGTTCAGTTTTGAGTTTTGTAAATGAAGATTGCTGCGATTTCAATCCGCGCTGCATAGCTTCGAATTTTTCTGTCCGCAAACTTCCTGTATATTTTGAGTAATTTTGAAAATGTTTTGTTTCATAATGACGTTTAATGTTTCTTTGAGAACGGCTATGTTTTCATTGCAAATCAAACATAGCGCCTTGTTACTGGACTCAATTACGAAATACTGAATGTTCCACTGATCTTTGAATTTTCTGCATTCACTGTCAATTTTTCGCTTCTTTTCCATACTACTAATTCACACATAAAAGCAACAATTCAAATCAAAATACTGTTATAAAGATGTCTTAAACTTAAACACGCACAAACACGTTTTAAGGAGGTATACAATATTTTATTTAACAACAGTGTCATAGGAACTGACTTGTGGTTGCGCCACTAGCCTTCTTATATATTCCAATTACTGCCATCTAGAAGTGAGTGGAAGACACCAGAACTTTCTCGAACCAACGAGATTATTCTGTACGTGCTATTAGCGCCATCTGTTAGCGATAGAAGGTACTACCTATTTCCGCTTGTGTCCACCAGATGTCGTGTCACGTTACTCCTCATAGCTCGTACTCTACGACTAATCTAGAAATTACAGATAATGACAGGAAAATTAATAATATGCAGTGTTGCCGTTTTGCGGACTTTAGTCCGATTTGCAGCCTTTTTAAACGTTGTGTACTTTTTCGGACTTTTTTTCATCAGTGGACTATTTCACTTCTTACCACCGGCAACAATGATAATATGGTTTTGGCCCTCGGAACTTACTGGAGTAATCAGTATGGCCCTAAGGCTGGAAAGTTTGGAGACCCCTGTACTAAAGGACTGCTCAGTTCCATTTAACGTACGTTGGAAAATTTAGGAGAAGCGGGCAGCGGCTGTGACGTCACCACCGGTGCTAAGTAATGTTGGGCGACGTTTATCGATGTTTTGTTACCGTTGTTCATGTTAGATGACACTAACATCAATGTTTAAGACTATAAAAAAAAGTTTTAAAGCCAATTTTTATAGCTCCAAAAATAAAATATTAATTTTTTGAATAATTGAGAGATCAACATCGATGTTTTGTATCGATATCCCAGCACTAGCCAGCACCGGTGGTGACGTCAGTGAGCAGTCGTTTAGTGCTTGTGAGCGCCCGTATTAAACAATCAAGAAACAGATATAAGCAATATTTTTTTTGTAATCTCAATTAAGGATATTATTAACTATTGTATAAAAAATAAAATTAAATATTTTTTATAATTTATTGTTGTTTTTTATATATTTTTCATGGGTCACACACCCACACCAAAATTTGAGATTTTTCGAACTTTAAAAATTCATGTCTCCAAAAATATTAACTTTATCGTAAAAAGTTATGGGACTTTTTTATTGGTATTTTAATAAAAAATATTTTTAAAAAATTGTCCGGTTAAAAAATAACAATTTCTGGCAATTGCTTAAACAATTTGGGTTTAAAAATATGGCACCAGGTTTCCCCATGGCAACATGCATTTATCAGTAAGACAATTTACAAAGGATCGTAAAAATTGAGGTGAAATAGTTTTCGGTACTCATGCGCCCATTTCTCCTGGACTAATAAAAAGAGTGGTTAGATGCAAAATGCATGAATCTTGTATTATTAAAACCAAAGAAAAGTACTTCAGCTCCACCTGTCAGGTACTTCCAAAAGTAACAAATGGCTAATTTAGTTACTTCTCATCATAATTAAATAACTTAGCATGGTATTAAAAACCACCTTTCTAAATTACAATTTTTAGGAATTAATTTTTTTATTCAATTTTTTTTATTATTATTTTTATTTTATTTTTATTTAATTATTAAAATTAGAGTAGCAACAAAATTCACTTACGCCATGTGAGTACGCCGAAACATCTTGTTGATACCATTAGGAAAACTAAAAAGCGACACAATTACACTACATTTATTTTTGTTCCAACAAGTAGACTTAGCTATAAATAAAATGTGTGTGAAGGTACGGATACTAAAATTATAATAAACACAACATTAAACACGTAGTTTAAACGATAGACTTTTATTACACACAAAACTTTTATAATGCGAAAAAATATTTTTTTAAAGAAAGTTTTTTCCACAACTATTATTTATAATAACTGTCACATTCTTTGCAAATACTATTGAAGGGAATATAAATTATAGTATTCACTTCAGCAAAAACTTCCTAACTACTTCCTAAACAAGTTCAAAACTTCACAATAGAGAAAAAGTTTCTTGTTCGAGAATGAAAAACGACTAGTCTTTTGTTAAGTTAATACCCCCGGCGACAGATCTTGGGTACGAAAATATAACACGTACGAAACGTGTTTATTTTCAGCAAAAACTTAAAGCGACCGTTCCACGCTGAAACACCGCACAAACTGGCGGTTTCAGCTTTAGCAACGTGGAGTTTTCAGTTTTCAGGATTGTGTAATCCCGATGCGGCACCGTCGGAGTCTGTCGGTAGCTGAAACCCGCAGCAAGATATATGTTATGTGCCAAAGGGAAATGGGGTATATATTTTTGATGGACACGCTATAAAGCCAAAACCGTTTGAGATTTATCCCATTTTTGGTTGGAGCAAAACGAACCATCTTCACATGTTTAAAACTGTTTAATACTATATATTTACTAATTTTCTTTTGATGTTACACCACTTTAAAAAAATTTATAAAGAAAACAAAAACAATCCCACAGCGATTAAACTTTTATTTTTCAATAAGAAAGAAGCTAATTTTTTTTTAAAAACTTTACTAGCTTTTGAAAATTGATAACATACGTAAAAACTAATTTATAACCTTTCCATTTTATATAAAAAGGAATACATTTTAAAATATATAATTTTAAGATTAACTCAAAAACTTTAAAAATGATGTTTAATTTAAATTTTTCTCTTTAACCCTCTTTTGTCTCCCTTTTTACAATCTCCCTAGATCCAGACGCCAATTATAATTTTATTGAAATTATGGGAACTCGAAGAAAAATACGAGTCTGATATAACATAATAATTTAACCCAGTTAGGGCTGGATGTTAATATTTAAATTTGTATCTGTTGAAATATTTTATCCCTTTAAGTCCCCTGCCAAACGGGACCGGATTTAAATTTTTGCCGATCATAGGATAATATATTTTTGCCGCCCTAATAAGTCAATATTTTTTGGTTATCAAAAAAATTTAGCATTAAAAGAATGTAAACTTCACTAGTAATTCTTATAAAAATTTAATAAACTTTAACAGAAGTTAAACATAAAATTATTTGCCAAACAATTTGCTGCTAATTCTACGCTTGATCCTGCTATTAATCTTCCTCTCCCAACAGTTGCCCCTGTTTCTCATAAAATGTCCGATATCATTTTTAAAGTCAAACAAATTAAGGGTATTCTTTCTTCTCCTAATACTAAAAAATCTTCTTAGCTGAATGGCATACCAGCAATCGCCTTAAAAAAATGTGCTCCCGAACTTGCACCCATCCTAACCCGCCTCTTCCGAATCTCTTACGAAACGGGCATTTTCCCGGAGAGTTGGAAAGCTGCACGTGTGCAACTTGTCCCCAAATAGGATGCAAAACTCTCCCTTCTAACTACAGACATATATCTCTTCTTTCTGTTGTTTGCAAAGTAATGGAGAAAATCATTAATTCCCAAATCTTAAAGTATCTGGAAAAACACAATATTTTACATGATAGATAGTATGGATTCCGTCACAGAAGATAGACAGCTGATCTCCTTTCCTTTGTCTCACACAAATAAAACAAGTCCCTTGAGTTTCTTGGTGAATCCCAGGTCGTTGCTCTGGACATATCCAAAGCATTCGATCAGGTCTGGCATGACTGTATATGGTCATTCTTCCAGCTTCTACCAAATTAATGCTGGTGTACTCCAGGGCTCAATGCTGGCACCCACGCTGTTTCTTCTACACATTAACGATCTTCTCTCTTCAACAATCAATCCGATTCATAGTTTTACTGCCGATAGTACCCTCCACTCTAGTATTCAATTTCTTAAGCCACCATGTAATTCTGATTTGGAAAACAAGCGCAGGTCAATGCAGATATCTCTTTTACAAGACCTCAAACTTATCTTGGATTGGGGCGCCAAAAATCTTGTTCAGTTTAATGCCTCAAAAACACAGTCATGTTCGATGTCGCAAAAAAATTCAGCAAATGCTCATCCGTTCCTCACATATTAGCGGCCAAGTTCTGCAGAACAAAGATTCGTTTAATTTTGTCGGCGTTACTTTTGAGAATAACCTTAACTGGCACAAACATATTACATCCATAGCCTCGGCAGCTTCAAAAAAGCTTAGATTTGTCTTCCGAGCCAGAAAATATTTCTCGTCTTCCAATCTGTACACTCTGTATGTATCCCAAATTAGACTCTCTTTTGAATATTGTTCTCATGTCTGGGGAATGGCGTCCCCTACCACACTTAGCAATCTGGACTCTATTCAAAGAAGAGCCGTTCGTCTTATTAATGATCCCACACTCACAGAAAGGCTTCCTCGTCTTGCCCACCGTCGAGCTGTAGGGGATCTGTCAATAGGTATTTCCACGGCTTCTGCTCAGAGGAGTTGGCCAGTATAATTCCTTCTCTGGCAGCTCCCAATAGAGCAACACGTAGTGCAACTTTTATGCATCCTTTTACAGTTTAGTTAAAGATGCCCCAAACTTCTGGCTTTCTTCGTTTTTTCATCCCTAGAGTGTCAAGACTATGGCACCTGCTACCGCAGAAGTTTTTCCCTCTCCTCCCAATTTCCAAATATTTAAGTCCCGTGTGAACAAACCCTCTCTCACCACACTAAGACACCCACGGTACGTTAGTACTTAGGCATCAGCCTTCGTGGACTGTCCCAAGATAAAAAAAAAACATAAAGAAAATTAAAAAACAATTCTTTAAAACAAACAAAATTTATAATATAAAAACAAAATATAAATTAAAATGTTAAAACAAATAGGTCTTTTTTTAAACTATGTATTATTTAATTGTAATATAACCACAACTAACCCTATACTAACATTTTTAACCCTTTTTTTTCTGCGAAATCATTAATTACATCGTTAAAATTTACGATTAAAATTTAATCGTAAATTTGCCGCCCCTAATATTTGCCGCCCTAGGCTTCAGCCCACTCAGCCTTTGCGTAAATCCACCCCTGCTGCCGAAAATGTAACAAAGACATGTTTGAAATTGATGCTTAATGTATTGGTATTTCCTTAGCGGTAAAAGTTTAGGCAAGTTAACATAGGAAATCTTCCTTAACCCATTTTGAAGAGATAATTCAAAATGCAATTATTTTTCTAATATACGCAAAGAGAAAGCTTTGTAATCGTTTCAAAACTCAATGTTCTATTTCATTTTTCGACGTTTCGGTATCTAAATATTAACAAACACATATTTTGGCAAAAAATGTATGTCTGTTTCTGTGTGTGTAAGCGCAATCAATTTTAAGCTACTAAAGCTATCGTTTTAAAATTTCGTACAGAAATTCTTTGCCATAGAACCCAATTCCAACCAGTAGCAGCAAATTCTTGGGGGCTTAGAATATTTTAAAAACTCATTACTTTTCTTAGAAAAAAGAAAAAAAAATTAAAAATATCAAACACTTCCATATAGTTTACGAAAAAAAATCCAATGTAAAGGACCATTTTTAGGAAGTAAAATTGTAAATTTTCCTAATTATAAACATATTTTCCCCAAACTTCGGTTATTGGAGATTTTTGAGGTCATTGATTGTAAATTATTTGTCAAAATTTAACAATGCACATTTATTAACCGATTTACCTATCTCATTTTATTAATTACCTCAGGTGTTGAGGGATTTTGAATTTGCTGGTTTTAAATTTTTGGTTATAACGTAACAATTTAAAAATTAAAGCTGATTGGTCCAATGTAACGAATTTGGTAATTTATCTTAAAGTTGAATATTGCAGTTTTTAACCAATAACGAAAAAGTTCAGTTAAAAACCTTTTGAACCGCGCATTCATCACTCGCGTCTAGAGACACCCCGCATAATTATGGCTGGCGAGCTTCTTGACAGTGTTGACACATAAAAAAGGCTTTATTATGCCAAAAAATTACATTTTAATGCAATAATTTAGGCTCTTTTTTATTACGTCCCCGCATTTTTACGTCTGAAATATATAATTGGGAAAAATAAAAAGCCGCTTTAACTAACCAGAACTAACCATGACCGACAAGAACTTAGGGCTTTTGAATTTGTCTAAATTATTTATAGAAGTTTTACACAAAATTTTAACAACGTATTAGAAAAACCTCGGGGAATATATAATTACACTTTTTATAAAATTTATAACTTCTACCATATCAAAAATTAGAAAAATTTAGTTAACCAATATGTAGGAATAATTTAGACAAATTTAAAAGCCCTAAGTTCTAGTCGGTCATGGTTAGTTCTGGTTAGCAAAGCCGCTTTTTATATTCCCTAATTATATTTCAGTTTACACAATAAAATTAAATTTTTTAGGTTATAACACTGTCAAGAAGCTCGCCAGCCATAATTTGAATTTGAATTTGTATAAAAGCCGGAGCCTCATGCGTCCGATTTCCGACGATCCGATCATCCGAAAGTATTTTGATTGGTCAGAACATTTTGGCGCCATTTTTCATCCGAATATTTTAACATTTTAACCGACGTCGGATGGAGTTAAATTAATTTTAATTTTCTACGATGTCGGACGTTTCTTTCTGGTCTTCTAACCTTACTTTATTTACTTTGTTGGGGTAATTTCAATTTATATTGAATATTAAAATAAACAGTTATAATTTAAAATATTTTAAAAATTTTAACCTTAACCTGAATTTACCTCTTTTTCAACAACCACTTTCTCTTCTTGCATTAAATAATATTTTAGTTCCGTTAGGTTATTATTTCCTCTTTTTTTCATTGCAGTTTTACAGGTTGACCTTTAAAATGCTCTTATTTTCTTTTTTTTTGACTAAATATTGGATCCGAAATTGGGATTAATGAGACATGCAAGTTTTCCGACAAAAAATTTTAAAAAATTTCGTACGTCGCGTCGGATGGTCGGAAATCGGACGCATGAGACTCTGGCTTATTAATTCGTCCCGCGAGCCCTAACAAGCAGTTGTAACAAATCATTGCTGTTGTCAAAAAGGCTACTAACGCATTTTTCAACCAATGACGAAAAAGTTTTGGTAAAAACCCTTTGAATCGCGCTTTCAACGTGTCATTCGTCCTGCGAGCTCAAGCAAGTAGTTGTAAGAAATCATTGAAAAATAAATTCTTAAAGCCAGAAAAATTATTTTAGTTTTTTATGTAATTTAGCAAAGTATTTTTACTTTCCCATAGCAACTTTTTTTATATAAATTGGTGCATTTAATTTTTTTTTATTTCTTAATCTATGCGTTCTCATTTATAAAAGCATAGGGAGTAATGATTTAAAGAAGTTTATTGTCAACAAAATTATTTGTTATTAAGAAATATATTTTATTAAAATATTTTTACCAATTTAATTATGCAAGCGCCTTATTTTATAAAAAAATATATTAAATGGCTACTTAATTAAAATAGGTTAAATTTAATAGAACTTAATAAGAAAACAAGGTGTATGTGTTTCTAAGCTTTAATTTAAAGAACTAATATATACACAATTACCATTCGAAACAGTTCCGACTATGGTTTACAAATAATATTTAAAACAAATACACGAGATACAAATCTGTAATGTGTAACAAAAAATGCTTTTAAACTATTCAAATTTTGTGCAACAAAAAATAATAGGTACACTGTGTAGAGTCCCATTCCTGTCAATTACGTCTTAAAATAGCAAAGAGAGAAAAAAGTTTTGAGGTTTAAAGAAGATTTTGGTCTGATTAATTTCTTTTGGTCCAGCTCTGATGCATTACTATCAACGATACCTATAAGTTCTGGGAAACCTTAAGCTGCTTTAGTTTTCCTAATGCTTTTCAATAACTTTCTGCAAAGATAAAGCAATGATATAAGTACCTTTAATCACCGGTGATTTCAAATAAGTCTCAATAATGGAAAGAAAGATAAGAAAAAATATTTTTAAAATATGTAAAACTTAACAATAAGAAAAGTATTCTGACATTATTTTTAATTCTTAATTTAAAAAAAAATAATATTAAGAAAGATTAGCATAACAATGACAACTCATTGTGATTGAAAAACCCTAGAAAAAACCATGGCCATATAAGGAGGTACCTGAAGAGGTCACAATGACATTTATTATTTATTAGTTCTTAGAGTTGATCTCAAGTATCACAAAAAAAAATCAGGAAGCTCTAGGAAGGTTTAGTATCGAATTCATGTAAACTTTAGATCTATTTTTTTGGTACACCCTGTATAGTTATGCAAAAAAATCTTTCCTTTAAAGGTTATTTCTGTTGAGCTAAAAAATAACATATTCAAATTAAAAATAAAAAAACGAAACTTTATGTTAGGTGTGCCCCGTTATAAACCCGAAATTAGCTAACTGTAACATCAGCATTTCTTGGATGTAAAACCACCAAGAGACACACACACATAAACTTAATGAATAAATTCTTAAAACATTTTACTGATCCATCACATCCTTAGGAAACTCTAAAAACTTAAAATGTTTCATAGATTCTTTGATTTCCTTTTTAAAGACGCATTTTTACATTAATTTAGGTGCAGAGATCAAAAAATATGGACATAAGTAGTCTTAAAAGAGTTAAAATACATATAAAATAAGTTTAAAAAGTGAAATAAGGACTCTTATTTCCATGTTCTTTCCACTGTTTTAAATGTTGCACTTTGATGTCATAAATAATTTGACGAACCCAAAAGTATATATGTACTGAGGCTGAGGCACAAGTACAGTACCTGTCGGGGCGTTAAAGAATACAGTGCACAGATCAGAACTTACGAATAGATGTCGGGAAGTATGAATTAACGAAAACCGCCAGAGTCACCCTAGACACAAAGGAATCCCGGGGAATGAAATAGCTGACAAACTCGCCAATATGGGAGCTGAGGACAATGGAACTGTATATATCGTGGGAATCTCATATAGCACGGATATGACAGAAATAGCGGCGTGGATAGAGAAACTGTTCAAAGAGAACTGAAAAAAGACAAAAGTCAGGCAGTCTAATAAGGCTGGGAAGACCTATGAGCACAAAGGACTTGAGCAGGGTGCAAATGAGAAACCTGACAGGTATACTGACAGGTGATTGTTGAAACAGACATCTCAGATCTCAACAAGATAGGAAAAAGTGAGACAAATATATGTAGATGGTGTGGAGAGGGAAAAGAAGACGCCATACATATACTTAGGGTGTATCAGAGGGAAATGTCTAGGAACGGCATTGCTGGACCTAAATGACATAAAATATCTACCACTAATAGGACCATGGCCGCCAGCAGGGGAGGTCAGGGGGTGTCCGAAGACGCACCCTGGGGTTTTAAAAATTACTTAAAATAAAACAATTCCCGTCTAAATCCTTAAATTTTACAATATTGCCTAGGAATTTAAATGAGTATGATAACTATTTAGAAATTAAAGTTGTGGTATATGTATTTTTAATTCAATTAATTCTAGACTAGTACTTTTTGACCCCCTCTACCTTTTTTTCTGGCGGCGGCCCTGAGTAGGATTCTCATCACTACTGAGGAAACTGGTACTTTCATAGGCAAAATGATAGCGCCAAAGCAGTGCAAAGGGTAAGCACGCACAAGGGACATGACAGGATTTTGAAACCTGTGTATGCTTAAGGGTTGGTGTAGAGCAGGGTCCCAAACTACGGCCCGAGGGCCACATCCGGCCCGCGGACAGATTTTGTCCGGCCCGCGGAGAGCTAGCATACTTTGAAAACTCCTTTTAGAGAACAAATAATTTTTATAGCAAATTAAATTTAGTTTACTGAAGTATTCTAATTTTATGTTGAATAATTATTAATATGACTCTACATTGATATGGTCATGGCAACTCCGCTAACTCATAACATTCTTGTACGCTTATTGTTATTGTTTTTGTGATAAGTTGGGTAAAGAAACACAGAATTGTAATGATTAAAGACATGTATAATATGCAGAAAATTTAACTTCAGTATATAATAACCAACAAATTATTGAAATGAATCCAACTAACATTTTATACATTTTAAAAATCACATAACTTATAACAAACATAATGACATATGAAATACTAATGAGATTTATGTAATTGAGATTTTCCACTGACTATAGTTTGTAGTTGTGGACTAATTTTACTTGTACCAATTATTAAAAAGAGATTTAAGATGCTCATCAGTTAATTTCGATCTGTAAACATTTTTTGTGTACTTCGTTTTGGAGAAGGTTTTCTCACACAAATAAGTAGTACCAAAAACAGAAAACAGACCACGAGCAAATTTATGCAAATTATCAAATTGTGTCAGTGGAAGACTCTTATAAAATTCCAACAAAGATGAGTTTTGATATTTGTTCTTAATTATATCACTGCATTGTAGATCAATCATTTCCATTTGAAGTTCCGAGGCTAGGGTTTCAATTCAGTATCAAAAGGACTCCTCAGGCTCGTACTCTACGACTAATCTAGAAATTACAGATAATGACAGGAAAATTAATAATATGCAGGTTGCCGTTTTGCGGACTTTAGTCCGATTGGCAGCCTTTTAAACGTTGTGTACTTTTTCGACTTTTTTTTTTCAGTGACTATTTCACTTTACCACCGGCAAAATGATAATATGGTTTTCCCCCGGGAATTATTGGATAATCAGTATGGCCCTAAGGCTGAAAGTTGGACCTGGTGTAGAGCATAAAGGGCTTAGGCCTCAGTGCTCAGGAGCCCAGCGAGGGAACTTACCATACTATACGATATGATACGAAGGTTAAAATAGATATAATATGCAAGCTAATATTTTTTTAACTTGCAAAACCCACATTTTTTAGTTAAATTGTTATTAGATACATCTACTTCCGTATAAAAATATTGAAAACGTCAAATTCGTGGTTCCAAAGGATGTCATGGGTTCCCAATATACTACAACTAAACTGAATTATACTTTACTTACTTGAAATTTTCTCGACTGGCCATTTTCACTATTTACATACACTCCCTAATTACTTTGTTTATTTGAAAAACCTTTCTTTTTTAAAACCTGGAAAAAGTATAAAGACTTTTAGAAACAACAAGGGTTTTGTTTTTCTTCGTCTGTCACGTCGGCTAAGTGAATCTGTTATATTTCATATCCCTTAATATTTTGTAATAATTGTAAAAGCTTTTTGGCTACTTTTAAGAGCAGTAATTTAATAGATCCCCTAAAGTGTCTTTAATTGCCATACTTAGTAACTTTTTTTACAGCTGTTATAATAGTAATAATGGCCGTGGTATTGTCCGTCCTCTAGATGTCAGAAAAATCCTAATATGATACTCTTAAAAAATTAAGTTCGGCTGGTTATCTCATATATTTTTAAAAATCGTCCTTTTTTTATTTTAACTGCTTATTTTTCAAGCAAAAGTGTCCCAAATTAAAATTTTAAAAAATTGATGGTACAATTTTGTTCTTTTATGCAAAATTTACTTAAAAATCAGATCGCAGCCCTTTACTTCACGGATTTTGGTAAAAACAACTTTGTGCTGTCTGTGTTTTGGTCATAAAAGTAATTATTTAGACGTCTATTGGACTACTTAATTGTGACGTCTCTTGGATGTGTTTTAGATACGTCACTTGGACGTCTTTTTAAAAAGTAAAAAAACGTCTATGGGCAAATATCAGGTCTTCTAGTGGACCTCATTGAGCCCAGGTTGCTACCTGGATCCTTTTCTGCTTTCTAAGTTGCACAGGAACTTTGGAAAAAAGGTAAGGCCATTAAAAATAATATTCATAAAAAATCTCTATATTTCCACACTTGTTCCAAAAACGGATTCGTATTATTAAAAATCCACATTGGTGTAGAAAACGTAAAACCATTAAAATAAATATGTTCTTTAAAATGGGTGTAAGTTTGTTCTGTTTTGCTTGATCTAATCAATTTATCTTGCTTTATTCATAAAATCAGGCACTTGACTTTGGAGTAATATAAATATGATCCAGCATCAGCTAATATTAACAAAAAAATAATGAGATCAACGTTAAGCAATTCCAACCCCAAACGAACACCCCTTTAGTATTAGATATCTAATTTAGTTTTTAACAATAAAAATCTACGTTAAGTGGAGATACAGATAAAAAAATTATCAAATTTAATATTAATTACTATAAATTTTAATTACAGAACAGTTTACCTAATTTGCTTGAGAGTAAAAAAAAATATGATTAAAAAAAACTCAAGTATTTTAAAAAGCAATAAACCATAAAAAGTTACATGACGATTATTTTTTTAAATTAAGACACAAAATATGTATTTTACGTTTTATTAGGACCAAATCAGCTTTAAGAAGGCTTTTAGATAAAAATACATATAATGATAAAATGAGTTCTTAAGTTATGTTCAAATAAAAATATTGCTTGTATAACATACTCGAGCCTGTCTGTACAAAACTATTGTTGTAAAACTAAAATCAAAATTTGTTTACCAGAAAGTGTATTATAAATACTTGTACTACGATTTATTATAAAATTATATATAATAAAAAATTTACATTTCTATTAGTACTAATAAAAAAACGCATAAGGAAAATATACTAAAAAAACTTCAAGAAAAGGGGGGTTAACCTGCTTAGAAATTAGTTTTATAAAGAAGTAGCAAAGTATACAATTAAAAGAAAATTATTGGAAACTTCTATTTTAAATTAGCAAATAGCATCTCACCATTTACCGTTCACCGTTCAGTTACAGTCCGAACAGTATATTCAAAATAAGTAAATAAAAATTTAAAAACATATTAACAGCACCTTTGCAGCACAAGGTGCTTCTTTAAGATATGCAAAAGAGAACTTTAATATGCAAAAGAGAATTTTAATCCACCATTACCATTAACCTATCAAAAGAAATAGAATTTAAAAAAATATAAGTTTTCTGTATTCTAAAAATAAAATACATTAAAACTGCCAATTATTTGTCACATCCCATTTTTTTTCTGTCAAAAATTTGAATTAATTAATAAATATTATAAAAGTATATTTAAATCATCCATATACCATATCTTAGGAAGGAAGCTGGGAAAATATATATTTGAAGCCCTTAGTATTACATCGTTTTTGCAAGTTAATCAAAACTAAAATTTTCTTGATATTTTGGAAAATATATAAAAAAATCATCATACATAAATTATAAATTTTATGAAAAAATATCAGGAAAATGAGTTTTATAATATACACAATATGATTGGTATTCAGTTTCACCAGACCTGACAATATAATAAAATAAATTTTTAATTTAATAATGTATTAACCAATTATTTATAGTCAATGTGTAAAATGAGAGATAACTTTTTATATATTTGATGACGCATCTTAAAAAAGCCAAAAAGACGGATTTATTTCTCCTTAAAATATTTTGTAAATTCTGCCATAAATAATATTTCATGAATTTAAATTTTATAAAATTATGGAATCTCTTAAAATTGATACATTGATTTATTAAGAGAAAACCGACACTTTTATGGTGAGGTTGGTATGTCCTTAGCCCAGCAATAAAAAAAACTTCTTATTCTTCAAATAAAATATGCTACTTTGAAGAACGTTAAATAAAAATTGTATTTGTCATAATAGGTTTTTTCGCGATTAAACACTTGTAACCGTTTTATTTAGAACTAGTAAGCTCCATTAGAAAACTTAGCAAAATGAAACTAAGACATAAATGTATAAAGCATTCGTGAAAAAGTACCGGTTATAATATTTTTTTTTGGCAGGCTAATAAGTAAATAAACTTTGGTAATTTTTATATTGTAGTTATAAGTTAATGGTTTTGATATTAAACACAACTGCCAATAACACATCTCCCAACTTAATTTTCATAAAATGATGACATTTTTGGTGGTTTTGAGTTTTAATTAAGAAATTTATAAGTATATTGTTATTTTTTATTAGTATTTATTTGAAATAAAATAGGAATAATTAGCTGCAAACGATTTAATTTATATTAACTTACATTTGCATTGCACACGTGGCGTCAAAAAAGTCTTATTAATGCCGGCGTCCGAAAAGTAAAAAAAAAATGAAACACTGATGTTAAGAAGTCCGTCAATCTCACGTTTTCAAATAAAATGCCCGTAGTTTTTGTAATTTTAAATGCTATTTAATATCACGGATTAAGATTAAAACGCAAACTGACGAAGTTGTTTAAAAATAACGTTTTATATAAATATAAATGCATAAAAAATATAAAATAAATCTTACTCTAAAACTAGCAAAATTCACTATATCAAAGTATATAGAACTTATTATTTAAATGTCATAATTAGCAGATTTCCCTACCAATGCAAATGGCAATTGGTTGGGACTCATTGCTTTTATCCTAAAATTAGAAAATCTGATTCAAAAAAAATATTCTTTTACATTTTTTTACCCAAAGAAAAAATTAAAATGGTACTTGTATCAACTAATATTTTAAAATCGGATTAAGGCAAACAAGAGAGGTTCTTAATGAAAACCGGTGCAGGTAACAGAGTCACTACCTAAATAAGTTTTACATAAGAAAATTATAATTTCTTTTTCAATAACTAATCACTATTTAGAGAATTCTTTATGAGTCCAGTATTTATCACTACTTAAATTTTAATTTAATTACATAGTGGCTAGATACTTTATATCAAATTTTTAGGGTTTGCATATTTTTCCTACCAATAATACAAAATGGAAAAAAAATATAAGTATATAGTTTATATGTGTATCGGAAAGATTTTGGAATAAGAAATTGACTTTAAAAGAAAATTAGGCTTTAAGGTAACATAGTTGCATCCTTGAATAATAATTTACTGTGATTATTAGAAAATAAAAACACATCTGGATTTTAGTATTTTTTAGAAGTTCTGATTTGTGATACTAGGTACACCACCTAATATTTATTTATTTTTTTCAGCAGGTTAGATATAAGTCACATACAATAGTTATTACTTATATTTATACAAAAAAAATACAATTTTTTTATGTCTTTTCTCTTCCCTCTTTATTACAAAACCTAAAGTAAAAGACAAAACCTAATATTATAAAAAAAATTACATTACTAAACTATATTCAGTTATGCTTAGCTATTATCGAACCTGCTAAAAAATTAAGTAAAGGCATATTATTCTCTCTTAATAGCTTGTGGTGCTTCAGCAAGTCCTTTCACTTTAAGTCTATCAGCTGTTTTCAGAAAGGCTGGAAGTTGCTCCTGACTTACGTTGACTTCTCCAGCATACATAAATTCGAGAATGGCTTGAAGATGACTATAAGCAACATCTTTTAAGATGATTATTGGATGTTTGGATGGATTTTCCTAAAAAAACGTGAACATTTTAACCCTATGTTTGAATTGTTGTTTTGGTACACTTAACAAATCCATAATTTCAGCAACAAAAAATGCTTTTTAAAAAAGACGTTCAATGTTCAACGAAGCCCTCGTTCATATTTTATGTACTATCCCAAATTTAATTAAGAGACATAAAGCATCCACATTTTTTTTTTGCTCAAAGTGTTTCAGAAATAATGAACTTTCAAATATATAATAAAAAAATTACAAATTTTGTGAGTGGTTTTCTTTACCAGCACCTAGTTGTTAAATTCACCATAGTAAAGCACACCTTGACTACAACTGCTAAGGTGTCAATTATTTTCAGGCTTGTAATTGCCTAAAGCAGGGGTCTCCAAACTACGGCCCGAGGGCCACATCCGGCCCGCGGACAGATTTTGTCCGGCCCGCGGAGAGCTAGCATACTTTTAGAGAACAAATAATTTTTATAGCAAATTAAATTTAGTTTACTGAAGTATTCTAATTTTATGTTGAATAATTATTAATATGACATCTACATTGATATGGTCATGGGCTAACTCCGCTAACTCATAACATTCTTGTAGGCTTATTGTTATTGTTTTTGTGATAAGTTGGATAAAGAAACACAGAATTGTAATGAGTAAAGACATGTATAATATGCAGAAAATTTAACTTCAGTATATAATAACTAACAAATTATTGAAATGAATCCAACTAACATTTTATACATTTTAAATAATCACATAACTTATAACAAACATAATGACATATGAAATACTAATGAGATTTATGTAATTGAGATTTTCCACTGACAATAGTTTGTAGTTGTGGACTAATTTTACTAGTACCAATTATTAAAAGAGATTTAAGATGCTCATCAGTTAATTTCGATCTGTAAACATTTTTTGTGTACTTCATTTTGGAGAAGGTTTTCTCACACAAATAAGTAGTACCAAAAACAGAAAACAGACCACGAGCAAATTTATGCAAATTATCAAATTGTGTCAGTGGAAGACTCTTATAAAATTCCAACAAAGATTAGTTTTGATATTTGTTCTTAATTATATCACTGCATTGTAGATCAATCATTTCCATTTGAAGTTCTGGGGCTAGGGTTTCAATGTCCCTATCAAAAGGATTCTGAAAAATCTTAATTTGATTCGCAATGGCATCAAAGTCCGAGAAACGAGTATCAAAATTTATCTTCAAAGCACTCAAAGTTTCGATTGCAAAATCGATAGGAAACTCAGTCTCAGTAGTGTGGCTGAATATTTCACATGTTTTAAAATGTGAAAAACATTTACTTCGTAGTTGTGATTGAAACAGTCTCAATTTCTTTCGGAATGATTTGATATTAGTGTATAAATCAGGAAGATGCTGGTTTTCTCCTTGCAATCCCAAATTCAGTTCGTTCACATGTTTTGTCAAATCAACATAGAATGCTAACTTCCAAAGCCATGCGTTGTTTTGTAATTCAGTAAGTGGGCGATGCTTTTCATTCAAAAAAATTTTGATCACTGCTCGAAGTTCAAAAAAGCGCTGAAGGACTTTCCCGCAACTAAGCCAGCGTACGGCAGTATGATAAGGTAAGTCAGTTTCTTCAATCTCTTCAATAAATTGTAGGAATTGTCGGTGATTCAGCCCAAAACAGTTGATATGACTGGTTTCAGAACGTCAGACATATCCAAACATTTTCCGCACAAAGACTGTTGAATGATACAATGTAAGACTAATGGTTTTGAACCACCGTCATTTTCTACAGCCTTTGACACAAGATCGACCACCACTCCTTTATCTTTCCCACTCATGTTTTTGCCTCCATCAATTGTAATACATTTCAAGTTTTTCCATCGAAGGTTCTTTTGATTAATGGCCATTTCAACTCCTTTAAAAATGTACCAGTAGTTGTGCCATGAATACTATACATATCAAGAAGTTCTTCGTGCACTTCATAGCTTTTATCTACTCCTCGAATATAAATCAACACCTGAGCAGTATCTGACACATCCGTTGACTCATCCAAGGCCAAAGAAAACCACTCAAAATGTCCATTTTTGTCGAACAGTTGAGAGGATATATTTTCAGCGATGTTTTCTACCCTTCTAGCCACAGTGTTTGCTGACATACTGACAGTTTTTAATAAATTTACCTTTTCAGGGCACATTTCTTCAGCTACTGCAATTATGCATTCTTTGATCATTTCTCCATCTGTGAATGGTTTTCCATGTTTTGCAATTTCAAGAGCCACACGAAAGCTGGCACGAGTTGCAGCCTGTTGTTCAGTTTTGAGTTTTGTAAATGAAGATTGCTGCGATTTCAATCCGCGCTGCATAGCTTCGAATTTTTCTGTCCGCAAACTTCCTGTATATTTTGAGTAATTTTGAAAATGTTTTGTTTCATAATGACGTTTAATGTTATATTCTTTGAGAACGGCTATGCTTTCATTGCAAATCAAACATAGCGCCTTGTTACTGGACTCGAATTACGAAATACTGAATGTTCCACTGATCTTTGAATTTTTTGCATTCACTATCAATTTTTCGCTTCTTTTCCATACTACTAATTCACACACAAAAGCAACAATTCAAATCAAAATACTGTTATAAAGATGTCTTAAACTTAAACACGCACAAACACGTTTTAAGGAGGTATGCAATATTTTATTTAACAACAGTGTCATAGGAACTGACTTGTGGTTGCGCCACCAGATGTCGTGTCACGTTGCTCCTCATGGCTCGTACTCTACGACTAATCTAGAAATTACAGATAATGACAGGAAAATTAATAATATGCAGTGTTGCCGTTTTGCGGACTTTAGTCCGATTTGCAGCCTTTTTTAAACGTTGTGTACTTTTTCGGACTTTTTTTTTCATCAGTGGACTATTTCACTTCTTACCACCGGCAACAATGATAATATGGTTTTGGCCCTCGGAACTTACTGGAGTAATCAGTATGGCCCTAAGGCTGGAAAGTTTGGAGACCCCTGGCCTAAAGTAATTTAAGGGACCGAAAAGATTAACTGCACTTTCAGTAGATATTTAATTTTTTAAATTTCTTAAATACAAATTTGTGGTAGTATAATAAAAACAGGGTTCGAAAATATCCAATATGTATTATAAATATCAAAATATCAGATATTTATGATATATATCTGATATATATCAAATGTTTGATATATATCCATTTTGTTTATAAACAGTTATATTCTATAAATACAAAAGTTATTAAATGCTTCTTAAATACTCAATAGTGAAGTAGAATCGTTTCTGCACTTTGTCAATTACTTTTTTTGTGAAAAATAATCGAATAAACACAAAAAAAATCTTGCTCTTCCATAACGAAATTTTTCTGACATGACTGACGCCATTAATGCTGGCAGAAGTGTTGCCATTTATGGATTAGAACTTACTATTAGGGAGTATGTTTTAACTCTACTCCTCCCTACTCTACTTAATTTTTAAACCCTCTTTGAATTGATATATATCACAAAAAATAATTTGATAATATATATATATATATATATATATATATATATATATATATATATATATATATATATATATATATATATATATATATATATATATATATATATATATATATATATATATATATATATATATATATATATATTATATATATTATATATAATTATTATTTGGTTTTATAATATTTCTTAACTAAATGACATATGGTAAAATTGGAAATTTGGGGGTTCTTTGAGGAAAAATTGAAATTCATCCATACTTTTGATGTTGCTAATGAGGGCTGCCAGTGCAGCCTACCCACTTTTTTGATTTAACTTTTTGGGCTTAGTATTTGACCGTTTATTAAAAAGAGTTACCATAAATCCTCGCGTCAAAAATGTATACATTTAGGTCTTTAGGGGCAACTGTTTCGAGATAAACGCACTTTAAAGGACACCCTTTCCTATGGAAAATGGGTTTTGTTCAAGTTTCAAACTTTTGCAATAACACGCTGATCAAAAATCTTTTCGGGCACAAAACCCGAAAACCCCTCCAACCCTCCCAAAATCAGCCTTAAAAGTCACTCGGGATTTAGATACTTTTGAGGGTAATTTTAGGGGTGTTAGAGGGTTTTCGGGTTTTGTCCCAAAAGACTTTTGATCAGCGTGTTAAGAACTATTACTTGCAAAGTTTGAAAACAATTGGACAAAACCCATTTTCCATAGGAAAGTTGCGGTGTTCTTTAAAGTGCGTTTATCTCGAAAACAGTTGCCCTAGAGACCTAAATGTATACATTTTTGACGCAGAGGGAATTATTAACTGTTTTTTAATAAACAGGTCAATATACTAAGTCCAAAAAAGTTAAGCCATCAAAAAAGTGGGTAGGCGCAGCTGGCGCCCTCTATTAGCAACATCAAAAGTATGGACGAATTTGAGTTTCTCCTCAAAGACCCCAAATTTCCAATTTTTACCGTATGTCATTTGTAAGAAATTCAAAAACGAAAACCAAATTAAAGTTTGACACCCTGTATCTTAGTTATTATCAACTTTGGGATAAGGCAAGTTTACGTTAATTGCATTATTTTGACACAAGGAATCTGCTGTTGCTCTGTGATCCATTACTTCCGGGACACCCTGTATATATATATATAATATATATATATATATATATATATATATATATATATATATATATATATATATATATATATATATATATATATATATATATATATATATATATATATATATATATATATATATATATATATATATATATATATATATATATATATATATATATATACATACATATACAGGGTGTCCGGAATGGTCATGTCATAAATGATAGGACATACAGAGGAGGTCAAAAAATATTAGTACTTCATATAAATTTTTTCTATTTTGCTTCGTTACCGAGTTATTAACCTTCAAAGTTAGAAAAAAAAGATAATATAATTCATAGCTGTTAAACGGTTGTCATGGTCACAACGACATTTGGTAAATTTAATAAGCTCATAGTAGTGCTTCTTTCCATATGTAAATTTTTGTTCAGTTCGTTTGTATTATACAGGGTTGGACATTTTTTTTTCGTTTATGGTATGTATTTTTGCATACTTTAAAAAAAATATATTTTGCTGTGATCGTCTAATTCCTTCATCATTTTTCTACAAAAAAGGTATACTTTATCTTAATCGATATCTTGCACCGTTGTGGAGAAAATTAAATTTTAATAAAAATAGTCAGCCATTGAACAGAAAATAAACAAGTCACTTTTGTTGCACCTGTATGCATTTTTTTCAAGCTTAAAACTTTATTAAGATAAAATTTGAGTTTAAACTAGAATTCATAAAACCCGCTTCCTACTTTTCGGGTTTGTTCAGTTACAGGGTGTTCCGTGTGTGTATTTTTGAATATCTTTAAAAAAATGATATTTTGCTGTGATTGTCGGATTCCCTCATCATTTTTCTTTAAAAAAAGCTATACTTTAGAGATAAAGTACATTATATCGATGTAACGCACCGTTCCGTTGTGGAAAAAATGAAAATTTAATAAGGCACATAAAAAATTATTAAAAATTTAATAAAGACTTAAAACAAAATTAAAACACGATAACAGCAATAAAACTAGATAACAACGAAAACGAGATAACAACATTAAAACAAGATAACAACAATAAAACAATGTAATAATATTAGGAATTTGTTCAATATGGGCACCTTGAACTTCAATACATTTTCTGAAGTTCTCTAAGCATCTGCGCTGTACAGGGTGTCCCTTTTTTGTCCTAATATAGGCTAAATCGGAATCTGTAAGAGTTATCGAAAATCTGATCAAGCACTCACGAGCTCTTTTTGAGGAAAATAATATGGCGGAAACAGATCACGGCTATCGCGATTTGTTTGAGAGCTACAGGGGTAATTCTCGGATTTCGGCCATTTTAAAATAAGTCCGTATTTTCTTTATTATAGAAGATATTAAAAACTAAAAGCAGGTTCTACAGGCACTTTTTTATGAACAATTCAGTGGCGTACTCGGTTTTTTCTATTGTTTATAGTTTTTGAGAAAAGGTAATAAACTAGGTTTTTTAAATGGGACACCCTATATATTATTAAATTAAAAAAATCTACGTTGGAATTCTAAGCATTTTTCATATGAAACACTTTGTTCCTAGTCCTAACCGTTTTCGAGATTTTGAATTTTTAAATATATTTAAAAAAAAAATAATGACTGGAGAGCCTGAACGGTTTATTTATGAGCTTGCTCAGCTTCAGGTTAACTAGAAATGCTTTAAGAATTGTCAGTTTCAAAAAATATCAGATATTTATTAATACAAATGGTTTTCATAAGCATTCACATCCGAAAAGATAAACTATATGATAGGATTCCTTAGTAGGCCATGGACCACACTACATGGCTCCTAGTTGTCATCTTATGCATACACGTATTTTTTCGTTAGCTGTCAGTTTAAATTTATTTTGCCTTTAAAACGTTAATATGGATAAATATGCAAGTTTTGAGAAGTATAATATGATTGAATGCTATATTGAATCTAATAAGCACAGCCAGAGCGCTTGTGATTTATACTATGGCGGTATCCAGAACGTCAACAGCCATTTCCGACAATTTTCAAGAGACTTGTAGACAATTTGATAAACTTCGGATCATTTAAAAACCGAGGGCAAAAAGTTACAGAAAGGAAAATAACGAAGTAACTAGCATTAGCGTATTGGCTTGCGTCGGTGCCGACCCAACTACTTCAACCAGAATCATTGAAACAAATATTGGAGTTCCTCGCCAAAATCTTGCCGTATATTAAAAAGCACAAGTATAAATGCTATACGTCACGCAAGACTCATCTTCTGATTGAAGGCGATGCGGAAAGAAGAATCCAGTTTTGTGGAATGGTATATCCAACAATTAAATGCCGATGAGGCTTTTCCCGGTAAAATCATATGGACTGACGAATCACGAGTGACCAGCGATGGTATATTTAACAGGCACAACCAACACCAATGGGCCCAAGAAAACCCTCATCAACAGGTACAAAGGGTACGTCAAGGACGATTTGGGTTTAATGTTTGGGTGGCTTTGCTAGGAGATAGAGTTCTTGCTTATGAAATATTTCACGAAAATTTAAATTCTCAAATATACTTAAATATTTTGGAAAGAAACATTTTTAATTTTATAGATAATCTTCCTTTAAGAGAAAGCCAAGAACTCTATTTCCAGCAAGATGGGGCGCCAGCCCATAACGCGGCAAGAATTGTGGATCACTTAAATACTAATTTTGGTGCCAGGTCACCTGACATGACTCCACTGGATTTCTTCTTTTGGGGTTTATTAAAAGATAAAATCTATTTAAACCGAGTAAACAATATAAATGAACTGCAAATTAATTTCAACAAGCCATTCAGAGTATTTCCAATATCCACATTCGGAATGCAACGACTGTAGTGTGCTCAGGAGATGCCATCTTTGTATAAACAATAATGGGCAAACGTTTGAACACTTAATGTAATATTTTGATTGAAATTTCGTAGTTAGTTTGTTTCGTTTTATTTGTTAATTGTATTTTGTATGTTAAATATTGTAATATATAATACTATTTGTTTATTTCCCAGGAATTTACTTTACTTAGGTATATAAAATGTTATTCAAAACAGAGAAAGCGCCACGTTGGATACCATACTAAAACCCGAGGTGGAAGCTACTTAGCTCATCATCATAAATAAACCGTTCAGGCTCTCCAGCCATTAATTTTTTTTTAAATATATTTAAAAATTCAAAATCTCGAAAACGGTTAGGACTAGGAACAAAGTGTTTCATATGAAAAATGCTTAGAATTCAACGTAGATTTTTTTAATTTAATAATATATAGGGTATCCCATTTAAAAAAACCTAGTTTATTACCTTTTCTCAAAAACTATAAACAATAGAAAAAATCCGAGTACGCCACTGAATTGTTCATAAAAAAGTGCCTGTAGAACCTGCTTTTAGTTTTTTAATATCTTCTATAATAAAGAAAATACGGACTTATTTCAAAATGGCCGAAATCCGAGAATTACCCTGTAGCTCTCAAACAAATCGCGATAGCCGTGATCTGTTTCCGCCATTATTATTTTCCTCAAAAAAGAGCTCGTGAGTGCTTGGTCAGATTTTCGATAACTCTTACAGATTCCGATTTAGCCTATATTAGCGACCAAAATGGGACACCCTGTACTCTAAATAGCATTTGAGGGTCATTTTTAATGGAGTCGGCGGACACAAGTATGCGGTCTAAAAGCTCGTTTCTGGTATTTACAGGCGTTTGATATACTAAACTTTTAAGATGGCCCCAAAGAAAGAAATCAAGTGGATTAAGATCGGGAGAGCGAGGTGGCCATGGAAAAGGACGACCGCGACCGATCCATCGGTTAGGAAATCTATCGTTTAAAAAATTTCGTACAGCTCTACCAAAATGAGGAGGTGCACCATCATGCATTAGCCACATATTGTTTCGAATATTTAAAGGAACATCTTCCAATAATGGGTTAAGATGTTCTTGCAAGAAAGTTAGATATTTATCGGCATTTAAATTTCCATCAATGATGTAGGGTCCAATTAAAAATTGCCGATTAGTCCAATCCATACATTAATCATAAATCTAACTTGATGCTTAGTTTGAAGAATAGCATGTGGATTTTCATAACTCCAAATATGCATATTATGAGCATTAAAAATACCATCACGGGTAAAGCCAGCTTCGTCACTAAAAAGAACTTTGCTTATGAACGTTGGGTCATTTCTTTGTTCTTCCAAAAAAGCTGAGGAAAAATCCACACGCAATATAATCAGCTTCAGACATAGCGTGAACTTTCTGAATATGATAAGGGTGAAGTAATTGTTCCTGCAAAATGTCATTTACTATAGTTTTAGTAATGTTAGATGCCGACGATAATTTTCGGATACTGGTACTTGGATCTTCTTCTACCAACTGTAGTATCAGTTCTTCTGCTTCGACAGTTCTTCTTTGTCTTGGTCGTCCGACTCCACCGGGCTTTGGTTTTAATGATCCGAGAAAAAAAAGCATTTAAAGGAATAGTAGTAAAAGGTTTGTACTCTTTTGGAATACCAGTTTCCCGAAACTTCTATCAACTCGTTCCAAAGTTCTCCTATCCGAACCCTTCTATTTGGAAACCGATCAGCATAAAAGCGAACACGTACAGCATTACCTTCGGCAAGCCCATACATTAGATGCATATCTGCATATTCATCATTGCTAAAGTTATCCATAACGGTTATTTGATAATTAATTGAGTAATAATAACGGTTATTAGTTAATTAATTGAGTATCAATTAATTTACTAAAAGAACGCTCAACGAAAACGGTTGGCCGTCATCATTGACACATGCACTTAAGCTTGTTACACACTATTCGTGTTGACGAAACGAAGTCGGTGACCACATCAGCGAAACAAATCAACGAACAGTGGGAAGCGGGTTTTATAAAATCTAACTAAAACTCAAATTTTATCTAAATAAACTTTTAAGCTCAAAATAAAAACATATAGGTGCGACAGAAGTGACTTGTTTATTTTCTGTTCAATGGCTGACTATTTTTAATAAAATTTAATTTTCTCCACAACGGTGCAAGATATCGATTAAGATAAAATATACCTTTTTTGTAGAAAAATGATGAAGGAATTAGACGATCACAGCAAAATATCAATTTTTTTAAAGTATGCAAAAATACATACCATAAACCAAAAAAATGTCCAACCCTGTATAATACAAAGGAAATGAACAAAAATTTACATAAGAAGAAAGAAGCACTACTATGAGCTTATTAAATTTACCAAATGTCGTTGTGACCATGACAACCGTTTAACAGCTATGAATTATATTATCTTTTTTTTTCTAACTTTGAAGGTTAATAACTCGGTAACGAAGCAAAATAGAAAAAAAATTATATGAAGTACTAATATTTTTTTGACCTCCTCTGTATGTCCTATCATTTATGACATGACCTTTCCGGACACCCTGTTTTTATATATATATATATATATATATATATATATATATATATATATATATATATATATATATATATATATATATATATATATATATATATATTGGATATATATCATGATATATATCCATTGATATATATCCTCGAACCCTGAACAAAAATAAGATAATCATATGATTTTTTAACATTAAACTCGCTATACTTAATTTAAGTCCCCAAAATATTTTTTATGCATAAAAATTACATAAATCTTTGAGGGGGATAAAATTAGTGGTACAGAAGATTCTATAATTTCTGGTAAAATATTTCTTGAATAATAACTTTTCCACTGCAGTTTTATAGCAATAATTTAACTACACATTCAAGCAAAGCACTGTATAATTTTTGCCTAAAAATTGATAATTAAAGTGCGGACCACAAAAAAAAAATAGTAAGGTAATTGTCTAGAAAGTGTCCGCAATAGTGATGAGCAAAACAAGACCAAGACCAAGACCGGGCTAGTCTTGGTCTTAGTCTTGCAAGCCTGGTCTTGTCTTGGTCTTGCAAGCCAAAAGAAGGTCTTAGTCTTGGTCTTGCACCACCCGGTCTTGGTCTTGCTGCAAGAGTCTTGCTGGTCTTGCTTTTTATGTTAGTAATAATTTAAACTAAGCAATCTTAAATAAAATATATTTTAAAATATATACTTAAATATAAATAAAGATGGGGACTATATTTTTTGCTTTAAAATTTTAAAATATACCAATTTTAATCTTAAACGTACATTTGAATTATTTGATTAAAAAGCATATTCTAAATAAAGGGGTTTATTTGTTTATAGCGCCAGGGCCAGTTAACTTTTTTAGCCCATAGGCTAATATATTTTTGCCGCCCTAAAATGTCAATATTTTTTGAATGTAAACTACGCTAGTAATTCTTATAAAAATTTATTAAACAAATTTAACAAAAGTAACACATACAGAAAATTAAATAACAATTCTTTAAAACAAACAAATTTCAGGATTTTTTTATCTATTCGATAAATATTGAAAAAAAAATTAATTTACCATTACATTTTTAAAAAAATTAATCGTAAATTTGCCGCCCTAGGCTTCAATCTACTCAGCCTTTGCGTAAATCCACCCCTTTATAGCGCTCTATTTTTGGTTAAATTAATACACAACCTTCTTTTATACATTTAGTGGCATATAGAAACATTTTAGGGATAAGAATTATATGAATTTTCTTTGAAGAAGCAGATAAAATTAAAGCAAATAATACAAAACTGTGTACTGTGTGAGCAGAAAAAAAAGACTTTTAATTTCAACCAGATGTGAAATTTATGTGAAAATAATTCTGATAAGTAAACATTGGTTTCTGATTAAAAAAAAAGTTATTTAAAAAACGTTTTAGTTTATATGAACTTTTTACCTTTAAATTGGTTAAACATTTGCCGTACTAAGTTCGTAGAAATACTTTATAAACAATCTGCAGATACAAGGGGGCTTAATAGTGGGACAAAGCTCGATATCTTCGAAATCGTCCATTATAGTGAAAAACTAAACATACAAAAATTATAGACGAAAAGGGCATAAAATGTTAAATTATTTTTTCGATCAATAAACTGCCACTCAAGAAAACTCCCTTATTTTTAGCTTTTCCCCTAAAATAAAAAAATTATGACGAAAAATCAATTTGGAAAAAATTGCCACCCTGTATATTATGCTGAAAATTGTTGTTATATAACAACAATGTCGGCGTAGATGGTTTTTAAATATTTTATATAAAAAGTATTCCTTTATCTCATAGCAAATATATTTTTTATTAATCCATTACTTTCACATTACCTTAATTTTTAAGAAGCAATCTAATGGTGCTACTTCTTACAGTGTGAAATAAAAATAATGTATTTCCGGATTTTGAAGATTTTTGATCCACCCTGTGTGTAGCATCACTTGATAGCTAATTAAAAAAAAAAAAAAAACATTAAAAATATGAAAGTAATTTTCAGCTTCCATAACTTTTGTTCCCCAAGTTTTTCTCTGTCGTAAACGATTTCGGAGATGTCAAGCTTTGTCGGACCATTGAGTCACCATCTCATTATTTTTGAACCATGTTATTAAATTTACTCGTTATCGTTGTTAAAGAACTATAGAACTAAAAGAACAAAGTAATCGGTTAAATTATTATTTTATTTAAGAAACTTACTTATTTAATAATCGCCTCTTTTGGTAGTTCTTGACACAGTTTTTGTCATGTCCGTATGAAATACCTCCGTATTTTGAATATAACAATAAAATATTACAATATCAAAAAAAAGTTGCAGAAGTGCAAGAGTCTTGCAGGTCGGTCTTGGTCTTGCGTAGTCTTGCACACCTCGGTCTTGGTCTTGGTCTTGCATATCCCGGTCTTGGTCTTGGTCTTGCAAGCTAAAAGGCGGTCTTGGTCTTGGTCTTGCTGCAAGACCAAGACCAAGACCACAAGACCAAGACCGGTCTCGCTCATCACTAGTCCGCAACTCCGATTTTGACCAAATTTGGTATACGGGGTTTTTTGGGGCGCTGATCACGAATCTGAAAACCTTTTTTTGCGGAAACGTTTCGTTTTCGAGATATCCATCATCAAACTTGAAAATCAAACTAACCTTATTTACACTATTCCTCCTTCTTTTTGTACAGAATTCTTGATTTTTACACAAAATTGGAACACAGTAGTTAATAAAAACCTTTTAAAATCTTGTTTTTATATTTATTTTATACCTATTTTTCATTTAAGTGTAAAAATTCACTTTCAAACGCCGCAACCAGATATACAATAGGTAATTTTTAAGCAAACATGGCAGGCCCGTTTGAAAGTGATACTTGGCAATTTAATGGAAAACATGTGTAAAATAAGCATAAAAAAAAGTTTTTAAAATATTGTGTGTTTATAAAATATTGTGTGAAATTTTAGTGTAAAAATCAAGAATTGTGTACAAAAAGAAGGGGGAATATAGTGTAAATAAGGTTACTTTCATTTTCAAGTTTGATGATAAATATCTCGAAAACAAAACCTTTCCGAAATATTTTTCAGATTAGTGATCAGCACCCCAAATGCCAAATTTGGTCAAAATCGGAGTTGCGGCCACTTTCTAGACAATTACCAATAGTAATTTTTGTTGAGTTTGCAGAAAAGTCCAAAGGTTCAAAATATTGCTACTGCTAACTTGGACAACAAGAAAGTTGAACTAGTACTTTTGAGTATAATAAATATAATTGTTTTATTACATACAAAAAAATATTGAATACCTATAATATGTTTAAGAGCAGATTTAAAATATAGATTTACCTCCAATAAACTTTTAAAATACGGACTACATGCTGACAAAACCATTTTATGAGCTTTGCAAGTTTGTCCCTCACAAGCTAAAGTAACATCAGTAAAACTTTTTTCATCCCTTAAATGCCGAAATGACGAGACCATATTGCTTTGAAAATCGTTCCATTTTAAGAAAAACTGTTGTTGATCAGCCATTGCTATTGTGTAATCTACAAGAAAAAAAACTTACAATTCTTCTTGATGTTGACTCTGTCTGTTTTACTTTCACATAACCCTATACTTGAGCTATGATTTTCTGATAAAAAATATTAGCCAAATAATCTTTTGAACTATGTACTTACTATTTAACTAGTAAATTTAACCAAAAAGGTTCTAAAATAGTTTTTTTATCGATATAAATTTTTACAGACTACTACAAAGCATTCCGAAAACAACATATGTCAACAATCTTCTTTCTACGTAAAGTATTGGTGGCACTTCCTACCGAAAAACAGTAACGGACGCTTGGCATCGGATTTTTGAATTAATTATGTGCATGATGATGGTGATCGGTGAACGTAGTCTTATTTAAAACTGTGTAGTTAATTCAAAAATCTGATCCGTGTAATGCATACCGTCCGCCGTCCGTCCGATACCGACCAGTAGACGCCTTAATTTTTCTTAGCCCATATAGCATTCGCCGCGAACCTGGCCAAATGTTCTACGTCACTGGAATAAAATGTAAGTAAAATCATTTGAACTACTACAAAAAGTCAAGGACATATTTTAAAAACAAATGAACTTTCTCCAAGAATGTAAACGTAGCAAAAGAACAAAATATTCAATTTATAAATTGTTCTTAGTTAAAATAAACGGGACAAATCATAAAATCGTATAAAAATCCATTAAAATTGTTGATATTTTAATGGACCTTCTGTCAGGTTTATTTAAATAATGGCAGAAAAAGTTAATACTATGGACAATAGGTATTTATTTAACTTATATTCTTATGACCTCATTTATTTCTTGTATTTTCAGTTTTAGATATGTTTTATTTGGGGTGGTCATTTTTTTAACTGTATTAACCCGATTTTATAAAATTCATGAGCCAGATCATGTATGGTAAGTTATCTTACAAAGGATATATGAATTACAGGCCCCAAAAAAAGTCTGAATACACAAAAATGTATTTTTTAGTTGGGATGAAACTCACTTTGGAAAAATGGGAAGCTGGTACATAAACCGGACATTTTTCTTTGATGTGCATCCACCCCTTGGTAAAGTAAGTTCTTTTTATTTAAACTTTTTAAAAGAAATTATACAGTTGAAACTCATAATTATTTTATTGCCATTACATTACAAAAAATCCTTACAAGCATAAAAGAAATAAATTTAAAAATACCCCAATTTAGGCTAAAAAACATATACCCCGTAAAATGGACCATAATTCATTAACATTTTAATTTTTATTAAAATTTAGCTAAGTATTTGTTTACTATATTTTTACTTAGGTATGAAATCCTTTTTGTAATTTCATTTTACATTTTTAGATGTTGATTGGTCTCTCTGGGTATTTAACTGGATATGATGGAACTTTTGCATTTGATAAACCGGGTGATAAATATGGAAATACAAGTTATATAGGAATGAGGATATTCTGTGCCAGCTTAGGAGCATCTATTGTCCCCGTGACATTTTTAACAGTTGATCAAATGACTAATAGTCCTATTGCAGCCCTATTTTCCTCATTATTGATATTATGTGGTGAATAATGTGATCACTATTTTTTGAAAATCGATTTAGTTTAGTTTAGTACCAGTAATAAAAAATATATACACAATACCGCGAGATACAAAAATGAAGAAAAGTGTATTTTTTTTAATGAATCAAACTGTATATTAAGAAATATTATAAAAGGCATTTAAATAACTTTGCAAATGATATGATGCTTGAAGATTATCACATTTGTTGGTTCCAATTGGATGGAGCACCCGCTCATTGCACTGTGGAGGTGACATGTGAGCTATTTGAAAAATGTAATGATCTTACACCACTTAATTTTTAGTTTTAATGTAATTTGAAACCAATGGTATTCAAGACACTGGTAAACAGTAAAGAGCAACTATGTCAACAAGTAATCAATTGCATCGGTCAATTAAATCCTTTTGAAGTACAAGCAGCGACAACACATGCTGTACAGCATAGGATTTTGAAGTGTTTAGAAGTCAATGGCAGTTATTCTAAAAAGTTGTTATTTATAATCTTAGTATTTTAATGTTAAAGCATTATCTCCATTGCTCTTAATGTTTATTTAAAGTATTTTTTAGTTGTGGTGAACTTAAATCATTTTTAAGTGATGAACCAAATTGTATAAAGTTATTTTTATTCACACAAATTATCTTTTATCTTTTCGTCATAAATTAGGGTACATTAAATATTTAAAAATGTGCAAATTTATCCCTACTAACGCACTAATGGTCAAAATTTTATAATATGTTTCATCGTGACATATCATAGCCATAAATATCCCATAATAATCCAGGTCTTACAGAAACTAGCTTTTATTTCCATAACCTTACTATTTAGGTATAGAAACATGATATATCATTTGCAAGGGATTTTAATTGCTTTTTATAATATCTCATAATATACAGGGTGCTCCATTTAAAAAAATGAATTTTTCTTCATTTTTGTATCTTGCGGTTAATCACTAATTTTGACCAACCCTGTATATTGTAGAACAATTTTTTTACTCTTTTAGATGTTGGATTGATCACTCTTACTCAGTATATATTACTAGACCCAATATTGCTATGTTTTATGATGGGTTCAATCCTTGGTGCAATAAAGGTATCATATTGCAGTTCAAAGGAATTTTCAATAAGATGGTGGACATGGCTAGTATTTACAGGCACAATGCTGGCTTGTTGTGTGTCTGTTAAGTTTGTGGGTCTATTTGTTGTTTTGCTTGTAGGCCTGATAACTATAGCTGACTTATGGAATATTTTAGGAGATATGACAAGACCAGTGGTAAGTAAAATTAGTTATTCTCTAATTAAGTGTATGATTTGATTTTTTTTCAGTTTTCATGTTTCTTTAAAAAACTTACAGTCTACCTAAGGTTCCTTAAATTTTGTTACAGAACTTGAATTGCCTCCAAATGATGTTTATTATTGTTTATTTTGCTTCTTTTGTTTTTGATTTTTTTATTTAAATAATTAATTTAGAAAATAACACTCTAAATTGTTAACTTTTCAATAATTTCTTAAATAAAACAATCATTTATTTTCTAGATTTATTTACATTTCATCTTTGTTTTTATCACAAAAAAGTAATTTATCACAAAACTGCCATTAACATAAGCATAATTTAGATTTTTTATTTTTAATTTACTAACTGAAGAGAAGTTGCTTTATGATCAATCTGTACATTTTTGTCTGATCTCTTATTTTTTAACAAATTACCTAAAACAATTCCACTAAATAATATAAATCCTATCCAGGTATTTGAAATAAATTTTTTGGAACAATCAGTAGGATTTTTGATATTTAAAGTCCCTATTTGATTGGCAAGATGACTAGCCACTAAAGCTACTGCAGCATAGTATGGCCATGTTTGTGAATTTAATATACCTGATAATATTAAGGAACTTGTCATAGAAACAGAAAACCCACTTAACCATAATTTAGTATTTTCGTTAAATTTAATTGCAGTTGACTTAATTCCTATACTTAAATCATCAAGTCTATCTTGATGTGCATAAATTGTATCATAGATAATAGTCCAACAGACACCAGCAAAATATAAAGGTAAACAAACAGCAGGGTCAATATGACCTTGAATGGCACTGTAACCTAGAAGAGCTCCCCAGTTAAAAGTAAAACCTAGAACTAATTGAGGCCAGTATGTAACTCGTTTCATTAAAGGATAAGTAACAACTAAAGCTAAAGAACTGGCTCCGAGAAAAACACTGTACCAATTTAGTTGTAATAAAATGGCTAAACCAACACTAAGTTGACCTCCCAAAAAGACCACAGCTTTCTTCATTGATATATCACCATTCACTAGAGGTCTGTCTTTAGTTCTTTCTACTTTTGCATCAATGTCACGATCCCACATGTCATTAATTGTGCATCCTGCTCCACGCATCACTAATGCACCGGTACCAAAAAGTGCTAACATATACAAGTCAGGAATACAACCAGGAACTGCTGCTGTAGCTATTCCCCAACTGCCGGGCCAAAATAACAACCATGATCCAATTGGTTTGTCCAAACGCATAAGCTTTAAATACGGCTGTATTTTTTTTGGTGTACTATTTACCAATCTGCTTGCTAACTTTTCTTTTTGTGGGTTAAGAAAGTCATCTGTCTTGAAATTTGTAGCAGCCGCTGTTGATTTAATTCTATAAAATTTCTGAAATCTGTACCTGGGAATAAAATGTGTAACCTCACATTTTGCCGCAGCATGCTTTACGTTTAAAAGTGCTATGACAGATCTTGTCATGAACATTTTGGATTTATTTTACACTTTTTACGTTTCATTATCAAAACTAGACATGGTTTAACTCAACTTATTTACAAAAAAATAATAATTTTAAAAAATTTATCTTCAATTCGATATTTTATCTGACGTAAACTACGTTATGACGTAACGATGTTTACATTTAAACTACTTCAGTGGCGGAGAAAGTTGATTTAATTTTACGTACGTTACTCTCAAACTTGGAATATATACCTCTAGAGGCAGCCTTGCTGCTCGGCAGTGCGATATTTAAAGAAGACAAGTAGGCGTCCACTAGTCGGCATCAAATGGACGGTACGCATCGTACGGATCGGATTTTTAAATCAACTACATAGTTTAAGTAAGACTGCTTTCACCTATCGTTATTGGAAGGAAATTACGCTGTTCTATATGAAACTATGCAAATCTGAGCCGTGCGATTCATACCGTCCGTCTTGTGCCGACCAGTGCACCTTTAAAGTGTAACCTTTCTCTCTCTCGTACTTCCTTTATAGGTATATTCTCGAAGCTCTCAAACAACAAATTTATCCTTCGAGCATATACCTTCTAGAGGCAACCCTGCTGCTGCCAACAAGTCATCTCTATCTCTCGCTTCGCGTGCTGATAGTCGGCGGTAAAGGTATATACCACGCCGATTCTTATTTTAACTTTAACATGTTATGAAAATACGGTTTAAAAGAAATGCCAAAACTATGAATAATAAATTCCTAGCATGTGCATTTGAATAGTATTTGCCACTCTTTTTGGTATACAACATATTTTGTACCAAGTCTTTAACTTTCTTTGGTAATTGTCTAAAAAGTTGCCTGAACTCCGATGTTGGTATACGGGGGTTTTTTGGGGGCTGATCACTAATTTGAAAAATTTCGGAAAAGTTTCGTTTTCGAGATATTCATCATCAAAGTTGAAAATCAAAATAACCTTATTTTCACTATATATCCCCTTTTTTGCATTTATTATTTTTACACTAAATGGGCACATTATATTTTATAAATACCTTATAAAACCATTTTTTATATTTATTTTACACCCCCTTTTCATTAAACTGCGAAGCTTCACTTTCAAACGGGGCGGCCATGTTTGCTGAAAAATTCTCTAGTGTATACATGGTTGCGGCATTTGAAAGTGAACGTTTGCAACTAAACGAAAAAAAGGTATAAAATAAATATAAAAACAGGTTTTTAAAAGCTGTTTATAAAATATTGTGTGCTAATTTAGTGTTAACATTAAGAATTCTACGCAAATAGAAATAGTATAAAGTAGGTTAGTTTGATTTTCAACTTTGATGATGAATATCTCGAAAACGAAACGTTTCCGATTTTTTTTTTAGATTCGTTATCAGCGCCCCAAAAAACCCCCGTATACTTCATTTGATCATAATCAGAGTTTAGGCAACTTTCGAGAGAATTACGCTTTTCTTTAAAAAAATCCATTTATAAACTTGACCTTCCCGTTCCCGCTGCTATTACAGTTCCCGTTCACAAATTAAACTTATGGCATTTAATGCAACCATTTATACGCCGCAGTTGTCTTGCAATTCTGTTGTTCAAGCGTCAACTCCAGCGCAACGGCAACGCCAACGAAATCTCAAGTTTATAAATGAGCCTATAGAATTAAATTCTGTTGCACAGCTAATGAACAGTACTAAAGAGTACGGATGAAGATATACATATATATGTTATTTTTAATTTTTAGAGCGATACCATTAGACATTTACTGGCTAGAGCACTGTGCTTAATAGTTTTGCCAATATGTATCTATACCTCTTTTTTCTACATTCATTTAAAAGTCCTGAATAAAAGGTAAGTTTATATCTTTCATTGTTGCACACTGAATAGGTTAACCCTTAGGATATTAGGTTTTTTCTGTATGATCTCTTCCATAAAGTTAAAAAGTTTTATAAATATAATCTCAATTAGGTATAAAATATTATTCCGAACAAACCACAGCAATTTAAAGAAGTTAACTTTATTATATGTGTAATATATTTATAATATACCTACCTATGCAAGTTGTAATTACAACCCCATATATTGTATTAGCAAAAAAGTGATGTTTTTGTTCCATAATTAATAATTAATGCTCTACTTTCCTTTTATCAAATTTTATTTTGTTAAATTTATGCCTCAGAAAATCCATAGATCATATCTCGATATGTAGGAATTAAGATTTTCCATTTTTTAAATTTATTTGACTAATAAATTTTGATTTGAAGATTTAATTTCAATTTTAGTGGAAGTGGTGATGGTTTTTATAGTTCAGCATTTCAGTCTCAGCTAATAGGAAACAGTTTATATAACGCAAGTATGCCCCACCAAGTAGCTTATGGCGCTGTAATAACTCTGAAGAATCACAGGACCGGAGGGGGATATTTACATTCACATTTTCACTTATATCCGGAGGGTATTGGTGCGCGTCAACAACAGGTAAAATTAATGAAAGCAAATAGATAGAGGGAAATCTATAAGGACTTGCATTACCTTAGGGTTTCTAAAAACATTCTTTGGCCTAGGTATAGGACAGAGTTATAAAAGCTGTTTAAGAAACAAAGGGTCTTAATAGGGGCGATTAATGATTGAGGCCAGTAAGTGCGTTAAATGTTAAGATCATTAATCGCCAAATAATGCCCAAGTTAGTTACAATGTTTTTTCGGCGATAGTTGTGTTATTAAATTGTGAAAATCATTATTTTTCTTGATTTTTGTTCAAGATGTATTTCAGTTTTAGGCAACCTACTTGACAGATTTAGTGGTTGTTCTTTAAATGTTAAGATTATAAAAAGAAATAATGTTTATTTTGTGGATTTTAAGGTAGTTGTATTAGTCCAGTAACTGAAGACCTAAAAGTACCCAAAGCTGTAAATAAATCTGCACAGTTTTCATTTGTGGCGCAATTCTTAGGTCTTCGCGGATGCTTTCGAGCGAGAAAAAGTTTATCACGATTTCGATGTGGGAACCCGCTGAAAATGGCCCCCTAAACCCCCAAAGTCATTGGTGTGATGAATTTCCCTGATTTTTAAAAAATTATTGGACTTTATTAAAAAGAAAAAAGTGCATTTAGAAACTAGACAATCTAAGCTTTCAAATGATGTGCATTGAAAAGCATTTCAATAGAGGATAAGTTTTTTGATTCGCGTTTATTCTATTAAAAATGCAGATGGGCAAAACAGTTTTTTTATCAAAAAGCAAGAAAGTGGTGAAGGAAATTTTCTGGGATCATTTTATACTTGCTAAGGTCTCATTATAAAAAAGAAATGTTAATAACAAACCATTAATGAGATACTCTCAAAATATTGAGAAAAAAAATGTTTGATCGCTTTGTTTAATATTCTAGAAAAATCAGACTGGACCCAAACTCATATGCAATGATAGGTACGGGTGTTTCCATTCCGATGAACTTTGAATGATTAAAACATGTACATTATTGCCCGATAATGGAACAATTCGTCCGCCCGCTTATAAGTGAATCCATGAAGATAACGGCATTCTAGCGGTAGAGCGGCAGCTGAAATGAGGGAACTTTTGGGCCCCGTTAACTCGAAAACTATCGATTTTCGAAAAGAAAGTGTTAGGACCATTTTTGTAGATTACAAGGCGATCTTTATTTTTTGTCTAAACAAAAATTATCCAACTCGGATATTTTGGCAGATATTAGCGGGAAACCCTTTTTTCGGACCTTGAGGGGCCATTTTCAGCCCTTTCCCACCTGTTAATGTTGATAAACTTTTTTTCGCTCGAAAGCATCCGCGAAGACCTAAGAATTGCGCCACAAATGAAAACTGTACAGATTTATTTACAGCTTTGTCCCTTCATTTATTGGACTATATCGCGACAGTCGTAGCAAAAACTTTACGCTAGAGTATACAGTACAGTCTGCCAGCCGTCGCACAGTGGAACGAAACTTCACTCTGCCTGCCAAATTACTTTACAGCTCATGTATTTCCACCGTTGACGCTTATTTTTTTTAATTCTTTTCTTGAATTTGCTTATCGGCTCCTCTTTTTGAATTTTTGATTTGGGTTTTTATTTTCAAAAAATTTGTATCTAATCCTTGATTTTTATGAGGAAAAAAAAGAATTTTCGGCGCAATAATGATCAAGATTTTGTTATTCCTACAAACGGCCATAATCTCCCAAAATTTTTTAGACAAAAGGGACCGTTACTCATAAAACGTGCAAAAAAAAATTAATTCAATAAAAATTGTTTAGAATCATTTAAGGAATACGGATAACCTTTTTTAGAATTTTTGAACACAACGGATCTCTGGAGAATAGCCGCATAGAAAAGTTTTGAGAGTTATGCAAAAAACTGTATAACTTTTTTAGATTTTGGCAGACATGGGTTTTTAGCATTTATTAAGGTGAAGATCCCAAAGACTTTCTAATCTAATTTTTTTTCCAAAGCTGACACATTTTTCGGTGAAATATTAAGCAAATTTTTTATTGATAAATACCCGTTATGTCGAATATGGTCATTTTTACAGAACAAGATTTTTTGCACAAAAAGTATCCAGTGCCATTTAGGAATATGGGTGAATTTTTTCAGAAATTTTGCATAAATCTCAAAATTTTTCTATGCGGCCATTTTTCCAGAGATCCGAAGATGTATCCAAAAACTCTGAAGAAGATTATCCGTATTCCTTGAATGATTCTGAACAATTTTTCCTGCACGTTTTATGAGTCCCTCCTACTGTGCACTGAATTTCATAAGCCGACAATTTTTTTCAGACTACTATTTCCAGCCAATCCCATACGACTAACTGCTCGTTTGTAAAATAATCAGTAGTTTATCTGGATGTGCTGCAAAATTATTTTTATTAGCGTAATACTTATAAATAAATTATTTATTGATAAATTATTTAATTTAAAATTGTTAAAGGTTTAATTATTTTATTACTTTTATTAAAACGTTGCAATAATAATGTTAAGTATAAATAAACGAATAATAATGTGTGATAAGCTTATTCTTATGAGTCTTATGACTGTTATTTTAAAAAAAATATATGTATGTGTAATTTTTTATCAACAAAAGTTAATAAACATTTACTACACTTAAGATTATTCCCAAATAATAATTCTCAAAATTGAATTAAAAAAAATACATGTGTAATAAATGACAGTACTTTATTTCGTAAAAATTGCTTTGTTATTTGAAGAAAGAAAAAAAATTAACACCAACGTTACTTCTCATATCAGTTAGAGTTTTAAAAAATTCTGACGCACGTAAACTTTATTTACTGGTTAAATACATGCTTTGTCGCCAGATTGTTTTTTGTGTATCCCTTCCACAAGTGCAATGAGATATATTTGTCATTATTTATTAATTACTATCTCAGAAACTGTATTGTAACAATCAATGAGAGTAGTTTTTTTTATAAACACCGTAAGATCTAGGGAATGGCGTCTCCTACAACTCTTAGCATTCTTAATTTCCTTCAGGGAAGGGCCATTCATCCTATTAATGATTTCATGCTTACAGGAAAACCTTCTTTTCTCACCCACCAGATAGCGGTAGGGGATCTGTCGCTTTTTATAGATATTTTTACGATTTCTGCTTCAAGAAGTTGGCCAGTATAGTTCCACCCCTGACAGCTCCCAATAGACGACACGTAGTGTTGTTTTTATGCATTCTTTTACAGTCTAGCTTGAGAGGCCCAGAACTTTCCACTTTGTTAGTTCTTTTATCCCTATAGTGTCCAGACTGTGGAACCTACCACCAGAAGTTTTGAATTCTCCTCCAAATTCCCAAGTATTTAGGTCTTGTGTCAATAGACTTCATCTTACCACACTTAAGACCCCCACGGTACGTTGGTATTTAGGCCTTCGCCCTTCGTGAACTATCTGAAGATAAAAAACAGCTGCAATATTTTATTTTTCACTCCTTATTTACAAATAAAAATGTTGTACATATCTACACATTTTCCGGTGACCCATTAATTATCCGTGAAAGTCTGATCGACCTTTTTAAATGTTTACAATAAATTTCTATTTTGCTTTACATTACACAACAGATATATAGATAGATAAATATTTATTTGTTTATTTGTAATGATAAAATAACCATAAAACTATAAACCCATCTTTTTACCTGTAGACTACAAACCGGGGTAAACATTTACCCCACGGGATTTTTGCTCTTAAAATCGTTCTGAAAACAGTAGTCTGACATATGAGCACTCGAATTTTTTCGTTTTATTATGCCCAAGAGAATGATGAAGAACAAATTCAATATTATCAAGATTAAGTTGATTAAAAATTGATTTTCAAATTTATAACGGGATTTCAAAGAGAACACTTATGGCTTTAAGAAAAATATACCATCGTGATGTTTTGTTAAAAAGTCTTTTTATTTGGGCGTTTGAAAATTTAAACAAATTAAGAATCCGATCAATGAAAAAATCAAATAAATAAACATAAAATATTGGTTTTCAAAAATCTATTTTTGTTCCTCTCATCAATATAAATATAATAATAATATATATATATATATATATATTATATATATATATAAATATATATATATATATATATATATATATATATATATATATATATATATATATATATATATATATATAAATTTAACAGAATAAAAATATTCCAAAGTACCGTTACGATTTTTCTTATTATTATTTACTCATTAAAATTTTCTCGGGGTAGATATCTACCCCGGTTTGTAGTTCTAGGAATAATTATTAATAGGTAATAGAGACAAAAAATTTACAATTTATTTACAGTGACTTTGGTGACCATAAACAAATATTATCCGCATTATGCTTATATTATCGTAATAATCATTCAAATAATGAAAAATCTACTCCGCGTTCTCCGATAATCCCGATCAGAGGAAACGCTTGAATAAATTGGTATCGTTTACACAAATATTCCCTGAAACTTTTTTGTCGGTTCGCTATCGGCTGAGACCCAACTCATATATTGTATATTCTTTAAACTATGATTATAGTCGTTTGTTTATAGAATATTATGCATTTATAAGGGCCATTAATGAATGATTTTGTATACGTTAATAATACTCACGACGACAGTGGCATATACCAGTAGATATATTTTTCCATAAGACAAACGAAACAATAGATTTTTATTGGTTTCTTTTAATTTTTTCAGTAAGACAAACACAAACAGATTATTATTCTTTCTTTTTCATGTCTAAATTTTATATAGATTACAACATACACTCACAAAGACGATAACAACAAATGGCTTATAAAAAAGTACAACAACGAGGAAGTTGAAGGAGTACAAATAATTCGTAGTGGTGACCTAATAAGTTTGGAACATATTGCAACTAAAAGAAATCTTCATTCGCATAAAGAACAGGCACCAATAACTAAAAAACACTATCAAGTAACTGGCTATGGTGAAAATGGAACGGGTGATGCAAATGATGTATGGAGAATTATAGTCCAAGGTATTAGTTTACACATATCTCTAGAGATTTATCATATATTCATATATTTTAATGCAGCAAGAGAGTTTGTATTTTATAGATAAGAAACATATTGGTTGTTGAAATTTAAAAAGTTTTTTTTTAATTTTAAACTTTTGAATTGAAAATATAAATATAGCAATGCTATCAAAATGTAACAGGTTGCAATTTTTTTATAAAATGACTACTCTAACTAAGACCCAGGTTTTAGGAAAACGTCTGTATGACCTCTCTATAAGATGTAGCCATGGAATAATTGTAAATATATATTATGTTTTAAGTAACATAATACAAATTTCCATTTAGATTGTCTTGAATCGCAACATCCAATGTCATTTTTTACAGAGTGCTAATAAGTGTAGTCTGCCAAATAAAGGTGATTTTTTTTATTTGCTTAATTTGTATTTTTCTTTCTGCTAACTTTTGTCTAATTAATTTACTTTCAATATTTACTTATTGTTTTTTTGCAATTTTTCCAGTTGACATATTTTCGGTAAAATGGCTCATCCAACGAAAAGTATTTAAATAAATCCATTACCGAATAAAAATTTCTGGACTGTTATACCGTTGATGATATAGAAAATCAGAAAAAATGTTCACTGATAACATCACTATTGTAAACCTACACTTTTTAAAAGGTGGCATTTTATAGTTCCTGGCTATAAACCATAAAACATTAAAATCAATTGGCACGTTTTCAAGAAATGAGGAAAAAAAATTTTCCCCAGGTTATTGACGCTCTCTTGGCTAAACGATGCAATATCAGATATAACTGATTTGACTTAAATCGACCTACATTTTTTGATAGCATGACCCTGTAATAAAATGTTGTACACATTATTCAGGACACCCTGTATATAAAAACTTTAAGCATCAGTTTGCTGGAGGCATTTTTTCTGTTTATGCTCATGGTACATCTTTGATTCTAAGAAAGTACTTTAAAGGTGGCAAGTGTATGTTACGTTTGAATGATTGGGCGCGTTCAGCGCACTAAACTACAGTAAAACCTGGTTAAGTGGGACCTGGATAGGCGAGAAACCTCTATTATTGAGAATTACAATGAGGTCCCGGCACTTAATCGAATTACCTCTGTTAATGGGAACTTTTAAACCTGGTTAAATGAGATTTGATTATTAGGATTTTTTTGATGTTAACCTCTATAAATGAGACTCTGTAGCTCAATCCCCTGTATAAGTGAAACATTTTATCAATTTTTGCGGAGTATATACCTACATTAAATTCATTAAACCTGTCTAATAGGAAAACTGGATAAATGAAAACTTTTTTAAATGGTACAAAATCCTTGGTTCCTTGAAATCCCAATTAACCAGGTTACACTGTATATAGTGTTTTTGGTATGTTTACGTCTCTGAACCGGTACCGTTTACAATGAACTGTTTACTAAACGCATCAACATAATTTTTTTATGGTTAGAGTGTTTACCATATAGACTGCTGATGCCCTACTGCCGAACTGACACCAAGAGTGAAAGAGAACACTATACAAGCCACATTCATGCTTTCACTCTAGCACGCGCCTTGAGCAAAACTACAGATTAGGTTAAATGACCAGTATGTCTCCATTACAGTTCTACCAAATTTTTAAGGTTGAACGTGTATTTATGATTGACTTGTCATTATAAAGACTAAATGCTGCTATAGTTCTACCCATATGTCGAGCATCGACTGATCCCTGATTTGGATTTTTGTTGTAGAGCAGTGTGTTTTTTTTTTAATCTCAGAAGTGTATATTGAGAACCATTGTAGGACTTTGTGTTACACAGTCAAGTAAACCGATTTTTTATAGCTTAAAAATTTTAATTTTGCAATCATTGTATGTTCTTGAATTATGTTTTTTAAGGACAGTTTGGGTTTTCTCTTAAAAAATGGTAATATTCATATGACCTTTTCTAAAGATGGTATAACTTATTATGCCTCTAGATAAGTGAGTTACCCCCAAGGAAGTTTGAAGGTATATGGAAGCCCAATGCCATGTCCCATTCGATCAAAAAATGTCCAGCCTAGTATGAAAATGACTGTCAGAGTGGACCCCGCCGATTCTGCGCAATAACAAAATTCCACGAAATATTTTAATGTCTTGCCTACTTACACACTGATAGCTCAGTGTGTAGTTAGGCAACACATTATACTTTTATGAGAGCCGGAGTACCGTTTTCTGGTGCAACTGCGCGGCGCGTATGAAACTATATCCTTTCAAGCGAATTTCATGTTTCGTTGTGGTCATTTTCGTCGTGGTTTGGTCATTTTCGTTGTGGTTTGCGCAGTATTAATTTCGATTGTTTTACTTTCTGTGATTTTATTTTGTGGTAGTAGAAGTTTTTTGGAATAATAAAAAACCTTTTTATTCTAGTGATTAGTGTTTATTAAATTGTGACTATAATTTTCTGTTTATTGTTTGTTACTTATAATATCGTAACAAAATGCCCAGAGGTTTTATGGTTTTGTCTTGCATATCCAAAGGTAACATACCCGGCATTTTTTACTTTAAGTAAGTATTTCTTATAGGTCCTTCCTATGAGCCCCAACGTTAGGTAAACGAATAAATAATAATATGTCAATTATGAATAATAGAAAATGAAAATTTATAGGAAATAGCAGTGAGAAAAGTAAGGCAATCTTAACTATCTTTTAGATGAATACCACAATGTTTGTGTATTTCTGTGGATCATTAAATAGAAATAAGGTTTACATTTTTTCTTTTTTTTCTCATTTAATAATTTAGTACATTATTTTAAAGGATCAAAATTATCAATTACTGGGTATACCAGGCAAATTTTAATATACCTATACAGGTCCCTCGAATTGAATAAAAGGAAGTACAATTTTATGTTAAAGTTCCTTTTTGCTTTTTTTGTATTTGTTTAAAAAGAAATTAGATTTTTGGTTTCTCAATCCCTTATGTAAAAAATTCTATACTTCTTGTTAAATTTGTTTTTGTTACCTGCATGAGGTGACACTATTTTATTGTACTTTTATACAAACTATAAATAACTCATTTACACTATTTTGCCCTTTTTTTATCACAAAATTAATACATTAAACTATCATACAATGTTTAAAATTTAATTTAAAAAATCGTGTTTTCATTTATTTTACTAAGATTTTTGGTAAACATACATACAAAACTCTCAAAAATATCGACCTTTTAAACAGAAGACTGTAAAGTGGAGCCATTTTTTCATATTTAATCAGATGATATAAAATCCAATATTACACAATATTCTATTATAGAATCGTTTAATTAACAACAATTTTGTGCAAAAAAAATACAGTGAATTTATAGGTAGTTTGAATTTGACATTTGATGATGTCAACTTTATAGATAGTAACAAAGAATTATGAAAGTCCGGACCTGACCCACTATTCATTGCGCAAACTCCGCGGGGCCGATTCCCCTATTCCCGCTGCCTTGCACGCCCAGACAATTTTGTTCTACAGCATTGGCCTTCCATATATCTTCAAACTTCCTTGGTTACTCCTTGGAAAACTGGTATAGTAGGTCTTTAAATGTATAAAAGAAAAACCTATTATATCGATTACATAAATATTTTTATTCTTTGGATGATTTTAAACAAGTTTAGTGTTTGTGATTGGGTTTGGAACCTTTTCTTATTTATTTTATTTTTATATTAATCATGTAGGCTAATTAGATTACGGCAAATATGTTGATGATTCCAAGAAAATATGTTATTTTAGGCGCTAAAGATGGTACTGAAGTTACAGCAGTGACAAGTAAACTTAAATTTGTCCACTATTTACAGTCTTGCGTTTTAACAACTAGTGGCAAGCAGTTACCGAAATGGGCCTACGAGCAACAAGAAGTGTCTTGTAATCCTAATCTTCGAGACCCCCATGCTTTGTGGAATGTAGAAGAAAATATTTTTGAGAAATGTAAGTAATTCATTTAGGTTTTGAATTATTAAACTTTTTTAATGGTTGGTATGATCCATCTTTTTTTTTACAGGGTTAGTAGTTTACAAAAAACGATTAATGTTTGTTTTATGTAACAAGATAGTTATTACTGAAAAAAAAATGTTCTACTTCAATTTATACCGAAAGGTACACCAAGTAATCTAGTTACAACGAACCCTATATTTTTTTAAAATATAAATAAATATAAATAATATTATAAGTATTTTTAAATTACTAGATAACATATTATTATCATATTTTTTTTTAAACCAAAATGTTTCATTAAAATTGTATTTGGCTTATTTATTCAAAAGTTTACCTAACATAGTCATAACTTTATTTTTTATTAATCGTTTGGTTACATACAAAGTCATCCAACGAGGACTGAGAAAGACTTTATTTGAGGCTGATGTGAGATAGCCAGCTTGTAGATTTTTTTGCAAAGAATCCTGAAAAATACTATCACATTAAATAAATAATTTTTTATTGATTCATTTTTGAAATAGACTAACTTTTCTTTTCAATACGTTTCAACCAAAAATGTGTCTTATTTATTTTTTTAATAACAGAATTAATGTAATTCATGTAAGAAATTTGTGATATAAATTAAAAAATAGAAAAAAATTAAATTTTTAAAACGCCAAAACAAAAAAAAGTCTATATTTTGGTAAATAGTCCATTAAGTGAAGGCCTGAAAGTACCCAAAGCTGTAAATAAATCTGTACAATTTTCATTTGTGAAGCAATTCTTAGGTCTTCGCGGATGCTTTCGAGCGAAAAAAAGTTTATCAACATTAACAGGTGGGAAAAGGCTGAAAATGGCCCCTCAAGGCCCAAAAAATGGGTTTTCCGCTAATATCTGCCAAAATATGCGAATTGAAGAATTTTTGTTAAGACAAAAAATGAAGATTGCCTTGAGTTTAGTATTCATCGTGTTGATTTTTCTAGAATATTGAAAAAAGCGCTTTAAGTTTTTTCACAATATTTTGAGAGTATCTCATTAATTTATTGATATTTTTTGAAAAAATGGTTTGTTAATAACATTTCTTTTTTATAATGAGACCTTAGCAAGTGTTCAATGATCCCAGAAAATTTCCTTCACAATCTTTCTTGCGTTTTGATAAAAAAATTGTTTTGCCCATCTGCATTTTTAGTAAGAAACTACTACTACCACCTCTATTCAGTGTGTCCCAGTCCCAAAAATTAGTTTGCCGCGAATATCTGCCAAAATATGCGAATTCGAAAATTTTTATTTAGACAAAAATAAAGATCACTTCCAAATCTACAAAAATGGTCCTTACCATTTTTTTCGCAACAACAATATTTTTCGCAAAAACGGCCGTCGAAAATTCATAACATTCAACACTGGATAGATGTGGTACTAGGCCAAAAAATGCAGATGGGCAAAACAATTTTTTATCAAAACGTAAGAAAGATTGTGAAGGAAATTTTCTGAGATCATTAAACACTTGCTAAGGTCTCATTATAATAAAGAAATGTTAATAACAAACTATTTTACCAAAAAATTGTAATAAATTAATGAGAAGCTTATAATATTGTGAAAAAAAACTTTGACCGCTTTTTTCATTATTCTAGAAAAATCAAAATGGACCCAAACTTGTATGCAATAATAGGTACGGGTTTTCACATTCCGATGAACTTTGAATGATTAAAAAATGTACATTATTGCCCGAGTAATGGAACAATTCGTCCGCCCGCATATAAGTGAATCCATAAAGATAGCGGCATTCTAGCGGTAGAGCGGCAGCTAAAATGAGGGGACTTTTGGGTCCCGTTATCTCGAAAACTATCGATTTTCCGAAAAAAATTATAGGAACCATTTTTGTAGATTTCATAGCAATCTTCATTTTTTGTCTAAACAAAAAGTCTCCAATTCGCATATTTTGGCAGATATTAGCGGAAACCCTTTTTTCGGGCTTTGAGGCGCTATTTTCAGCCTTTTTCCATCTGTTAATGATGATAAACTTTTTTTCGCTCGAAAGCATCTCCGAAGACCTAACAATTGCGCCACAAGGGAAAACTGTACAGATTTATTTACAGCTTTGTCCCTTCATTTATTGGACTATAAAGTCTAGAAGTTATTAAAAATTTTAATACATATTGGCAAAAATGATATTAGAGCCCTGAGGCACTTCCTCTTTGCTGAAAAAGAAAATTCTAATTTTATGTTGTATCTCTTTTGTTTCAATTCAATTTTTTTTCTTGTGTATTATTTTAGATTATGTGAGAAATTAAATTCAAAAGAGGGCTATTTCAAATTTTTTATAAATACGAGAAAAGCCACAATATGGCCATATTCAGTCCTCATTGGATAATGCTGAACATCTCTTAATTAAAAAAAATTACATTTGGAAATAGCCTTCTTACAAATCTGTAATATTAAGAGAGGTTGGGCATATAATTAAATGCATCATCTTATTCTTTTTTAAGACCTTTAAAAAAGTTCACAAATTTAAGAGGAACATTATCTGGCGCGACCATCAGGTTCCTCTAATAAATTTTATTTTTAGTGCCAAATGTAAACTTTGAAGTTTATGCACCATCCTTTATCGAACGATTTCTGGAATCTCATGCTGTCATGTTTCAAGGAAACGCTGGATTAAAACCTAAAGAAGGTGAAATCACGTCAAGACCATGGCAATGGCCAATAAACTACAGGGTAAACAAAACATTTTCTCTTTAAAACTATAAAACAAAAAATGTAAAAAGACTTTTTATTGATGACATCTTTTTTATTTTCAGGGTCAGTTTTTTTCAGGATCACAATATAGAATTTATTTGCTGGGAAACCCTGTGATATGGTGGAGCAATTTAGTATTCATCGTGCTGTTTTTAGGGATGTTTCTAATAAATGCAATTAAGCTACAAAGGGGTTACATAAAATCTTTCTCAGGTAGCAGTATAGAGTACTTTTTTAAATTTTATATAAAGCTTTCTTAACTATCAGGTTTCCCTGTTTTTTGCAGAACCTCATAAGCAAAAACTGAAAGCTAGCGCTTGGCTTTTTGTGGGCTGGTTACTACATTATGTACCTTTTTGGGCAATGGGAAGAGTACTTTATTTTCATCATTACTTTCCAGCATTGCTATTTAGTTCCATGATAACGGGTAAGTCACCAAAAATGTATATTTCTGTTTTATTTTTTTAAATGTATATGTAACTTTTCATACATGATGGCGCACCCCGAAACTAAAAATGAGTCACTGGTTTTTCTCTTGTAGTATAGTAAATTTGAATATTTATGTAAATAAACTCTTCTTAGAAATAAAAATCATTTTAATTTTAAATCAAAATAATCATTTTAATTTTGTGATTTGCTTGGAAGTGCAGTGACGTACATAATAAGGACTTAATATTTTCAGGTATAACTATTGACTATCTTCTCGACGAAATTCCAAAGTTATTCAACGAACGAAACTCAAAAACGATGTATCATATACTATTTGGTATAATTTTGTCTGTGATAGTCTATAGCTTCTACCTATTTGCTCCACTAGCATATGGTATGAGTGGCCCATCGGCAAGTGAGCGAAACTCCACCATGTATGGTCTAAAATGGATGGATTCATGGGAGTTTTAATTAAGAGTTATGGAGTATTAAATGTGATATCGATAATATATAATAATAGTATTCATTATTGCGTCCGAATAGTACTTTTAGGTTATAAACTATCATTTTATTGTATGTTATCATGACTGAATTATTCAATCGCATAGTTTTATCAGTTCTAAAATATTTTGTATTTGTTTATTTTTTATATACAAAAAATATATTTATTTTATTATATTATTATTTATATATTTATATAAATTACTTTGATACTACTTAGTTTTCTTTGTTTTTTCCTTTAGATGAAGACCTCTTACTTTATTATTTTTATAATTTATATATTATTTAATAATTATATATATATATATATATATATATATATATATATATATATATATATATATATATATATATATATATATATATATATATATATATATATATATATATATATATAATATATATATATATATATATATATATATATATATATATATATATATATATATATATATATCATATATATTTATATATATATATATATAATAATTATATATTATATATTATAATATATATAATAATGGGGTGCAAATTCTTTACTCTTAAAACTCGCACCTTTGTCCAGTACTTATGCTTCATACAAGCCTTCAATCAGAGCGTAAACATTAGTTAGGTAAATGTCTTTGCTCTATGAACGAACCTACAACTCCCTAGAACTAGTTAAAAGAAGGACCTAATTTTAACATGCCATATTAGTCAAAGGTATACAAGGTTTTAAGGGGATTATGGTTGAATAAAAAGTCATCAAGAGAATTACAAAAAAAAACTGGAACAAGTTTAATATGGAAGTTAGGAGAAAGAAGATAAAAAAATATTCTCTAAGTATCGTTGATTACTTTTATTATTATACCACCATAAAGCAGAATGGTATAACTTTCTGTGTTGCATACTATTTAGTAAATATATAAGGACATATTATTACTTGCCAAAATAAATATTCCTGTTTACACAAACCAAATTTTCATTTTCATAGCACCTAATATTGTATTTAAAATATTGCTGTCACGTTGTATTAGAAAAGGTTAATGCATTGCTGTATATTAATAATTATCTAAAAAGTTAAGTTAATTTAAAATTATGGAAATCGACAAAATTAAACTAAGTACCAAAAATTTCCTAAATGTAGTGAAAACTAAAATGATATGTTTAAAAACTTAGTCGCATTGTTTATTCAAATAAATTTTTAGTTAAAGGTAACCTGAAAGACCAATTTTTTTGTATTCTGTTACAGGAGATCAATTTTTTGTATTCTGTTACTGAGATACTAAAGATTGACAATAAAAGCGTGGCGTTTTACCCGCGTAATTTCACCACTGCATCTCTGAAGAATTACCTTCGAATTTGTTTAAAGTCCATGTGGAAAACCAACGAACTTTCTACTTTGTCCGCTGCTCCATTCCTAGAGTGTCTAACTAGCGGAATCTGCTACTTGCAGAGATCTTTCCATTCTCTTTAAAGCTTAAAATCCCATTTTATTAAACTACAATGATACTTTAGTACTTAAGCCTTAAACCTTTATGGATTATCCGAAGATATAAAGAAAATAATAATATTCTATTTTTATTTGTTTCTTTTCCTATAGTAAACTCACACGTGATATTTTAGTTATCAAACATATGTATAGTTTTTATTATATAATTTTATTGTTTCTTAATAATAAAAAGAAAGTGTATAAAAAATATCACAAACATAATATCCCGCCTTCTGCTTTTTCTACTTATCAGGTACCAAATTACTTTTGAGCATTTTTTGTAAATTTTCGATTTTTTCTTCCAATTTTTTGTAGTCCAATCGCTTTCGGCCTCTAGTAGATTTTCTCGAAGATGTTCTTGATGCTTTCGAACTTCCTCTTGAACTGTTACCTAAGCAAAATACATGTATCTAAAACTGCTTCTGCATGGATTGATAGCGAAGAAAGTTTTAGACAATTTTATTAAAAACAAAATCATATTAGGGGACATAAGAATCAACATTAGGTAGGTAGGTTTAAAGTGAGTGGGTATAACACCCTTCCACCGCGACCGATCGGTCTATTGCATGTCTATTGTGGCTTACATAATCAACATTAACCTAAAGTTGACAACAGCAAATCACGTATTTACAGCAAAAATTGTTACCTTTTTTTTTAAAAACTATCTTGCAGACGAGTCACCAATGCCTACGAAGTTCTTTTTTAATAAATATTGGGCTTCATTTTTCACTTATCGGCTGAGAGTTAATAAAAATAGGTAATTTATTAATAAATATGCCAAATATAGTCTTTTCAAGGGAGAATAAGAGGGGCTATCTTAATTCGCCGTGTAGTTTTCTATAATAATGACTATATTCTGTTAAATATTACCCCCCCAAAAAAAACAGTAAATTTGTATGTTTAGTTTCTATTTTTAGCTTTTTTTAAGAAAGAATTCTAACTGTGAACTTCCCCAGTTTTAAAGAATAATGACTATATTCTGTTAATATTTTTTTCGCAAAAAAAAAACAGTAAATTTGCATCTTCAAATTCTATTATTACCTTTTTTAAGAAGAATTCTCACAGTGAACTACCTAGTTTTCTAGAATAATGACTATATTCTGTTAAATCTTTTTTCGCAAAAAGAAACAGTAAATTTACATGTTCAGTTTCTATTATTATCTTTTCTTAAAGACGAATTTTAACAGTAAACTACCCAGTTCTCTAGAATAATGACTATATTCTGTTAAAGATGTTTTCGCAAAAAAACAGTAAATTTGAATGTTCAGTTTCTATTATCAGTTTTTCTTAAAGACGAATTTTAACAGTGAACTACCCAGTTCTCTAGAATAATGACTATATTCTGTTAAAGATTTTTTCGCAAAAAAACAGTATATTTGCGTGTTCAGTTTCTATTATCAGTTTTTTTTAAAGACGAATTTTAACAGTGAACTACCTAGTTCGCTAGAATAATGACTATGTTCTGTTAAATATTTTTTCGCAAAAAAAACAGTAAATTTGCTTGTTTAGTTTCAATTATTAACTTTTTTCAAAGATAAATTTTAACAGTGAAATCCTAGTTCTCTAGAATATTGATTATGTTCTGTTATATATTTTTTGCAAAAAAAAAACAGTAAATTTGCATGCTCAGTTTCCATTATTAGTTTTTGTTTAAAGATGCATTCGACGACCTAGTTCTCGGGAATAATAACTATATTCTGTTAAATATTTATTCGCAAAAAAAAACAGTAAATTTGCCTGTTCACTTTCTATTATCAGCTTTTTTTAAAGACGAATTTTAACAGTAAACTACCTAGTTTTTTAAAATAAGGACTATGTTCTGTTAAATATTTTTTCGCAAAAAAAAACAGTAAATTTGCATGTTCAGTTTTTATTATTATCTTTTTTCTAAGACAAATTCCAACAGTGAACTACCCAGTTCTCTAGAATAATAACTACATTCTGGTAAATATTTTTCGCAAAAAAAAACAGTAAATTTGCATGTTTAGTTTCTATTATTAGCTTTTTTAAAGACGAATTTTAACAGTCCAATTTCACGTGACAAGGGTTTATAAGCATATATTTGGCAACAAAGGTTCGTCTGTAATCTCTTAATACTTCTCTTAATACATAAGGCACATTGATTTGTATGATACTAGGTCGGTAGATCGTATGTTGCTCGGGCATCAAAATAAACATTTTTTATATTTTAATATTGGATCTCTCATAGTCAGATGGCCGGCGCTTGTAGTAAGTTATAGATAGCACATGTACCCTGTGGCTAACCCCACTTCTATATATAATTTTTTCCGTCCTTATATCTTAATTACCGATCCGGGATGCCGGTAGTCGATAAAATAAGCTGTGAATGGAACACTGAATCCGTTTATTTAATTATTCAAAATGGACTTGACTTTCTCAAACTTAACCCTTTCCTTTAAATTTACAATATAATAGGATTCCATAAATATGATACAGGTTTATCCATGTACCTAGTCGGCTGTTTTTTAAATTGACCTAGCACTATCATTACTGCTACATTCTAGGCTACAGTCAGTTTTGACCCTCTCTAAGGCGTATGTAAGATCTTTAACTAGCATGGAGTCTATTTTATGGCTATTTGAATCGATGACATTTTTTACACTAACCTAAACTAAAACTTAATAAAATAACTAAACGAAAGTTCTACATTTACCTGAACTACATCTAGATTTTAATACTACATTTTTGCTGCGACTCAGTCTTGGTGTTAAGGCAGGTGACTCGATTCTACTGGTACCAACATATTCCTCTTCCGGATCATGGTACTTGGCACTACTGGCGGAACTACTTCGACTTGTAATATGTTTTACGCTCCTTACAGGCCTACATTAAAATTTAATAAATTATTAAAAATAGCTGATAAAAACTACTCATACTTGTACTGAAGGTGGAAAGCAAAGATATATTTTTTACGATTTGCTTTTATAACAAAAGCTACATAAAGATTTATGACGTACTAATCAACATGTTAGTTTCATAATGTCCATGGCGGCTCCATGTAACCATTAAAGCAGTGGTTCCCAAACTGGGGGGCGCAAAGCAACATCAAGGGGGGCGCGAGAGCTCAGAAAAATTATTAAAAAGTTTCATCTTTAAAATAACAAAAAATCAGTTCAAATTAAATATTTATATATGGAAACGTCGTCTGCAAGTTCAAACACCATTTTTTTCCTATTTCCGAAATTGGGTTTATTAATGGAGAATAGTGACGACACTGCTAAAAACGAAGAGATTACAAAATATATTATATTTCATCTAGAAAGTCCCTTTGATGAATTCCAACGATATTTTTCTAATTTACATGCAAATGATGAACATAAATATGCTTAAAGTCCTTTTAATTTTGATATAAACATCCTTCCAGAAGAAATGCAAGAACAAGCAATCGACTGAAAACAAGACTCAGTGGCGAAACATGACTTTGAAAATTTAGTGATTACTACATTTTGGATAAAATATCTTCCCATCTATCTTTTAATCGCGGAAATGGCTTTGAAATTTTTATACCATTCTCGACAACCTACTTATGTAAAAAAAATTCTATTTTAATGGAAATTAAAACAAAAAGCCAAGCCGGCTTAATGTTGCTAGTGACCTACGTTGCGTACTATTAAAGATAAAACCAAGAATTTCCATGCTAAGGAAATGCAGCACCATACTTCGCATTAGATTAGATAAGTGTTTAAATGTTATGTTTATAAATTAATGCCTCTTTTTTTTAGTAAAAGGAATGTTTTCGTATAGTCGAGGGAAGTGGGGGGAGCGACCACTTCTTAATTTCAAAAAGGGGGCGTCATAGAAAAAAGTTTGGGAACCACTGCATTAAAGAATAAAAAACAAAAGCTGTTGGATGTACGATAACTAGAATCGAGGTATCGCACGTTTAAAACTTCCTTGGGTATCGCTCATAATTTTGACAGTATAGGTCGTAGAGGAAAATTGTAGCGAGAGAAAAGTTTATTAACTAAAGGAGGATTAATTTTGTTATATTTATAATAAGTCCAAGTATCTTTATTTACATCTACAATAAATTATTAAAACGATCTATATGTCAAGTATCAAAAAAAAACCTTCAAACTTGCCACTTTTATTGAATTTTTGCTATTTTACACGTTTTTTGATCTTTTACTTTTAAAAAAATATATGATGCGCTTTGTGCACCAACATATTTTTTTTATCTTTAATATTACACTTAATAAACTAGCATTTATTTATTTTGGTGCGTTAAGCGCATTATGAATTTTTTTAAATAATAGATCAAAAAACGTGTAAAATGGCAAAAATTCAATAAAAATAGCAAGTTTGAAGGTTTTTTTTGGTACTTACCATTCCGATTTTTTTACAAATTTATTGTAGATATAAATAAAGATACTTGGACTTATTTTAAATACAATAAAATGGTTCAAATGTAACCTGGAGTTTTCACAAATATGATGGGCGAAAAAAGGACGATTTTAACCACCTCATTTCCTATAAGATACGGTTGTTTAATAATCGCAAAATGTATTACACTTGTTACAAAATAGCAATAAACAGAAAAAAGTAAAAAAAATATTATTGCATGAATATCTTGAACCCTTAGATTTCGTTAAAGACCTACATATTCGGCAAGAAAAAACTTTATGCTATGATAAAACATGCCATTTTTTTTAATTGAAAATTTTTTGCAAATAGAGTCAAAAATATTGAATCTGGACATTCAACTTTTATTTTTACATATAGCTGAGATCTTAAGCTGTCAGAGAAATAAAAAAACCCTTTTCTAATTAAAATCGTTTAAGGTTTTAAATAATTGCTCAGTGTAATAATTTTTTAAACAATTTTTGATTAAATCAAAAAAATCTTCTCTCAATTTGCGAAATTATCACTACGAAATTGGATTGTAAAATCATTGTGCAAAAACTATCAAACTGAATTTAACAAAATTCGGCGTGATATTTCACCATAGCATAATGTTTTTTCTTCTCATCTAGAGGTCCTTAGAAAAATTAAAAGGGTCCAAAAAATTACGCAAAAAATTAATATTTTTTTGCTGTATTTTAGTTTATGGCTATATTGCAAGGAGCATAATGCATTTTGCGATTTTTTACCAATCCTATTTTGTAGGACAGCTAATTACGAATTTTTTCTTAACGACTAACACAAAATTATATGCAATTAGATTAGAAAAAGATGCAGTTTTTAAATTTTGTATATTTTACCGATGTTTCGGACCTTTTTGAGAGGGATCATGTCCCAATTTATTTTATACAGAATGTTCAAAAAATGCACGTCTAAATTTCGGGAGGTGATTCCTCATTAAAAAAAATAAAAAGAAAAGTTTTTATAAATATGAGTCCCAAAATGCATAGTTTCTAAGACACAGGGTGTTAAGATTTTTTTAAAAAGTAGATTTTTTTGTAATTATCTTAAATACCCTGCAGTAAATTTTCTATAATTTTGTCAGTGTTATTTTTATTAATAAGGGCTTAATTTAGGCCTAATTAAAATAAAATTATTAAGTCTAGTACAAGTCCAAGACACCTTATCGAAAGTAATTGTGGAAAATATGTACGCCACTGACTTTTTTGGAATTTTTATATAATTTTTTTAGATTAAGCAACTAAAAATACAACTTTTTTGTCTTCCGCCATTTTTCCTATCTTGCTTCGTTTAAAAAACAATTAAAACTAATTTATTGCAAGTCTTTTGACCGCATTAAAAAAATTTTATTTTAATTTGCAACAAGACTCAACTATTAATGGGATTGAAAGACTTGTAATAATTAGATTCAATTTTTTTCTCGAAAACGAAGCAAGATAGAAAAAATATCAAGGGACAAAAAATTTGCATTTTTAGTTGCTTAATCTAAAGAATAAGAAAATTGCAAAAAAGTCAGTGGTGTACATTTTTTTCACAATTATTTTCGATAAGGTGTCCCCTGAAACGCTACTGGACTTAATAATTCTAATTTAATTAGGTTCTTATTACTCGAAATAACACTCACAAATTTTAAGGAAATTGGCAACAGGGTATTTAAGAAAATAAAAAAAAACTAAAAAAAATAATAACACCCTGTATCATAGAAACTATGCATATTCGGACCCATATTTATAGAAACTTTTTTTTAACATTTTTTAATGAAGAATCACTTCCTAAATTTTCTCCATGAAGTTTTTGAACATCCTGTACACATTTTCCTAAAGGTTTTACAAAAAATATGCCTGCTACCTCGAAAATTCACCCCTCTATTCCCCTAAACAATAAATCTTACTTTTTGCGCATGCTTATGTCTACGCGAATATGTTGAGCACTTTTATAGTTGGATCAGTATTAGAATGAAAATTGGGTGCTCTTTAAAAGGAAAAAACAACATAAAAAGTAGCTAAAAAGGTTTGCTTTTTTGGCGGCCGCCTTTGCTTTTTATAATGTGCCGCTTTTCGCACGTGTCTGTAAAAATAGTTCATTTAAAAAGCAAAAGCGGCTTCCAGTAAAAATCAAACCTTTTTAGCTACTTTTTATGTTGTTTTTTTCATTTTAGAGAGCACCGAATTTTCATTCTAATACTGATCCAACTATACGTTGCATTTTTTAAATTCTCAAAAGCTTTTTGGTTTTGATCAGTTAGGACATATAAAAATTTCAGAGTGAGATGTTTATGTGGTCACCCAGAACAGTTAACAAAAGATCGACCCTTTTAAATAATTTGTTAGATACCGGAGAGGTGTTTCCTAATTTGCCAATATTACACTTAAAGCAAAAGGACTGAAAATTATGCAGTCTATATCAATAGACATTTAAAGACATCATAAAAATCCTATGTTACCTGGTTGTATATCCATTATCTGGGTACAGGTAAATTCGCCCCAATGATGATGAGTTTCAAAAGGTACACTTTGGCCGCTCAGGCGTAACAGGTAATTTCGCCCTAAACACCCTTACTTTATGATTGTTAATTAGAAACAGGATGAATAGGTATAATAAATAAATAAACAATTACACGCATATAGATAGATCCATCCATATCGATTTACAAAACTAACCACAATTTTGGGCGAAAAATTCTGCAACACTTATAAGAACGACAAATGCTTGTGAGTCCTTTCACAGCAATTTTAATAGTTCTGTGAATTCTTTACATCCGAATGAATATGTTTTTATTGAAAAGTTAAAAGAGTTTAAAATAGAAACATATGTAAAAATACAAAGTACACATTAAACAGCAAAAATTCATAACGTAAAAGTTAAAAACCGGCAAAAATTCATTGAAAACACAATTAAACGGTACAGTGATGGCGAAATCACTAGACTTCATTTAATAAAATGTATTTCTTTTCATTGTGCACCTTAAAAGTAAGAAAATCAGATGCTTAACTTAGTTTTAGGAACTGATAAACTGTTGTTTGAACTTAACGTATATGAGAACATTGTGGTTTTATTAATTATTGCCTTCCCTAATACCTCAGGTAGCGTGGGGCGAAATTACTAGAAATTACTTTGGTTTACTTTTGAACTGGGGCGAAAATACCTACCTTTTTCGTCCTTTAATAATCATGGGGCGAAAATACCAACACAAATAATTTACCTCTGTGGCTCATCTACCCTTATTTAAGCAGGTCATTAATACCTGAAATTATAAGTACACTGCATTATTGCAAAAATTTTAAAATATAGACACGCTTTTATTTTGCAGATATTTACGTTCTGAAGTCCCTTAATTATGAAAAACATAATTTTTCATTTCCTTCTATCGGTTTGTCTGTTTTTTGGTGTCATAACTCCCCAATAAAGCAAAATATTATTTTCAAATTTGATATACGTATAGATGTAATAAAAAAATAGGTGTTTCTAATTTTTAAAAAATAAAGTTGGTGGTAGTTGTTTATTTTTTTGTTCCAACTCACTCATCCTCACTGCATAACTTAACTCTTATGGCGGGTTGCACAAAAGTTATCAACGGTTTAGAATGTTTAACGAAATGTCAGATTTGACAGGTTGCCTACTAAAACTATTGAATAACAGTGACATTAGGTTTTGTTGGAATGTTTACCAAACCCTTGTTAACTTTTGTGCAACCCGCCATAAGATCTGCGCACTAAAACTGAAACAGATCATTCCGTGTTTGAAACCTTAGAGACATTGATAGAGAGATGCTGTTTTTGCTAAAAATGCTTCAGAAAGATGCATATAACTAGAATCGAGATGTGCCTCCTCTCAGAAATGTCCGAAACATTTGTTAAATAGACAAAATATGAAAAGAATCTAGTTTATCTCGTAGAAAAAATTGTAAAGAGAGACAAGTTTTGCATTTTAAGAGCATTAAACTAAACAAGATTTTTGGTGCTCCAATTCAATATTAATTGAAGATACCCTAAAACAATGTCTTTATCACTCTCAAATCAGGCTGAACGAAATTTATACTGTCATGGACAGGTTTGTGTTTTTTTAAACATATAAACTGCTAACAAAATGTAAATAAAATTTGTTATAATTTAGTTTTGGTTAGGCAGATCTGCTGGTGGTAAATTATTAAACTTAAGGTTATTAAAAAAAAAAAACATTGCAACTTTACTTCATCCCTATTTATTTTCTACATATATATAATATATATATATATATATATATATATATATATATATATATATATATATATATATATATATATATATATATATATATATATACTTCTTTAAGCAAATTAAATGGAAATTACAGATTGGTGGATTGTGGCATTTAGGTTTTATTTACATATAATCAAGAATTGTTTAAAGCTCAATGGGAAGAATTTGATTTTCCAACTCTCCGGGGAAGGAATTTAATATAAAACACCGTGCTTATGAGCGAATTTTTAATTAATTGTACGAATTCTACATATTTCACTAAATCATTATAAAAAAAATATTCTCACTTAAAAACTAAGAGGCACCTTAGAGAGAAAGTATTTTAAATTTTAAAAACTTGAAACAAAACACAGAAAAATGTAGCCATATTTACAACAATTTACTCTTGCCGCGTTTAACCACCGCTTCCTGTAAGATCAGCGAAGTTAAGGAACTCCGGCCACTGTTAATATTTGGGTGGATGACCGGCAGTAAACACCGGATGCTGTTGGATGTGGTCGGAATCTACGTTAAACTGTAGATCCCGTCTGGGTGACATTACCCAGACGTTGACAAAACTGGGGAAAATGGGTAAAACCCACGGTACCTATTTACGTTCCATACAAGCCTTCGTGGGCTGTCATAATGATAAAAAAGTATTGCTAATGCGATTTAAACCTATAACTATTTTTTTAAATATCGAATTTAACGCGAAATGTATCTTATCTAGACATTATTGCCTGGTTTTATTCCACTCCTTAGATCCTGTCCTTAACAAATCTTCTCGAGAACTTGCTGCCTTAATATCATGTGATTCTGTAAAATCAGGTGACTGTGATCGTTTATACATAGTTCTAATGCTTTGATTTGATAACCTATTTGTTGGCATCCTCTTGCAGTGATCTCCGATGCCAATACTAAAAAATTATGGTTATTTAAATCGTATTATTAGATATCACCTCTGGTAGTTAAATTTAATATTGCCTACAATAAGTCGTTAACCGATGGTAGAATGTTATCAAAGAAAAGAACTTAATTTAGATCCCCCTATACATGATGGTCAGAACAGGTTAAAACGTATTAGTTTTTTTATTAATAGGAGATTAAAAAAAAAAGATTTTCGGTAATCAGTTTCCCGTGTCCACGTGTTAAAACTGGCATTGTTTTGGCTCCACATGGTTTTCCCGGCTAACGCAACAAATCCGCAGAATATAGTGACTACATTTAATTTTTTCAGTTAAAAACAATACAAAGACAATGCAAACAACTATTATTATTAAAATTAAGAAAATATGTATTTTTAAATCAATAATACCAAACAACACAGTTATTGTTTTAGTAAAAAAGTGACATATATGCTACACAAAGAACAGCATTTCTGGATCCTTCTGCAAATGTTTCTTTAAATTACGAAACGCAGAATTTATTGTATAGTAGTTACATAAGGTACTTTTTTAACGTTTTGTAATACACTGAAAATTTCGTTAGTATCACAGAATTATAGAGGTCTAACATTTTTTCAACGATTATAATAAAATTATACACAGAGATGATTTCACAAAATATAGTAAATTTTAATATTAAGATTTTTTTAATAAAATGTTTTCTTCACCAGACCATACCAAACATGATTTTTTGCATTCCCATTTAACGGCATCGACAGAAAATTTTACGCCTGTTAATGAAAAACAATCAGATGCTTGCATTTTAACATGTTGCTATGACAACAACTAATTTTTTCAGAAATCACCCTAATTAACAATTGGAAATATCTTTAAGTTTGTCATTGTCAAATTAAGATACCACCGTTATAACATTAGCAGCAGTCGTAAAATTTTCATACCGAATCTACCGCGGTACTGAATTAAAATTCTGAAAAAATTTTCAATTTCTAAAAATTTGTTTTCTAAAAAAACAAAACATTTTAACACTGGTCACGTAAGTACTGTTATGGTGGCAAATTTGGAAAAAACGTGATAAAAAATATTACAAAATAAGATTAGTAAATAAAATATACCGGGATGACCAAGCGGACATGTAACAGTTCAACAGCTGATAACTTTCTTATTTCCAAAGATTATTATTCTAAAATTTAGAGGGTTTTTATAGCAGATAGATACCCTCTCTCAGGACCCAATAATTTATTTTCCGGTTAAACCGTTTTTCTAGTCTTTCAGATTCGCCTTAAAATTATCTTTTCAACCATGTGTTACAATATGACATTCGCTTTTAAAATGGCGTAAAAAAAGCATTTATTCAAATAAGCTTCAGTAGGCCATAATATGCAGCTTGGACCATATTAAAGTGTAGTGGGCAGTAATTTCCTGGTCCCGGCGTATAGCGAACTGAGTGTGCTCAGTCCTATTGACCCCTATGAACTGGCTGAAACAGAAAAAAAAGGAAAAAAACCCAACAAAAACTTATATACGTTTCGGTGACAAGTCGGCCACTGTTATCAAGATGAACTTAAATAAAAAACAAACAATGGAAATTAAAACTAAATTTATAAGAATTTTGGTTTAAAAATTTAGAAAATTCTAAGAGCTTTTTTTAATATTTATGACGTTTTGTCATAAATAACGGTATAAATATTAAAAGATCTCTTAGAAATTCCTAAATTTTTAAACTAAAAGTCTTACAAATTTAGTTTTAATTTCTATTTTGTTTTTCATTTAAGTTCATCTTGATATGAAATTTAATAAATAAACCTAAATCTAAATTCTTAACATTTTGTTTAATATTTTTTCTACATTTTAACTTCTAACTTTATTTCTTGAAATTTCCTAAAACGTTTTTTGGATCTACCACCATAACAATGTGACAAGGGTCAAAAGGTTTGTTAAGGTTATTCAACTAGCACAACTGATTACCGGACAACTTTTTTTTAATCTCAATAACAAAAAAAAATTCTGTTTGTTTCAGACTTTTTTGAACACCATGTATACTTAAATTTAACGAATTACAAAATATTAACAGGTACAGGGTTTTTCCGTATATTTTGGAGCACCACCAGAGCGTTTATTTTAAGAGTAAGAAGAAACTGTAAATTACAGGAGTTGAAGTATTTGAATTTGTCATCGGAATATGTTAAAAAATATCAGGTTTGGTTTTTTTTAAAATATTTCACCTATTATTATTTTTTTTGTATACTTATTATGTTTATAAAAAATATATATATATATATATATATATATATATATATATATATATATATATATATATATATAATTATATATATATATATAAATATATCCCGGATGTTTTCAAAATTGGTTCCCTAAATTTTTTATTTTTAAGATGGAAAAAAGAAATTTGGCATGTGGATATAGTCAAAAATGCATTCAATGACGTGTTTAATTTTTTGACGATTTCCGGTTTTACCGTGACGTCTTAAAACAACAATTTTAATCAAGGGTGAAAAAATAGTTTTAATTATCTGACGTAGTTTATGTCTTTCCCATAAAGGTAAAAATTCCAAAATTTTATTTCTAGACATAACTTAATTTTTTCAAATGGAACGATGGTGGCTCGTCAGCATATTTGAAAAGAGTAATATGCAATTCGGCAATTTTGCCAGGTAGGCTTGGAAATAAACAAAAACGTTGATGTTAAACAATGATGTTACATAGTTCAACAATTAAGCGAGTGAGTTGATTAAAGTTATTGCTGTGTTTATTAATAAGGCATTTTGATTTAAATACCTAAAAATATAATAATTAATAAAAAAATAATTATTATAATTCTTATAAGCAACAACTACTATGCCTATATTTTAGCTTTTTTAGTGTTGATTTAACTCCAAAAACCAAGTGTGGGGTATCAAATTATTCACAAAAAAATGCTATTTTCGAATATGCTAACGAGCCACCACCGTTACAAAAAAAAATAGTTATGTTTAGAAATAAAATTTTAAATCTTTTACCTTTCTGAAAACATAAAATATGAAGATAATTAAACTTTTTTCTCCCCTGGACTCAAAATTGGTTTTTTAACAAAGTCATGGCACTCTAGATTGATTTTAAAAATTAAATATTTTTAAGGAAGATGTCAAAAGTTGACATATAGGGTGTCATTGTATTTAGAATGTCATTTTCTTTCCATTTAGTAAAAAAATACAGGGTGTTCCATTTAAAATTCAAAATTTGAGGTCATTTCCGGTAAAACCAGGAAATCGTCAGAAACATTGAAGATGTCTTTCAATCATTTTTAGATCATATATTACAAACCAAATTTCATATATATATATATATATATATATATATATATATATATATATATATATATATATATATATATATATATATATATATATATATATATATATATATATATATATATATATATTATATATATATATATATATTTAAAATAAGAGTAAAGTAAGAAAGCCAAAAAATAATAATATACAGGGTGTTCTATTTAAAAAAACAAACTTGGTATTTTTAAACACATTTTCGATGCTCTCTTGTTTTATCTGATGACAAATTCTGACGGTTCAGTAAAAATACTTCAACTTTTATTTCAGGTTTCTTCTTACTCCTAAAATAAAAGCTCTGGTGGTGCTCCAAATATACTTTAGCTTTTCACTGGCTAGCTATCAAAAAATGACAACTTTCGGTCTCCCTACGAAACTGGACGTTAATACTAGAATACTTATAGATAACACGAATAGTTATTTATACTAAGGATAAAATTTTTAATGCTCTATTTTTTGAAGTTTATTCCCATATACTTGGTAAAAATATATTAAATTCTTACCGTGAAGCTTGACTAAGGGCCCTATTTAATTTAGATTTCAAGGATTTTTCCGAACATTTTACTTTTTCCAATTGTCTTGCAAGCTGTAGTTTGTCTTGTCGTAGCTTTTCTACTAGTTCATGATGAGAGTTCCTTTCTAACACTACACTTTTTTCTAAATTACTTACAGCCTTTTGTAGAGTAAGAACTTGAGTTTTAGGCTTTTTTCCTAGGCACATTGTGAGCTGCTGAATTTCGTCTTGCAGCTGAGCATTTTCTTCTGTTAATTCATCCACTCTAAAAATAGTGTGATAAAAATATTATTTACATTTTTTAAATAGTTTTATGTGTTTTGTCATACCGCTTTTTCAAGAAATATACTTTTCTAGCTTCGTTGTTATTATTTTTTAGAGCAAGTTCCTCTTTTGTTTTGGCTAATTCTACTTCCAGTCTACGGATTGTAGCTTGTAAAATAACAGGATCCGGTGGCCCACAATATTCTAAAGGTAAAGGATAACGGATCCTAAAATAACATTATTTTTAAGCATTATTGTTTCGCTAACATAGCTAGAGAAGAGGATACTCTGTTTTTGACTGATTTCTATATATTTTTATATGTTTTTAAATATTTTAAAAATTTTAAATGGTAAAGTTAATATTTAAGTGATTTGATCACGCACGGTTTAATAGCGTTCGAGCCGTTTTACACAGACGAGAATTATTCTGAAAATTATTGTCATAATTGTACCGAAAATTAAAACAAAATTTATTTTACATATTTATTAATACTAACTTAAATTTTTGCAGTAAAAATACTTAATATGCTCTATATTTTACCCAAAGAAATTGAGAAATTGCACAAGAATCGACAAAGATTAATTTTCGGAGTCGGTAATATTGATTCAGCCTAAAAACGTAGTCTTCATTAAATCAAATGGGTTCCCCATTCATCAAATTTGTTCCAAAATTGTAATTTACTTTCAGAATTTCATATTCAAAATTCATTGGTGTTTAAAAACATAAGTAATTGAATAATTTTAAGAAAAAGTGTCTTAAAACATTTAAAATTGCAGTAAATTTCTATGTGTTGAACCATAATATATGCACCTATTAAAACTAACATATTATGTCTCCAATATTTTCCCTATTGTGATCTTTCTCTTTATTTAATATTTTTTTCCATAAATATAAAGCTAAAATATCACAAACTAATGCAACACCCAAAAGTAACAACTTCTCTTTATCTACCTACACCTGACAATTCAATGAACACAAAAAGCTTTTATCCCAAACACCTTTCCAGGTTTGAGTATTCTTCTTCTTGTTCTTCTTCCCTGGGAGCCGAGCCGTCTTGATTCACTACCGGAGGCAGCGCAGCTCTTGGGCTTTTTGTGCCTAATCTCCTATATCTTTTATACCAATCCCCCCATTAGTCTTGTTCCTTCTACAAGTCTGTATAACCCCAAAACTGGTTGGTTGATATATTCCTGTGGGCTTATTTTCGGTTGCCCAAATAATGCCTGTATTTTGTGATTTAACGCTTCACATTTGCACAGTATATGGTAGACTGTTTCTTTCCCCTCGTCGCACATTCTGCAACTTGGGTCCCCATTGTATGAGCCCATCTTGTGTCCTCGTTGGTTATCGTGCCCTGTTAGCAACCCTACTGTTATGCGAAGTTTTTTTCTACTTTGTCTGAGTAGTTCTTCCTTCGTTCTTTTGGATGGGCCCTTTATGAATCTTTTTCCATTTCTTATTCTACTGCGGTTTTTCCAGTTTCTACTCGTGTTTGTTTCGCATCCACTCCCTGGTTTGCCCTAGTGCTGTGGTTTTGGTCACTACAAGGGCAGGTTCTGGCCCAAAATATGGTGTGGACGATCCATGTCTCACTAGGTAATCCGCTTTTTCGTTGCCTTTTATTCCCGAATGTTGAGTTACCCTGTTGCGTTCTCCCAGGACTTCCAGTTCTTTTTGGCATTCCCATGTCAGCCTGGACGTTATCTTAGGGTTTACTAGTGTCCCTGGTGACGCGTACTAAAGGACATGGCACACTTCTTATGGATTTGAGTCACCGACAGATTTTTTTGAAATTTTAGTATTTTATTTTGGAAGTCAAAATAAGCATTTTCTTTTATTGCGCCAACCTTGTAGCTATACAGGGTGATACCATAAAATAAAGCCAAAAATTCTTTAAAATAATTATTTTATTTATTACAAAATACTGTCTGTTACCCTAGACTTCCAAAATTAGGCATTTTTTATATAAAAAGAATATATATTTCATACCAAGTACTTTTTAGTTGTGTACAGGGTTTTTATCTGTCTTGTCCTACAGGGTGCACGATTTATTAATGAACCAACAAATATACAGTCTAGTCGGACTAAATATAATATACATATTATGTCAGTTATTATTATAACCCATAGAAATTTCGTAACTTGGCAGTAACCCATTCATACATACAGAGTGTCCCTCCAAAAAGTCATTTTTAGATACCGGGTGAACCAAAATTATATGGCGGCTTTATTTTTATTTTTTCCAGTCATACTAAAACCGCTGTTGTAAAAAGATTTTTTTTCACCGATCTACACTATAAATATACTGGGTGATGTAAACAGATGTTTTGAAAAGTAACTTAGTACTACGTAAAATGTCGCAATTTAATACAAACATAAATAATAATTAATGCATAATATATTACAGTAAAAATACAGATTACGGGTTTTAAGGTAACCCTTAATTATTTCAAAACAAAAATAAACACTATGGTAAACTTCAAACAGTAACAAGTTAGATACTGTTTGTAGAGGGACATATTTTTATTAGTAACTCATAACAACAATGATGTATTAATTAGTATTATTCATTTAAATTAAACTAAGGCCATTGTTTAGCCTTATTAAACACTTAATACTAAAATGTTTTAAAAGTAAACTATACTATTTATAAGAAACAGAGATGAAAAAATCATACTAGTCAAGAACTTGTGGCTCTTCAACTGTCTATGTGTAGCGTACAAAACAGTTGTTGGATATTTAACAACCTGTTGATAGCTAGCATATCCCAGGTACCAATATACATGTTGCGAAAATAGGTACCCGAAGAAATGAGAATCACCATTTTCTTGAAATGGAAAAGCAAATATGAAATTGAAAATACTATGCCTTTAATAGCTTGCGTAAACCTTGAAAATATCTTTGCTCTTATTAAGCCAGGTTCAAATTGTTGAACTTGAAAAATATATTCATTATTTGGTTCCCTTTTAGCGGTATCTTAAATATAAGCTGGAGAAAGCCCCATAGGTACCAAATGTTTAAGAAATAACATAGTCTATGGGCAAAACAGGAAATTCAATATTATTATTTTCCATATTTACCCATGCACCACCACCTCGACGTAAGTTAAAATAAAGTATACCTCTTGTGCATTGAAAATGACTGCCTTTGTATTCTAAAATTGGAGCTCTTTGGCGCTTTTAGATATGTGTAGTCGGTGTATAAAATTGCACAATGCTGTTCGGGTTGGGGATTATATAACCGATTTGTAAAATTGTCTATTTTTGGATTAATCTTTCCCTATTTCGAACTTCTGCGCAAGCAAACCCTTATTTTGCTTTATTGTGCAATATTTTACTAACTAACTTCCGTATGACTGAAAAAATATATATATAAATAAAACCGCCATATAATTTTGGTTCACCCGGTATCTAAAAATGACTTTTTGGAGAGACATACTGTATGTATAAATGAGTTCCTGCCAAGTTACGAAATTCTTATAGGTTATAATAATAACTGACATAATATATTATATTTAGGCCTACTGGACTGTATATTTGTTGGTTCATTAATAAATCGTGCACCCTGTATGACATGACAGATAAAAACCCTATACACGATAAAAAAAGTACCTTGTATGGAATATACAGGGTGTCCCAGAATATGTGGGCAATCTCTCGGAATCTAATAGAAAACTTAAAAATATTATGATAAGTTCCCATAAACTTTTTTCCTATGACCCTCCCCTACGGAGATACAGGTGCATAACGGATGCCCCTGAAAATCGTTTTTGTTTAAATAACTATTAAAATACTGGGCGTAATTTAATATTTTTTTAATATGATGGTTACTAGATAAGTCTTCTTAAAATGAACCCAATAAATCATATTTGGCTTATTTAGTTTGCCAGGGACGGACTAGCTCTTACCAATAATAGCAATTTTTTTAACACCCTGTATGATAAAGGCTCAACAATATTATTTTTGGATAGCTTTAACCTTAAAGTAAAAAAAAAGGTATTCTTGATTGACATCGATAAAATCAACTGTTTACGAGATATAAAATATCATAGTTGGCATTTTTTTACATTATACAGGGTGTTTTCTAATTGTACGTCAATATTAAGGGAAGCAATTCTTGGGTCCATTTTAAGAAGAAAACTTTATATGAACGTATGTCCTAAACGTCTTAACTTTTGAGATACAGGGTGGTAAAATTTTCAAAAATAAATCATTTATTATTAATATCTGTAATACCACTTTAGATATTTTAATAAAATTTGGCATACATATACTATGTATCAAGAAGCATTTTTTAGTGTACCAAATACAAAAATACAAAAATTTCAAAAAAATCTGTCGGTGACTCAAATCCATAAGAAGTGTGCCATGTCCTTTATTATATAGTAAGATTCAAAGACAAATTAATGTACTTTTACCAAAAATTATATAAGAACTTTCAATAAAATTTTGGAAATAACTTTCGCCAGAAATTTCACTAGAATTTTCGTACGTGTAAGAGGGATTTTAGGTCACAGTATGATCTTAAAAACGCCTTTTTTTAAAGTTACATGTCGGAACCAAGATCCTCATAAAGCTAAAGCGATGGAAGTTAAGTAACGATCAATACGGTTGTCACACAAAAAATTGATTCAGTAATGGTAGGCCGTACTTAGCGGCTTTTAGGTTAATGACGTAGCGGTATTTTTCTTACACTGTTTAGACCCTAATTATATTGCAAGTACTTTAGTTATTTTGTCACTTTATAGCTACAATATAAAATAACAAGTAAGCAGTACGAATTTAGAACACTGTGTATATATAAATATTTTATAAATTGTCAAGAATTCCCTAAAATATTTAATGTATTAACTTAAAATTGCATACTTATCAAATTCAACTACGTATGTCAGAATAAGGTATCTTCTATTATTATTAGCTGGGCCAACAGACTTTGTAATTTTTCTTGATCTTAAAAGTTCTAAGTCTTCAAATGTTAAAAGATCTAAACTTACGCTTTCGCTAGTCTAAAATATTATATATTTATTAAGCAAAACATGCTCATTGTAAATGTAAAAATAAAAAATTATATATTAAATATTTAAATGTATACATTTAAGAATATCCAAATATTACAAAGGGCAGTTAATTCTAGGAAATAGTACTTTGAAAAATAGCTAGTAGGTTACATAGCTCCAATAGCCGCTTGCACCAACAATTTTAAGGACCCCTTAGCACAAGCTAATCCTTAAAATTTAAGAAATACCTAACGTTAAGGGTTCCTTAAAATTAAATTGTGCAACCGGCTATATATTTCTTTTTTATAACTGATGACAATTCACATAGGTTAGAATTTATCAACTTTTTTTGTATAGAACTGTATACGTTTTAAGATATAAAAGTTCGGAGTAGTGGATTTGTAGGTTTTAATTGTTAAGTTAAGGGGTACTTTCGCAAATCAGAGATGGATATCCCTCTTACATTCAAGACCTTTGCGCAGGTCTGGCATGAAGCAATTTTGAATAAAAATTCTACCTTCGGACTTGCCTAAGTTTTTAACTATTAAATGCAACATTACATTTATGTTTTTTTTTTTGTTTACTTCCGTTTTGGCCTTAAAAAAGTTAACACGTGCTGTAAAAGCTGCGAAGCTTTTTCGAAAAAAACCCTTCGAAGGCACGGAAATATTGTTTTTTTTTATCTTTAGAGACCAAAGGGAAACTGCTTTTGCCATTTTATTTTTTTTCGATAAGTTTTAACAAAAAGTATTTCGTATTTATTTTTAATAACAACAGAATAAGTTTAATTATTGACAGAATATTGAATTTTAGTAATTGTCTAGAAAGTTTCCTCCTCTCCAATTTTGACCAAATTTGGTATACGGGGTTTTTTTGGGGCGCTGATTACGAATCTAAAAAAATATTTTTTCGGCAACGTTTCGTTTTCAAAATATTTGTCATCAAAGTTGAAAATCAAACTAACCTCATTTTCACTATACTCCCCCTTCTTTTTGTACACAATTCTTGATTCTTACACTAAAGTGGCACACAATATATTATAAACACCTTTAAAAACCTTGTATTTTTATTTATTTTACACTTTTCCATTAAATTACGAACTTTTAAGCTCAAAGGCAGCAGCCATATTTGCTTATAAAATCCCTAGTGTATACATGGTTGCGGCCACGTTGCAATGTGTGAAAGTGGAGGTTTGCAATTAAATGGAAAAAAGTTGTAAAATAAATATAAAAACAAGTTTTTAAATGATGTTTGTGAAATATTGTGTGCCAATTTAGTGTAAAAATCAAGAATTCTGTACAAAAAGAAGGAGGAATAGTGTAAATAAGGTTAGTTTGATTTTCAACTTTGATGATGAATATCTCGAAAACGAAATATTGCCGAAAAAATATTTTTTCAGATTCGTAATCAGTAAATCAGTAAATTTTTATATTATGGCTTTTCATGTATGTGTTGCTGTCGTTACCTTTTTCTATTAAAATCGCCTATTTTTCATAGAAATTAAATTATTTCTATGGTTACTTAAATTGAATGCCTTTTAATGGAACTATATCTAAAGAAATGAGACGCTTTCAAAAACAAAGCAATAAATAAGGCGACCAATTAAAAAATGTTAATTTTTCGTGGTATCTCTTTTGTTTAAATTCAAATAATTTTTTTAAAGTATCTTTTAAGACTGCGGGAAAAAATACAGAAGATGGATGTTTCAAAATTTTTTAAGTATGAAGAGGGCCACAAATATGGACCTGTTTACTTCTTGTTGGGTGAGTTTTTACTTTTTCCTTCTTATTTGGAATAAATTTTATGTACTTCCGCTTTACATTCCTGACTCTATCCAAAGCAGAGTTTTTTTCCTTATTAACAAACCCACTTTCATAAAAAAAAAGTTCCACTTGCCCACCAGCCCGTTCCATTTTACATTCTTTAAGCAGAGTAACACAACCGTCCATTTAGCGTACTCTTTTATTACTACAGAACCTAGGCTGTACGATTTTAAATATCTTACTCATCCCAGGCACAGAATGCCAGGATATATCCATGATTTAAAAAAAAAACAAGGTTTTAAGAAGTTTCAGTAAGAATTTACTATAGAACTTAACTTACTCTAAGTAATCCTGATTTTATCATAGCCACAAATATATCAAATTGTTTGAAATTCCCTGTCTTCTGAGTTAAGTTTTCTATATCTAAAACCAAGAATTTATATTTTTTGTTTATAAAAAAAATACAACGTTCTTACATGTTGCATCATAACTGCATTGCCATTCTTCCCCGCTATTTTTGTCCGTTACTAAAATTTCTAAGTTACTGTTGAGAACACTCATTTTAAAGAGGTATTCTTGTCCATGAAAACTGCACGTTGTTACCAAATTCGGATCACCCATTTTTTCTAAGATTTTTTTGAAGTTTCGCATAAAAACTGATAATTTTTTAGAAATGTCTTGTAAACTTCATTGTCAAAAGTTGACTTCTTCTATCAAACTTGCATACGAGGCTGGTAAAATATTTTTAGATTGTAAAAGTAGTCCAGTAAATGAAAGGACAAAGCTGTAAATAAATCTGTACAGTTTTCTCTTGTGGCGCAATTCTTAGGTCTTTGGGGATGCTTTCGAGCGAAAAAAAGTTTATTAACATTAACAGGTGGGAAAGGGCTGAAAATAGGCCCTCAAGGCCCGAAAAATGGGTTTCCCGCTAATATCTGCCAAAATATGCGTATTGGAGAATTTTTGTTAAAACAAAAAATAAAGATCGCCTTGTAATCTACGAAAATGGTTCTTATAATTTTTTTTTAAATCGATAGTTTTCGAGATAACATGACCCAAAAGTCCCCTCATTTTAGCTGCCGCTCTACCGATAGAATGCAGCTATTTTTATGGATTCACTTATATATAAGGACGAATTGTTCCATTACTCGGGCAATAATGTACATTTTTTAATCATTCAAAGTACATAGGAATGGGAAAACCCGTACCTATCATTGCATATGAGTTTGGGTCCATTCCGATTTTTCTAGAATATTAAAAAAAGCAGTCAAAGTTTCTTGCAAGTGTTCAATGATCCCAGATAATTTCCTTCACCATCTTTTTTGCGTTTTGATAAAAAATTGTTTTACCCATCTGCATTTTTTAGCCGTTTAGCCACATCTATCCAGTGTGAAATGTTATGGATTTTTCGACGGCCGTTTTTGCGAAAAATATTGGTGTTGCGAAAAAAATGATAGGGACCATTTTTGTAGATTTCGAGGTGATCTTCATTTTTTTGTCAGAACAAAAATTCTCTTATTCGCACATTTTGGCAGATATTCGCGGGAAGCTCATTTTTGGGACTTTGGGGGACCTTTTTTAGCGGGTTCCCACGTCGGAATCGTGATAAACTTTTTCTCGCTCGAAAGCATTCGCGAAGACCTACGAATTGCGCCACAAATGAAAACTCTACAGATTTAGTTTGTTTTATTTAGGTTACTCGCCTTTCTACTTTTTGGAAAATGGGACCCTCTTGGTCTGGGTCCCGGGGTATACAGGCTGACCCTGTCCAGCCCTATTGACCCCTATGAACTTGCAGATCGCCTGCAACAAAAAAGAAAAAAAACCCAAAAAAATCACAAATATTAGTCTACGTTTCGGTGGCAAGTCGGCCACCGTTGTCAAGACAGAAATTAAAATAAAAAATTAAACTAAATTTTAAGAAATTTTTGGTCTAAAAACTTAGGAAAATCTGATAGCTTTTTTTACTTTTTAATGACGTTTTGTCATAAGTGACACTAGGTTTTTGGACTGGTGCATGTATAGTATTTAAAAAGACCAGAAAAGTGGGTGGTATGGTGTGCTAATTGATTTTAAGTTTACCTGAATTTACTTCAGCATCCAGCATAGGTATAGGTAACCATGTATTATTTAAATTAACAGATATTGATGCTACACATCTGTCTTTATTTAATAAAATAAATGCACTTTCCTTTATTTTACGTTTTTTTTGAGGGTCCCATTTTCCAAAAAGTAGAAAGGAAAGTAACCCAAAAAAAAAAACAAACTGAAACATGAATCCGCCACAAAACTATAGAACATATCTACAGATTTATTTACAGCTTTGGGTACTTTCAGGTCTTTGGTTACTGGACTAAAGTTAAAGAAGACTTAAAAATTTAAAAATTAGTGGATTTACTCTAAACAGCCTACATGTGTTACTAAATAATATACGTAATTACAGCAGTTGTGTCAACAATTACCAATATTTTCGACCTACATCGATTTGCATAAAAATTTGGGATTAGGCTTATATTACCCTCTACTTCAAAATCCTTATCATACCGATGGGCGCTTTTAATTTTTTAAGGGATAAAACCACCCCTAAATGCCTAAGTTTACATAACTACATTTTAAACTTAAGATGTGTAAAATTTAGTTTGGATTAGTTAAATAATAATTATTTTATTAATTGGACACAATTTCAGAATATTTTAACTTTTAAAAATCAACCCTCGTTAGAGCTTAATGTAAAAAAATATTTACCCTTAAAAAAATGATTAATTTATCACAGTGATTTAATTTAAAAATGATATTGCTTAAAATATGTACTAATTTCATTTTGCAACTTTTCAACTCTTAAAAATTACCCTTATTATTGCTTAATAAAAATAACCCTCAAATAAATTAATAGATTTTTTTTAATGAAAAATGTTAATGCCTAAAATATTACCAATTTAATTATTCTGAAAGTTTTCAACCCTTAAAAACCACCCCTTACAACGTTGCAATGCTTAAAAACTACTTTAATAGGTACTATTAGGAAAAAGAGGAAATTTACATACAAACGTTTATTTCCACAAAAATGCACTGCATACATACATAGACAAAAATAAAACTTAAATAAAAACATAAAAATAAGTTTTTTAAAAGTCATCGTCGTGGTCGACATCATCCTCATCCTTTTAATTAATTTTTTAAACGTAGCTCCTTCATTTTTAATGATAGAAAATTTGTCCAAAAATTATTTTATAGGGTTTTTTTAAAACCTACAAGGCTATGTGAATTTTTACCTTGAAATTTTTAAAATGGGCTTTAGTTTAAAGGGCTCGAACAAGGTTGTGCTCGCTCGTAAATAGGGGTTTTAAACGGCCAAATATTTATCGTACAGAAAATCTACGCAAAGAAAAATTCTTTTCAATTAAAAAAGCTGCAATTCGATACTTTGGCATTTTTTTTGCTTCTCCGGTATTTTGGAGTTATTTTAAAGAAAACGGCATTTTTGAACAAAATTGCAGTAAATCGTTTTTTACTTTAAGTTCCAATTTATTTAAAATTAAGCATTTTAAATTAGTCAAACTTTTAGGATCCATTGATAATACATAAATGAAGATAATTACAGAAGAGCAACATTCAATTTTAAATAGGGCGCTAATTAGGGGGTAGTTTATACTGATTTTTTCATAGAAAAAATTTGGGACCGACCTTATTTTTATTATATCTCACCTAATTTTCAAGTTGCAGACTTACTTTTTTTTGAAAAATTTTTTGAAATACTCTTAAAAATATTTTCTATGTTTTTTTTTTTTAATGCACAGTTTTCCCGCTATTTGACTTTGAATCTCTCAAATTTAGCATTTGGCGAACAAAAGCTAACCTTTAACAACATTATAGGAATTATAGAAAAAAAAATATTTTAATTTTTTTATAAGCTACAATTTTGCTCTCTACAGTTTTTCGAGCAATTCGCGAACAACTGATTAAAAACGTTAATTTCTTCGTCGAAAAATTATTTATTTCAACCGCGAATAACTCGAAAAATCATAATTTTAGGAAAAAAATTTTTTAGAACCTTCTTTACTTAGAGTTAGTTTTTCCATCGATTCCTATGGTCAAAATGTAATACAAAAATTCCACCCCGAGTCAGGACAAAAGCGTCCTTCGGCGTAAAATAGATTTTGATCCTTGGGCTATTCCCTACCCACTATTAAAATTTCAAGTAAATGGATGTAGGTCGAAAGAATTGCTAGCCAAAGTCTTTAATGTCCTGAACTATTTCGTAAGTTTTAATTATTAATTGAAATTGTATAAAAACATACAAAGTGTACTCATTTATTATTGTAGGACTCAAGTTTTTCTAATAAAAAAATTTATTTCGCTAGATTGGATAATAAACACGCAGTCATGAAATAGAATTTGTAGATCCATTGTACGCTTAACACAGTAAAGCCTTTAAAATATCCCCATTAACCAAGCCATGGCCCCCCTTCAAATCTCTTTTGGATCCACCCTAGTTGTTTTTTTTGGGCTACCTTATATGGTTTAAAATATTTTTAAGTTTATAAAAAATTGTGATTTAGCGCAATTTGGAATTGACTACATAAACCGACTTGTTAAAAATAGGCCTAAATACTTGTTTAATACTAAAAGATAATATTATATGGTTTCATAATTTTTGCAAAAAAGGACGCAAGTCTTTATCTTTTACTGTAAATTATAGTTTAAATAAGTATATTTAAATTATGATTACTTGAGCAAAATGTGAAGACACCCCATAAAGCAATTATCTAAATTTGTTTTATATTGCCACCCAGAACCCTTTTCTAATAGATGCAAAGATACTATTATCTCGGGCATCTTGGGCTTTTAACAATAGTAATTTACACCATTAGAGTTTCCAATGGTACCATACATTCAGGTATATGAGATAAATCCTTACCTAAATTGAAATTATTTAATTAAGGATATTTCCATCCCTTATACCTGAAGCCTATAAATACAAGTTGAAAATTAGTAAACTTGTTAGTTTTACTGATTTTCTCTACAGTGTAAACATATAAGTACTAGCAAAATTTTCACTCGGTAAGCTTGCTGTTTTCAGTTTTGATTTTGTATTGTGTTCTGAAGTCGATAAATATGGATAAATATTCGGTAAGTACATACTATACTATTGTAATTTTTTTGGTTATTAACTTTTCTTGGCGTATATATATTTATAAATTTTGTATTTAGTTAAAATACTTTAAACAAAATCATATTTAAATAATCCAGTGGACAACGCGGCTCTCCCAAATAAAAAACTCTGTAAGATCGTTGGTATAAGCCTTTTTTTTACAATTTATCTCATTTTTAAAAAAAATATGAAAAACTTTACTGCAATTACCCAAAAAGATGCCTTTTTGGGTAATTGTTTAGATATGTGGCTCCACCTACTTTTAATAATAAAAAATCGAAAAATAGAGATATTGACATGTTTTTTTTCAATTTGTGCATTTTACGGAGAATTTACGATTTTTTTAAGTAAAACCAAGAAAAAACATTTTTCGGTGTTAATTTTTATTTTGAAAATTTTAAAAAATGGGTATTTTTTAAGTTTTTCGTCAATAAAATGCATCCATTTAAGTTTAACAATTTCTAGGGATTTGTTTTGTATTTTACGTGCAAAGACAAATAATTAAAAAAAAAAATAAATAAAAATAAAAATTTTCGTATTTTTCAAATATTTTTTCAGAAAAAAATATTTTTAATCAAAAAATTGACATTTTCAAATTTTTGTTTAATTATTCTATTTTGAATGACCTATAAGAATAAAAATATTTGACAACTCAAAAAAAATATTCATGGTGATTTTACATCCCAAAAAAGTGATCTAGTGAATATTTAAGCAGTTCGCTTTTATAGTGTTTTATTTGAGGCAACCGAATGGTTAATTAACTTCAAAGAGTAAAATGAATTTTCCTAAAAAATGAAATGTGAAACACTGGTAAATTTATGACAAAGCTGCAAGTATACAGGTCCAAATAGTGGCAATCTCTGGAATTAATAAAAACCTAAAATATTATGAAAGGTTTATAAACTTTTTCCTATTCCTTCCCTGTACAGATAGTACATAACGGACCCTAAATCGTTTTGTTTAAATAACTTTTTAAAATACTATTTTACAATTAACATTTTTTAATCACCTGGTATGATAAGTCTTAAAATATTAAATCATAGGCTTATTATTCGGACGGACATTGCACAAAAAATTTAAACCCTGTATGATAAAGGCTTATTTTGAATTTCTCAAAAATTTTGATTGACATCGATAAAATTAACTTATTTACGAGAAATAACATATCATGGTTTGTAAATTTTCTACATTATAGAGGGTGTTTTCTAATTGTACGTCAATATTTAGGGAAGCAATTTTTATTTTTGAGTCAATTTTAAGAAGAAAACTTCATATGAACGTATGTCCTAAACGTCTTAACTTTTGAGATACAGGGTGGTAAATTTTTTAAAAATAAATCGTTTATATTTAATATCTGTAATACCACTTTCGATATTTTAATGAAATTTGGCATACATGTACTATGTATCAAGGAGCATTTTTTACTGTACTACATTTTTTTTTATTTGCCAAAATAGGCAGGTCAAATTCTGTACGAACGCCACTGGTTTAAATAAAAAAAACGTGGTACCCTATAAAATACTTCTTGATGCATAGTACATTTATGCAAAATTTCATTAAAATATGTAAAGTGGTATTACAGGTATTAATAATAAATGATTAATTTTTGAAAATTTTACCACCCTGTATCTCAAAAATTAAGACGTTTAGGACATACGTTCATATGAAGTTTTTTTCTTAAAATGGACCCAAAAAATGCTACCCCAAATATTAACGTACAATTAGAAAACACCCTGTATAATGTAAAAAAAATACCAACCATGATATTTATTTTCTCGTAAACAATTGATTTTATCGATGTCAATCAAGAGTACCTTTTTTTTTAGTTTAAGGTTAAAGCTATCCAAAAATTATATTGTTGAGCCTTTATCATACAGGGTGTTAAAAAATTGCTATTATTGTGTCAGAGTTAGTCCGTCCCTGGCAAACTAAATAAGCCAAATATGATTTAATGGGTTTATTTGAAGAAGACTTATCTAGTAACCATTATATTAAAAAAATAGAAAATTACGCAAAGTATTTTAAAAATTATTTAAACAAAAACGATTTCCAGGGCTGTCCGTTATGTACCTGTATCTTCGTAGGGGAGGGTCATAAGAAAAAAGTTTATAGGAACTTGTCATAATATTTTTAGGTTTTCTATTAGATTCCGAGAGATTGCCCACATATTCTGGGACACCCTGTATACTGGAATATACAACAGCTTACTACTTCCATGTGCACTAAAACTGTTGGTACGACTGTTTTGTAGATTGGTTACTTTAAATGCTAAAGGTGCTTTTTTTCTTGGTGTGCAATTTGGTTTTAAAACACTTGTCTATATTAACTACTTAACTATCTTCCTCATAAGCACTACAATATCATTAATGATATACTTCTAAAATAAGCTAGGAAGACATGTAAGTATAAAGAAATATTTGTGGCTTTGCCCGTAAAAAAATAAGGTAAACGAAGGTTTGTTTTCTTTCAAAGAATCTAAAAGGATACTTAAAAAAATGATTTTAGCTGAAACAAAAGAGATAGGGCATAAAACTACCATTTTCCCACTAGGATACCTTATATTTATTGATTCGTTTTTATAAGCGTCTCAATTTTTTTCGATACGCTTAAATAAAAAAAAATGTATTTATTTTTATTAAAAAGGGAATTAATTTAATTATATATTTCATTCTTACCAATATAATTCTGTATTTAAAGTAGTAATTAGAATTTTTCATAAGTAAAAAAACATTTTAAACGTTTATAATTTTCAAAAGATAATGCTTATAGAGATATTTTCATATTTTAAATCTTTGCGGAGGTCTTAACACTATAAATAATAATATATAACAAATTGTAGATATGTTTTATACAGGGTGTTACAGAATGTTGTAGGGAAAATTTAGGGACAGATTCTGCATCTAGAAATATAAAAAAAGTTCATATAAACACGGGTCCGGAATTGCTTTGTTTTTATTATACGGTGTGTTTAATTTTTTTCGCATTTTATAGTTTATTTCACATTTCTCAAAAACCCGTCGAGATATTGAGATAAGTTTTGCTACACGTAAATGTATCATTATAGGCACATTTACATGTACAAAATTATTTACTATGGGAATAACATCAGTGGGGTTCGTGCGGGTACGTTCTTATTTTTAGCGAAGAAAACCGTACGCCACTGGTTTTCGCAAAAGTTAGTATTGCTTTCTTAAAGCCAGTTTAATTCCGCTTAAAAAGTGCTTCCTGGACTTTGTCGTCCTGTCTCACCGTTTTCGAAATAAAAATTAATTTATTAATTCGTACAAGCTGTTTTGCCAGAGACCTCAAATATTTCAAAGGATCAGAAGAAATATTCGATTGCAATTTACAGCATGCATTAAAGCAGAGGGAAGCTATTTCCAACATTTGATCTAAAGTTAAAATCGTTCCTGAACAATTAGTAATCTACAATTAAAATACTTAAATAATAAATAATTTGGAAAACAGCTAAGTGTACTTTTATTAGTGATGAGCAAAGCAAGACCAAGACCAAGACCGGGCTAGTCTTGGTCTTGGTCTTGGTCTTGCAAGCCTGGTCTTGGTCTTGGTCTTGCAAGCCAAAGGAAGGTCTTGGTCTTGGTCTTGCTGCAAGAGTCTTGCAGGTCTTGCTTTTTTTTTGGTAGTACTAATTTAAACTAAGTAATTTTAAATAAAATATATTTTTTTAATACTTAAAAATAAATAAAGATGAAAACTATATTTTCGGCATTAAAATTATAAAATATGCCAATTTTAACCTTACACATACGTTTGAATTATTTGATTAAAAAGCATATTTTAAATGTAGGAGTTTATTTATTTATGCTCAATTTTTAGTTGAATTAAGACACAAGCTGTTTTTATACCTACATTTAGTGGCATATAGAAACATTTTGGTGATAAGAATTATTTAAATTTTCTTTGAAGAAGCATATAAAATAAAAAGAAATACAAAACAATGTACTGTGTGAGCAGAAAAATAAAACTTTTAATTTCAACCAGATATGAAATTTTTGTGAAAATGATTTTAATATGCAAACATTGGTTTCTGTTTAAAAAAATCAAAAATCTTTTCAGTTTATGTGAACTTTTTATCTTTAAATTAGTCAAAAATTTTCCGTACAAAGTTTGTACAAATACTTTATAAACATTCTGCATATACAAGGTGGCTCAATACTATGACAAAGCTCGATATCTCCAAAATCCGTTCGTCATGGCAAAATACTGAATACGAAAAAATTATAGAGAAAGAGGACGTAAAATGTGATTTTTTTTTCTATTGCAGAATTTTCCAAAGAATCCACTGCCACTCAAGAAAACTTCCTTATTTTTAGCTTTTAACCTAAAATTTATGACAAAAAATCCATTAAAAAAATCAGCACCCTGTATATTATGCTGTAAAATTGTTAAACTGTTATATAGAAACAATGTCAACAATGGTTTTTAAATATAATTTTCGGTTTTGATAAAAATAACGTCATTATTTACGTCAAAACCGGAAGTGGTATTTAAAATCCATTTGCATAAAATTTTTCCTTCACGACATGAAAAATATATTTTTTAATAATTCCTCCCTTTTACATTTATATCTTAGTTTTCAGAAGCAATCTAATGGTGCCACTTCTTACAGTGTAGAACAGAAATAATGTTTTTCTGGATTTTGAAAATTTTTGATCCACCCTGTAAGTGGCATTACTTAGCTAATTAGAAAAAAAACATTTGAAATATAAAAGTTAATTTCAGCGTCTATAACTTTTGTACCCCTAGCTTTTCTCTATCGTGAACGGTTTTGAAGATATCGTGCTTGGTCGGACCATTAAGTCACAATCCTATAATTTTTGAAACATGTTATTGAATTTACTCATAATCGTTATTAAAGAACTGTATAAAATAACAAAGTGATCCATTTAATTATTATTTTATTAAAGAAACCTGTTACTCATTAAATAATCGCCTTGTTTGGCAGTTCTCGCCACATTTTTTGTCATTTCTGCATGAAATACCTCTGTATATTGAATAAAAAAATTGAATATTATAATATTTTAAAAAAAGTTGCAGAAGTGCAAGAGTCTTGCAGGTCGGTCTTGGTCTTGCGTAGTCTTGCACTCCTCGGTCTTGGTCTCGGTCTTGGTCTTGCATACCCTGTCTTGGTCTTGGTCTTGCAAGCGAAAAGGCGGTCTTGGTCTTGGTCTCGGTCTTGGTCTTGCTGCAAGACCAAGACCAAGACCGGTCTCGCTCATCACTAACTTTTATTTCATCAAGAGGTATTTTTTAAGCATAATTAAACTGGCTTTAAGAAAGCAACACTAATTTTTGCGAAAACTAGAGGCGTGCAGTTTTTTCGCTAAAAATAATGACTAACCGGCACCAACGCCACTGATGTGAGTACCTTAGAAAACAATTTTATACATGTGAATGTAACCAATATTTATACATTAGCGTGTACAAAAACTCATCTCAATATCTTCATCACGGGTTTTCGAGAAATATGTTTATATGAACTTTTTCATATTTTTAGATGTACAGTCTGCCCCTAAATTTTCCTCATAACATTCTGTAACACCCTGTATTCTTGTGGCGGGTTAATTTATTTCAAAATATGCACTTCCAAGAAGGAACCGCTTCGGTCCAGCACCCATAGATATATGCACTAGCGAAGTGTACAAAATCAATTGACCTTTTTTTATTTTCTAATTTAAATAGCAAATAGGTTTGTTTGTATCTTTATGGCGAATATTAAGTTATACATATTCGCCCAATTTCATATTTTTCTTCCCTGTCGTTTGCAAGATAATAAATTACAAATATTATGGGTGATTACAATTAATTTTTTTAAAAATATAATCGTAAATTTTAATGATATAATGAATAATTTTGCAGAAAAAAAGGTTCGAAGAAAAATGTTAGTATAGGGTTTTGCCTATAATTAAAAAATAGTAAAAAAATTATTTGTTTTAACATTTTAATTTATATTTTGTTTTTATATTAAGGAATTTGTTTGTTTTTAAGAATTGCTATTTAATTTTTTATATATTTTACTTTTGTTAAATTTGTTTATTAAACTTTTATAAGAATTACTAGTAAAGTTTACATTTTTTAATGCTAAATTTTTCGTTCTGATATTCAAAAAATATTGACACATATGGGCGGCAAAAAGTTAAATCCGGCCCTGTCCAGGTCCCAGGGTATAGATATATGCACGAGGGGAGTGTAAAAAATCAATTGACCTTTACAAATTTACACCTAACATAGAAACTTTACAAGACGGAAATTAATTTCAAAATTTAAATCAAACCATAGATAAAATTATTCTAAGCTTTTGCTTTTAAAATGGTGGAAATTCTGAAAATGTTTTAGGACGTAATGTTGCACAAATGACAGATTATTTAGTTGTAACAGGTATATTTATTATTTAAAAAAAAGCAGCAAAAAAGGGGAACCAAGTATTATTTGTATTAACTGATAGTGGATTGTCACTGAAAGTCATTAATTTAAAAAATACATCGCCAAACTTACTTGTAAATTAAATATAAAAACTAGAAGAATAGGTCGCAGACATGAAGCTTTATAGACCTATTTGTACTAAAAAAACTTACTCAAGAAAACATCATTTAAAGGCAAATGTAATAAATTAGCAACCAAGAAACAAAACAAACCAATCTGCTACTGTCGATACTCACTCTTCTATCTTTTAGCAAATTCTTAGTACTTTCCTCTTTTTTTTTTTTCTTTCTCTCTATTTTGTTATATTTTTAATTTTTTTATAAAACCACATGCCTTTTCAAGCTTTTTTTATACCTATACTTAATAGGGAAAAATAATTAGGGGAGAATGCAGATATCATTTTAGCAGAACCTACAATTAATATGTGATTGAAGCAGTACAGGCACCAAAAATCTTGTAGAATTAAAGGTCTCAAAGACACAACCATGTTCGCTAATGCGAAAATAGACTGCAGCCAAGTTCTGAAAAGCAAAGTGATTTAATCTTCTGAAAGTTAGTTTCGATAATGATTTTAAATTTTAGTTTTCTTTTATGAAAAGAAAAACATTTCTAAAGCTTTATCAATAATGTTTTTTTTATAATTGTTAATTTATGTTTTAGGATACAAACGACAAAAACGTTAACTTCCGTCCATTGGCAACGCTTTTCAATTTTATGAACCTAGATGAATATGCTTATGGTAAGTTTCCGCCTGCGTTTTAACTTTTAAGTTTTTTAAAATTAAAATTTTATTTAAAAAAACGCTTTACCTGTAATACCATGAACATATTTTATTAAATGGTACATTTAACAGACAAAAATGAGTATGTTACAATTTTAAAAGCTATATCAACTTAGTTAAAGCTACCCAGATGTTCTGATTTTTTGGATTAGTTTCTACATCCTCAGTATAAGTTTTCTTAATAATTACAAAACGATAAGACTGTAATTTATCTCTTAATTTACAGGGCTACCCGACGTAAAACCCCCTGTATTAAACAAGTCCAACCAGAGTCTAGATAGTGCTGGCGAGGTAAAAGAAGACATAGATATCCACCAAAGAGGCAAAACAATTTCTAAAGCCCTATCTTCGGATTCGCTAAGCCCAAAGACAACAGATGCAGAATCATTAGACTCAAGTCTTTACATCACAGCTGATTCCGCTGATTCAGACACTGAACCATTAGTATTAGAACTTAAGGTTGCCTCATCCAACGATCTACCTCAATCAGACAGTAAAAATCTTCTAGCAAAACTACTGAGACGCGTTGCAAAGCCTTTTAACCAAAGTACACCGTCGAAAGGTATGAAAAAAATACACTCGTCCACGCCCATAAGTATCATGGAAGAGAAAAAGCCCAAGATTCGTTCCCCTTTTCGTAAATTCTTTAAGAGTAAGTCATATAGTGATAGTGAAACTGCTCAGGTAGTCCATGACCTAGTTTTCGAAAAGTATGAGGAATCCCATACACGTATTTTAAATAAATTGAAAAAGTTGCATTTGACGGAAGAAGAAAAGCAATTTCACGGTGTTGTGGCCGAACTTGAAAATGTCTTAAAAAAAAGAAATAAGATCACCCAAGACGTAAATACTGACGCAGAAGTTAGCCTGTCAAGTAGTTTTAAAACCTCTTCTGTCAATGATAAATCCTTTGAAGATGCGTTTTCTAAGGTTGAAAGAAAATACAGCAGCTCAGATTCTGAAGAGGTAGACCTTGAAATAAAACCCATTGGAATTCCAGAAAGTGGAAAATCAAATTTAAGCAACCAAGTTAATGCGTCAACCTTTAAATACGAAGAGTTTAAAAACAATGAAGACAGTGTACAATATATGACAAAATATCTCTTATCAGCAGCTTCTGTTAATACTGTAGAAGCACAGGTATTTGCCTGCTTTGTTGAAGATAAGAACGAAAACAATAATTGTAGAAGCACAGAGGCTGCGGACGAGCCCATACATCAACAACTACTTGGTGCAAGGAAAACAGATAATGTAAGTTAAATCAAAAATTATTTTTTTACTAAACGTGCTGATATATTTATTTACAATTTTAGGAAGTTCCCGGACCACCTGATGCCAAGAACAACTGGGATCAAATTGAAATAGTCGCAACTGAGGCATCACAATCGTTAGAGTCACACGTAAATCGTTGCCCAACAAACCAGTCACAAGAGTCGGAATATAACGAACGCAAATTTTTGAGAAATGCCCTTGGTGATGAATTTACTGAACATACTTCCGAAGTAAGTTTTTTTTTAATACCTGCCATTATGTGTGTATTACTTTATTTAAATATATATTACATATAAAAATATTTTATCAGGAAGAAATTTAAAGAGTGATTCAAAAAACATATGACATCGCTTAATGAGATATTCCTTGGCCGAAAATAAGGCATACATATTATATAAAGCTAGATCCAAAACGGCAGCATTATTTAAGATATTTTTTTAATTTCAAAATCGTTGTTTTTAATTTAAATAAAACTTGGTGCAGTTGACCACTGACCAAACTACACCTTCTATTTAAAAACTTTTGTAACTATTACGGGCCAGGGGCGTACCTTCGGGCAGTTTTATTCATTTTTTACCATTATTTAGTCACAACTTTTTGGGCTTTAATAGTATTAATAACTTGGTATTGAATACTTATTTTATGCTTATTGTTAGTTTTTTACAAAAAAATAAAAAAAGGAACTCTTGAATTAACTCGATAAACTTACAAGCTTTCAAGTTATTCTGATTATAAACTTACCTGGGGCACAAAAAGATTAACATTTTAATTTAAAGACAATAGTAATTTTTACAAAAAATGTTTAAAATTATCCACTCCTTGCTCAAGTACATGCATTTAGTTCCCCTTTCATGATTTTTTTTGCGAAAATGAGAATTAGTTTATAATTAGAAGATCTCGAAAGCCGTTAGGTTTATAGAGTTAATTCAAGAGTACCTTTTTATATAAAACTAAGCAGAAAATGGGTATCATGTACCAAATTATTATTAATATTACTACCAAAAAAGTTACAATGAAATAATGGTTAGAAAAACCCATTTGAAAATATAAGGAAAATTCCAACTCTGTATCTTGCACATAGGACCGTTTCGGACCTATATAACATTTTTGTTTTATTTTTGGCCAAGGAATCTCTCATTAAGAAATGGTATTTGTTTTTAATCACCCTGTTTACACAGATCTTTCAGCTAGTTTTACCAATATTATATTTTAATTTAAAAAAATAATAGCCAAATTGCGCCCCAAAACGGAAGTCACATCATTTTATTGGAAGCCTTGCCCATTTGCAACTTGAAAGAATTCTTCTTTTATCAAATAAGGGTTAGCCTGAATAAAATTTTCAGTTAATAATTGATTATCTGGTTTGACCCAAACGGATGGAATTATTGCGGCTCGTAAGAACGACCATATTGAAAATAAAAATAAAATTAAAATTAAAATTTTGTTAATAACTTCTACGTAGGGATAATTTAGATAAATTTAAAAGCCCTCAGTTCTGGTTAGTCATGGTTAGTTCTGGTTAGTTAAAGCGGCTTTTTATTTTCCCCAATTATATTTAAGACGTGATAAATACCATATCGACAATTAGTCAAATTGTGTTATTAACTTCTAGGTAGGGATAATTTGGACAAATTCAAAAGCACTTTGTTCTGGTCGGTCATGGTTAGTTAAAGAGGGTTTTTATTTTCTCCAATTATATTTAATACGTGATAAATCACTAAAAGATGGAACAGTAAACTTTTCCGTTTAGGCCGCAATTCTGCCATGGCTTTAGTCAAATTAAATTTATTTCAAGAATTTTCGGGCCGTAATTTTACCATAAATAAAGTGGTAAAAAAGTTTATACCTGTCTATTTGGGCCGCAATTTGGATATGCCCAATGAAAGTACGAGACCTTAGTGATGTAGAAGGCAGACCAAAAATCATTTTACCATTAAAACATTTTTTTTTACTTTGAACTATTTTATCTTTATAAAGTAATAAAAATAAAAAGTATTAAAGTTATTTTATTTTTAAATAGTAAAATGAGTTTTGGCCTACCTGTAGTTTAAAAAATATTTTTTCTTTATTTGCACTTGCATACTTTTTAAAAACTGCTAGTTTTAATTATTTGCGATATTTTAAAAAAATAGCATGTTTTATTCGGAGTAAAAACTGCTTTTTGTGGCTCGCCTGTAATACCCCCGTGGAAAAAGCCTGAAAGAAAATATTAGGTTTCAATAAGAATCCTAATAGGTCTATCTGGATCAAAATATTTTCAGATAGAAATTCTATCATAACTAAACTAATAAATTCTCATAAAAAAACATTATGAATTCATCAGTAATCCCTTTAGCAAAACAATAAGTCGGAACTGCCGATACTTTATTTTGCTACTCTTTCCATTTTTCTGATTAAAATCTCATGAAAAACTATACAAAAAACACGAATCCATTTTTATTGTTGTAACCATAGTTATTAACTTTTTAAACCAATGCGATACGTTTTTTTCTAATGTATTTTTGACAAACGAAGATCAACAGATTGTACTATTTTACTTTTTAAATAAACAAATGAAAACTGTACTTATCCACAGATTGAAAATCAAAAGTGTGTCAATCTCCGGAGTAGTTTTTTTTACTCTGCTTTCATTCGAGATGTAATATAGGAACTTAGCTCCGATTCCCTCTGTCAATCAGGTGTGATTAGCCCCGTGTGACGTAGATACCTTTTTCATGCAAGGGGTCTATTGCCGCGTTAATGATATCGACTAAATTATTTATGATATATAAACCACAATTTTTTTGCAGGAATACATCTTTCCTTATTATGCTAGCATTGGCACGGACGACATTTCCCAGCTCCTATCGTCAACGTACGCAATAGCTCAATCCCGTAGACGGCGTCGCAGAACCCGCAAGTTATCCGAAACCGACTCTAACATTTGTGATCGAAGATCGTTGTCTCCTAGCAGCGAAGTTGCTCCAACAGTAACGACAAATAATGAAAAATCAACATTATGTAATTCAGCGCTCTACCCATCTTATGAAAACATAACCGATTTCTACCAAGCAATCTCGACTAACAGTGGGAGGAAACAAATTACAACCAAAATATTTGTACATGAAAGTATAATGGAACAGGCGGAAAAAGCACTGGAATATGGACAACGGAAGTCACATCATTTTATTGGAAGCCTTGCCCATTTGGAACTTGAAAGAATTCTTCTTTTATCAAGTAAGTATTTTTTAAATAACGTTTAAAATTCATCCTATAGATATATTGTATTATCATTAAAGTCCACACCACGCACGAATTTAGAAGTCACAAGCATAGTCTAAGGATATTCTAAAAAAGTCCTCTCACTCTTTTAATGTCGCAAAAATACCACCAGTTGACCTTGAACAGACCCGGTCTCGGGTGGCCACGGTGCAGCAGACACATAAGTGCTCCTACCGCGTACGTTCAATGTGAATAGTCTAACTCCCAGTTGATTGTATTTTTATACGGGGGCGCGTTCTTTTAGGAATATATAATAATATGACTAAGATTATTAATGTTTGTATTATGTATTTCTTTTTTATAAACCATTACTGACAAATAGATTACTTTGGTAACAAAGAAAATAAAAGACGGTAGGTTAAATTAAAAAAAAACATGTATTGCAAATTTTACAGATTTTTTTAATATCTTAAATTTCTGGCTCTCTTTATTACCAGATAGGCTTTAATTTTAAATTAATACCAATAGATAAATTTTACCGCCTACTTACAAAATTATGTTTTTTGTTACATGTTTAAAGAACTGACATAAAATATGAGTTAAAACAGATGCATGCATACATACCTCTCTCTATATCCTTAAGACATTGAGAAAATGAAACATAATCACATGTACGGCCGAGTGATGATCGCGTTGTTAAATTTAGCAATGGACTTAGCAACGGTTTAAAATAGTTAACAAAACGTCATTGTCAGTGTTATTCAATGATTTAAGTAGGCAACCTGTGAAAATCTGACATTTGTTAAACAATCTAAACCGTTGTTAACTTTTAACAATTGCTAAGTCCATTGCTAAATTTAACAACGCGATCATCACTCGACCGGTAGTAACGCAACAATCATCAACAGTACAATAAGTAAAACTACGCTTAGCCATCTCAACCAAATAGGTCTTTTAAATAGTGTATAACGTAAAGCGTGCAAAAACGATTCCTCTAATATAATCGTCTAGACCGAAGGCACTGCACAAACTAAGTCACGGCTAAGCCGTGAGGCGGGCACTGGGTAGCCGCTAGGCGAGGGATCGGTGCGGGCAGGAGGGAAATTTTACGCAGCGCGCTTGAGTGTGCAGACTTTAATAAAATATCCTTAGACTTTGTCACAGGTGTCGCCCTTCCATTACGTATGACTACACGTCATTTATTAACAAAAAAAACTTACACCATGGGTATATTCTAAATTTTTTTCTACCATAATTCATTATCAAGATTAATTTGCAAGAGAAAAAGTTAAGAACCCTCTTAACCAGTAAGGATTTATTTTCTTTTAACCTGTTAACTCTGTATGTATCCAAAATTAGAAGCTACTTGAAATACTTTTGCCCTGTATTGGGAATAATGCCTCTCACAACTCTTAGTACTGTTCTTCCTTACATTTTGGCATATTTTGTTTTTTTGCACACTTTCCATAACCGTACAAATCAGATATTCATGTGTAGTACCCATATTGCTGTTTGGTCAAGCTGAATATTAGTGTAAATGATCTTTAAAAAAAAAACTAAGAATTTTGAGTTTTTGCTTTTGACGACCTAAAATAACTCTGAAATCTTGGACTTCCATTGTCTTTATTTGTTAATTGTTACACAACGTTTCGGTTAGTGATGTATCTCCAACTGTTTTCAGGTGATAACAGTTGTCACTTGAAAACGGTTGGAAATACATCACTAACCGAAACGTTGTGTAACAATTAACAAATAAGGACAATGGAAGTTCAAGATTTTAGTGTTATTGAAACCATAACATTGTTTAACACTTTCAAGGAAACGTCCTAAAAAAAGTTTAAACTTTAAATATCTAATTTTGAAACATTGTTTACTTCCGAAACATTATTGTTCATTCTTTTCACAGTAATATTTAAAAGAGTTTTTTAATAATGAACATATTTTTATCCAGTTATTAATTCGACGATGCAATAAAATTCTTCATATTTGTTCTATCTTGGTCTACTGACTAAAAAGAATCCTTTTTTCTTCTAGAGACCCGGAGACAAGTCCTAAACAAGCATTTATATGCAATTCCCGATATTCACAATGAGGCCCTTGGAAGAGTAACAATTGACAATTTAAGATGCACTTTGAATACATCAAGAAACAATCACTACTCCTCATTCAAAAAATACTATGTGTGCATATTACAAAATGAAACTACAGTTTTCGGCACAAAAATTGTCGCTCCTAACAGATTGGGATGGATCGACTTTGATGGAAGATACATTTTCGATAACGTGCCAAATACTTTTAGCATTAAAATAGAAGTGCATGCTATACAGTTCCCCGCAGTAAGTCACAATCAGTGCTTTACTTTCTCGTGGTTACGATCTACGAAGTTACCAATGATGGAGCTTATTGGTGAGACCCGAATTGGAATCATAAACAGTAAAAATAAAACATTTTCATTGAATCACATTGATAGTGATAGATTTGACGAACACAAACTCACAGCTTCAGTTCAGACTTGCATTAAGTGGCCAGATACCTTAAAGGGATGTCTTACAGTTGGTATCGAAAAATATGGTCACCCACCAATTTGGAATAGAAGATGGTGTGTACTGGAAGATGGCAAACTACGATATTATATCTATCCGTCAGACGAAAATTATTGTAAACCAGTCGGTGAGATTAGCATGGAAAATTGCAAATATTGTAGTAATGAAACCCATGGAAAACATCTGAAACCAAATACTTTGGCTTTGTTTATTGATAGCGGTAATGAATTTAAAAATGTTTACTTAAGTCCTGATACTATAGAAGAATACGATTTGTGGAAAAAGAATTTGGAAATTATTTTAAAACTTATAAAGGAGTGGAATATGTTTTGAAACAAAAAAGTGTGCTCTTCTTAGAAGAGGTCTGAAAAGCGCTACTCCAAGAACAAAAATGTTTACTTAGAATTATCAAAATTTCGAGAAAACTTTTTTGCTCTGGGAGTAGATATTTTCAGACCTCTTATAAGAAGAGTTCACTTTCCAAAATAATTGCGCTTCGTCCAGTACCAGTCCGGGAAGTAAACCTCCCTGGAAAAGTGATATTTTTTGACAAAAAAAACTGTCTGGGAACTGGGTACCTTCCGGATAGTTTCCAAAAAAATAGATTTTTAATTAACACAGACAAAAAAAGTAAAAAAAAATGCGCTAGGGACATATGAAACAATATCATTTGTATAAGGTTATATAACAAAAAAATAGTCAGAATTTCCACATTTTTGTATGTATTTATTTATTTTTCTTTAAAAAGTCTTGTAAAGTGTGATATTTCAAATTTAATTGATATTGTTCAATCTTAAGAGATAGTTTTTAGAGAAACACCTTGTTACTTTAGATTAACTTTAAAAATAAATGAGATAATTATAATTTAAAATACATCTGGACATATGAAACAATATAATTTGTTTAAGATTATAATATAACAAAAAACGGTCAGAATTTCCACAGTTTTTTTATTTACTTTTCTTTAAAAAGTCTTGTAAGGTGTGATATTTTAAATTTAATTGATATTGTTCAATTTTAAGAAATATAGTTTTAAGAGAAAAACTTATTTGTTACTTTGGATTAACTTTAAAAATAAATGAGATAATTATAATTTAAAATGTATCTTTTATTTTAGCCTATCTTTTTACAGACGAAGTCTGATTTCACAATTAGTATCATAAAAACCATAAGTGATTTGTGGTTGGTTATGTTAAAGAGGAATTGTATCTTTAGAGGACTTTTAGGTCCTTACCGTTTAAAAAAACCATTATCATTAAAGATATTGAAAAAATTAATAATATATAAATCGATACATACAGGAGTTTTTACTGGCGGATTTAAGTTTATCACAACAAACTATAACGGTATGTTGTGTTCATTAACCAAACTATTTTTTTTTAAGTGGCTAAAGTTTGACCATCCCTAAATGTCGATACTTCGGCTATTCTTCCGAAAACGCCCCCTCCCCGATTCATTTCTAACTTTGCACAGGACTTGTTTATAGCATAAGAAACGTTGTTCGGAGGTTGTTTTTTGGCGGCAAAAGTGAAAATGAAAAAAAAAATATTTTCTTTTATCAGAAAATTGTGAGATTTAGAAAAATTGTAGATAATTGAAATTTTAGAGTGCCCTTTTATAAGGAAATTGTGGGGTTTTAAAATTGTCGGAAGGGTCTGTTGTTGTTTATCGTCCATTGATTTGAAAAAATAAAAATTACAGATGAAAAGAACACATTTTGTTTAGTGAATTTCAAACAGAAAAAATCCAAAAAAATACATTTTTGCAGAAAAAAAAATGAAATTAAAATTCGAAGAAACACTATGTTTTTAAGTTAAGTAAAAGGCCAGATTTTACAATGTTGTCGGATCAATAAAAAATGATTTAAATTTAGCTTTAAAGCATTCTGGATTAAGTAATAATACACAAATTACAAAAAAATATATACATTTTTAAAGAGGTTAATTATCCGGAAGTGGAGTCCACCCCATTTTTGGCTATAAAAAATCGAAAATTAAGATATTAGACTTTTTTTTAATTTTGTTCGACGGAGCATTTTTGATAAAGAATATTTACAATTTAATGAGGAAAATCTAACCAGAACTAACTAGGAACCAACCAGAACTAGGTAATAGGTTGAAAGTTGTTTGTTCTGATTAGTTTTTTTCTATAAAAAACCTTCAAGAATAACAAGTTATTACAAAACATCTGGCAAGACTTAATTCAATTAAAATATTTTTTCCTTTTTGTACTTATTTTCTAATCTGAAAATAAATTAAAAAATAAAACTGGACAAAAAAATAATGTTTCCACAATTTTTACCATTGCCGCCAACAAAAAACCTCTGAACATTGTTTCTTTTGCTGTAAGAAAGTTCTGTACAAAGTTATAGACAAATCGAAGGAGAGGAGAGGGGCGTTTTCTGAAGTTTAGCCGATACGTCAGCTAAAATTAAAGATAATTCACTTAGTCAGCTTTTTAGTGGTTTGTTGCGGTAAATTTAAATATTAGGATCAGTTTTATACTATAACCAAAGTATTTTGCCATTTAAAGAATCCACTATATATAAAAAATAGTTTGTATTTTATGCTAAAACGATATATAAAGTAAAAATTTTTGATTTACATTTTTTTTTCGAGAATTGAAAACGTGTTTCAAGAAACATAGCTCTTCGACGGGACGCTCAAAAACTTGATGGTTTTAATGTCTCTCAAGGGTGACAATTGACTTGGTATTCATAGAAATAATTCACTTAAAAAGGCGTAATTTAGCTTCCAATCTAATCAGAACATACCTTTGTTTTTAAATACCATTAATTAATTTTCCAAATATGGAGCACGAGAAGTTTTATTTTAGGTATATAAGACTACTGTCACAAGTAAAGTTTATAGGTAAAATTATATAACTACTTCATTCTCAATGTAAAAACTATAACTAAACCCTTAATATGTATAAAATATTTCAGAAACAAAAAATAATTTATTAACAATATAATAATTTATTATAATAAATACATAACAGTAATATGAATATTTTTTTAAGATGAATGTTGTTTTAGGATGATGTAAAATCACAATAAAACTAAAAGTTTTTTTTAAAAAAGAAAACAAAATTGTAAAAAATAGCCCAAACATAAAATTACATTAGAAATAAAAAATTTAAGTTGTAGTTACTCTTTATATCTGGTTATTTGAATTGAATATAAATTTATACATATCCAGATATATACCATAGCAGTGATAAAATAAGAAATCTCTTTTTTTTACTTACACTACTCTCATAGTTGTTTGCTATATATTTACATTTTTATAAATTTATAAGCTTGTTTTCAGCCTGGCAAAAACAAGTAATTATTTTTTTCCCAAATCATGTAATATAACAATAAGGAAAAATAAAGGAATGATAAAGAATATTTTTTAATTTCTATTTTTTTTTTAATTTAATAAATAATCAGCACTCTCTTATTTAAAGTAACACTTAGTTTTCTTACTCTGGTTTTCTTGGTCCATATGGTTCAAAATTTGAGAGAGGTGAATATTTGACTAAAAAAAGGAAATTTCAAGGGATTCCTATGATGTTCTCATGATGTTTTTCCCACAAAATTGTGTCTTAATATCCCCTAGCAAAGTTGTAACTGCACTTTCAGAATAAGTTTTTTTTTTAATTTGTTTTAAAATTTTATTACAGGCCACATTTAAAAAAAAATGATTATCTTAAACACATTTAAATTAGGGGTGACCCCAAAACCTGAGCTTTGAGCCAGTTTTTTTATAAGCTAGTTGACAATAAATAATTTTTAACTATAATTTATTTTCTAAACATTAATTTAAATTTATACCTTAAAAAGTAATTACTGACCCAACTTATGTTCTTTGTACTTGAATATGAAATTTACAGGAAGGCAAACTTTGAACCTCAGCTGTTACTAAACAATGAATATTTAAATTTGCTAAACAACCTCTGATAATACCACAAGTAAAGGCAACATATCTTGGGGCAACTTCGAGATATTGTTTACCATTAGAAAGTCGACTTAAAAATCTAAAAGCATTATCTTGTAATACATATACTCCTTGGTGATTTGTTCTTAAATTATCTATTTGTTTTTTGTATATAGCAGACCAAAAATCTGTGCATATGAATTTCATTGTATCCAACTCATCTTTAAAGCGAGGCATTTCCTTTGTTAACCTAAAAAAATATAAGATATAACAAATTTATGTGTTATAAACAAAGAGAAACTGACTTAAAAAGATATGTCATTATAAATGTAAATAAATACCAAAATCTGGAGCTACTGATTTGTTTTCTTTTAAATTGGTAAATATTAGGGTTGTGAGCTTTTCTTTCTGACAAATATGAATACTGCCATTAGGGAATAAGTGAGGAGCAAGAAAAGGTTATATCAAATTATTCATATAAACAAATAAGAAGTGAAACCCAGTATTTCTATATAATTACATATAATAAGTGAGCATTTCATAATAAAGAAAACTGCGCATACATATTGGACTCTCGTATGAATTACGAACATGAGATATAATAAACGAACACTTCATACCAAATAAGAAAAGGCCAGCAACCCTAATACATATATTTTGTTTAAATGAATTTTGAGTCCATTTTCTTAATATATTCTCTGTTAAACTTTTGACCTTACTATACACATTAACTGACAAATTAATGGCTTGTAGTTGTAAATTACTTGTGGCTGTTTTCTTTTACCTCTCTTATATGTTACAAACCTACCTTTCTATAATTCTATATCCAGTAGAAAATCCTATATATTCTAGATTCGATAAATCTTCATCCTAAAATCATGTTATTGTAACAAATACATATTATGCTATGATAGTATACACACCTTCTTATCCTTGTCTTTATCATCGACATTTTCTAGTGTATAATTAATTATTTCAGAATGTAGTAAATCAAAAATAATATCGTCAGCCATTGGAAAGTTACTAATATTGTGCACAAAATTAAAAGGAGTTACAATAAGGAGAAATCTTTAAAACCGTAAATATGTAAATAAACATCTGTCAGATAGGTTTTATTGGTTAGAAGTTAAATTATTTTCTTTTTGTATTGAGATTGAGATGGCTTTGCTGCCAAGGCTGTTGTAGACATATGGTAGTACCTTCGAGCAGACACCTGCTAGAGGCAACCTTACCGCTTAGCCGTGGAAACAGAGGTTGGAGAGAGAAAGCGCAATGAGTCTAGTACTAGCAGAGCGGAAGGAAAAAGTATAAGACTTATTGGGCTTTCCCTCTCTACCCAGTGTTCCCACGGCCAAGTAGTAGGGCTACCTCCAGTCGGTATATGCTCGAAAAATAGAACTAAAGAGATTTGACCCAGAGAGGCAGCTTGCCGCTAGGCCGGACAAACAGCATGCGTGAGAAAGAAAGGAATAAGTGTAAAAAACCCTTCTTTCTTGCTGGGCATCCTGATTTGTCGGCGGAGAGGGTTATGTACCCTACCGACCAATAAGCACACAAAACTAGAAAAAGAGAAAGGTTGTACACTTCTCTTTTTTTCTATCTAGGACACTTCTTCGCACGGCCAAGCGGCAAGGTTGCCGTAAATGCTGCCACTCGGTAGTGCGAACAAGCGTGCGAGAGAGAAAAAAAATCAAAGTATAACCTTTCTCTCGCTCCACGCAATATGTGGTCGGCGGGGACGATATGTACCCCACCCTCCAATCAGCAAGCAGAGCTGAGTATGTACCCCTATTCGCTGACCAATCACGTATGTAAAGCAAGAGGAAGAGAGACAGGTTATACTATGATTTTTTTTTCTCTTTCGCACACTTGTTTGAACGGCCAAGCGGTAAAGCTGCCTCTAGAAGATACATGCTCGAAGAATAGAACTTACATCTTTCGCAACCGGATTAAATTTTCTTTTAAATCCCAACGAACGACTAAATCGAAAATGCTTGTTATTTGTATAAAATATTTTGGGCAGAAGAATTTACGGCGAAGTAGGCCAAAAAATCGTTTGAGTGGTAGTTTGAATAAATCTTTGGATTAGTTAAAGGTAAAAATGAAATTATTATTAAAAAAAAAAAAAATTGTGAATTTATTAAAAATTTCAGTTCTCTGACATATTTAAATTTAATTTAATAATAAATAGTAGTATATATTTTTAGATCAGATATTTCAGTATTATCCCTAAATTGTTTTTCATAACTTTTTGCAGGTCAACAAAAATATGGAATTTAAAAATAGGATATTTTGACAAACAAAAAAGGAAGATTTGCATAAAAAAAATCAAGTCTACAATCAGCTGTTTAAGTGTAAGGTGGCTCTATCTTGCGTCGCAATAGGCAAATATCGATTTAAATGCCTCTTGCATCTAGCCGCATGTCAAAATTCTGTGAGAGGTGCTTAAATTGCCAGAAATTTGAAAAATGAGTTCACAATCGAGTGTTCCGACGGCGGCTTGTTTTGTTTGCAATTCTAGTGAAAATTTGCTAAGGTGCGCTCGGTGCAAAGCGATATTTTATTGTTCTAAAGACCATCAAAAGAGGGACTGGAGAAGGCACAAAGTAATTTGTAACCAAGCTTTAGTTAGTTCTAATGCTAGTACTAGTTCAAGTGAAACCTCTGTTGAGCAGAAATACGGACATACATATTCCAATCACGACTCTACTCTGTTACCTATTGAGGGAAGTTCTGAAAGTGAAATATTAAGTGCTGCTGGGGAACTTCTGGGTGAAACTTTAGATTTAGCTTTAAATAACAATTTTGAGGACAAAAGTGCTACTGAAAGATCTTTAAAAAACGCAAATTCAGTCATGCCTATCGCAGGGGAAAACATTGTTCACCCTAAATCAAAAGGTTTAAAATATTTTCCTGAAGTAACTTTAAGCAGTGTAGCAGCCCCTTTTTTACACACTATTGAAGATGATGTGATAGAGGAAATGTGCAGAAACATTATTCAAGACTTAAGTGACTATGGGTTGTGTGTATTGGACAATTTTTTGGGTTTTGAGGAAGGCAACAAAGTGCTTGCTGAAGTATTAAATATTAAAGAAAGAGGGGCTCTTAGAGATGGTCAGTTAGTTTCTACAAAAGGCAAGCCAAAAGAGGACCTAAAAACCATAAGAAGTGATAAAATTTGTTGGGTTCATGGAAAAGAAAAAGACTGTGAACACATTGGTCACCTGATAGGGCAAGTGGATACCCTTATAACTAGAGCAAACAGAATGGCTAACAATGGGAAACTAGGACAATATAATATTAATGGAAGAACAAAAGTAAGTATCTATATTATAGTAGATATTAAGATTTAAACTCAGGTTTAAGTGCTGTATTGTATTTAAAAATAAATACAGGCTAGGAAGAGAAGTACCAAAACTGTCTAATTGTTTAAGAAAAAAAAATGGTTATAATTCCTACATACAAATAAAATAGACAAATTAATATGGTTTTAATATTTAAAACAAATGTAAATGTTTTTATTTATGTATTACATCACAGATTTTTTTTATCAAAACTTAAGGAGGGTATAGGTATGTATCATGAATGTAACTTAAGTAGGTACTAGGTATAAGAAATAAGACAAACAACTTAACCTTAGCCAGTGCTCTTTAATACTGTTGGGTTTAATTTTAATTCTAACCATTCTAAACTTTAGTCTTCTTTTTAAATTTATTTTTGTAACTTTTTAGAATTGTTGATTTTGTTTGTATTTTGAATTGTTTTAAGCATTGTTTTAAGATTTTTTTGGTAGGTATGATTTTTTTAGGTTGTTATATAGAAATGACAACATGTTTTATTGTTCATTGTCATTGTGAAACATAGCTTGTCTGACTAATAGGTTTCTTTAAAAAACATTAATTTTGTGTAAAATGTATAAAACAAATTAAGCGTTTTGTAACTCCATAGTACTCAAAAAAACAATTTGCCTATGTTAGATTTTATCAAAAATGGTAAGTTCAAAAATATCTTTTATTACTTAATGTTTAACCTAAGGTTGTTGTATCACATGCATGAATTTTCAAAAAGCCATATATAAAAAATATATATCAATGCAGAAATGTTCAGATGTGGTAAAATACAAGAAATTTGCAAATATTGTTTCTTGTATTGTTGTCAGTGGTGCAGCTATGGCAGGGGTTTGGGATTAAAACCTCTCTTAAGAGGCCTACCTAAATATTATGCAACTTTTATCATTTAAAGTAGCCAAAATACATCAGTAAGCGTGTTTCAAGTATGTACATATACCTGAACATTTTGCCAACAACGCCAGACCTATTATTTTAGATAAATTTTTATGGCAGATGCAAAGCTATTAGTTACTAGCTTATTCTGGCGGTTTTGCTCACGTGGACTACATAATTTTAACTGTTTTTATTTTTTGATCTTGCAGAAATGCTTAATATATTCGATACATGCGACAACGACGTCTGCCTACACGTATCTGGCTCTCTTCCCACTACTTTGTGTCAAATGAGATCACGCTCCCCACACTTCGTCTTCTTTCACACACTTCTCGGCTTAGCCAATTGATTGTTTTTTTTTTTAATTTTATTGTATTTCATTTGTTATTATTTTTTAATATAAATGTCTCTTTTCAGGGGATAAAGATCCAAAAATAGTACCACATTTATTTTGTAGTAGTTAGACGCCTAATTACCAACTTCAAAAATGTCGATTTTTTTAATACAAACTTTCATCCCAATTTAAGCCACTTTCCCTTCAAGGGATGTAATTCTAAAATTTTTAAAACAGTTCATTTCTAATCGTAATCAATAGCCTATATACCAATTTTCATACTTTTAAGGCCAGAAATGATGAAGTTTCATATAAACATTCACCCTCCATTCTATTTCTTAAAGTCTTCTATATCTTCGTCTTCTATGTTTCTGGGTAATCAGAAGCCTAATTACCAACTGCCATATTTACAACTTCAGAAATGACAATCGTTCTTCACAATTTTTTTTCCTCCTCCTTTTAACCCCCTAAGCAATGTAATTTTTAAAATGATAAAACAAATCATTTTTAATCTTTATCAATAGCCTGCATACCAATTTTCATACTTCGAAGTCCAGAAATAATGAAGTTTGAAACAAACTCTCACCTCTCATTCTACTCTTTTGGGGGGTGACTTTCCTAAAATCTTTTCTTAGCGGGCATCTCCTGCTCATAATCTATCCTTTTTCCAAATTTCATTTTTATAAGTCAAGTAGTTAAGACTTTTTGCTTTTATATATGGAAATAGATTATATCAAACATTGAAAAAAATAAAGCTTTTTTTAATTGTTTTGTTTATTTTTTATGTGCTATTTTTCTTCATTAAAACCGACCCCACCAGAATGCAATCCTGGCTGCGCCACTGACATGTTCTTATATTTGAATTAAGATTGGTTCCATAATGGATTTTCTGATTCTTATAACTAAAATCAGTATTTATTTGAATATTTAAAAGCTATATTAAAAAAAAACTATTCCTTTTTGTACTCCTGTCTCAAATCCAGATAGTTACACAATACAATTTTAATAAACTTGAATTTCCTAATAATTTTATAGATTCTTTGAGTCAGTGCATAATTATTTTACATTAGTACCTAATTAAGTCTTTAGTTGTTTGTAATTGATACTATGCTGCTCATGAATCAGTAGTAATTAATTTTAAATTTCCTATATCATTTAGATAATTTGGAATTTTTAGTTGAAAGGTATGGTTTGGGATGTATAAATATACATTTTAATATTTTTATTTATATTGCAGTTTTAAAACATGTGTTTTGAGTATTTTACACAGAAGAATATGTAAGGTGTAGAGACCAACCTAAAAAAACTTTTGGTCAGAAAAATTACCCAATTTTCTGATATCTGGTTAATAAAAAAATAGATTTAACTTTACTTATTAAGGCCTATTTTTATAAATTCGAATTATCCTTACACCGTAATCTGTCTTTTTTCACATTCAGGCCATTTACACTTGTTAAAGAGAGAGAGAGATAACAGAGTTAGGGTTAACTCGAAGTTATAACAGTGAACCTAAGAAAGAGAAGCAAAAGTATTTCCAACTGTTTCAAATTTGAAGTTAGCTTTGACTATAGAAATATAGAAACTTTGGGATTAGCTGGTGTTAACAGATTATTTCGGGTTACTTTTTTCTTCAAAAAAACCCATACCGACTGCCTTTTTACACATTAAAATTTTACCTACCTCTTTTTTTTACCCATGCAATAATGTATAATAGGATACCTTAGAGATAACCTATTAATTTAAATGTGCTATAACATAAGTAACCTAAGATAATTGTAAAATTTTGACCTCCAAAAACTCCCACCTATTTATCTAATGGAAAGACAAACAATTTTAGCAGACCTGAGTACTGATTTCTACTATTTGTTTACAAACAGTTTGAAAGTATTTAAAGAAATAGTTGATTACAGGGTGGCTCCACTTAATAATTTCTGAGGATTTTTGAAACAGGAGTTTTTTTGATTAGCATTTTTTACTTAATTTTTTTAGTAACCATTGGTAAAACTATTGTGGGTTGTGTTTATTTGTGCCTTTTCATACAGCTAATAAAGGATGGAAATGCACTGGGATCACTCTACTAATAGATAACGTCGTATGTGTTATTATTTTATTCATAAAGGTATAATGTATTTATTTATATTTAAACCAACAAAAACCAGTCATAAAATTTTCGGTAGCTGACACGCATCTTTAACACAACTAAACTTTCAATACCGCCGAAAGCACGTTCGAAAATTTTTGTCCAGGTTAAAATAATTATTACAGATTTGTTCCAAATACTAAAAAATCCATAAACACCAATCTTCTCGTATTGATAACCTTTTAATAAAATAATTTAGTGCAAAAAAATCGTCTTGTTTTAGAAAAATGGCTATATTCAAGTAATTTTTGAACATTCTCAGAAAAATTCGGCCAAAGAAAGATTTTATGGGACCTTTTATGGGTTTTATGACTGGTTATTTGTTGGTTTAAATATGAATGAATACACTATAATTGTTATGAAATTTAACAATATTAAAAAAAGCTGTACGTTTATTAGTTTCTAAATAAAATAGACTTTTAAGTAATGATAGCTAATTACTAGCGCGTCTGGCTGCCACGGTAGAAATATTCTGTTGCCTTAAAATAGATACAAAAACTTGTTTGGTGCGTAACACTTTTTAAAATTCCAGAAATTATTCATCAACCAAAGCTAGTTATCTGGTTGAGCATCTGTCGAAAAAATCAACTTTTATTACATCCTGTACAGCCTAAAACCTAGTTTTTTACACTGATTAGTTAACTAATGTAATAAAAGTATTTAATAATACAATTTTTTCAAATATTTTTAAAGATGTGTTTAGCATCTACCCTTTGCCTTGGTACTCTTATGTAACTGAATTCTGACATATTTTTTCTGTAAATTTATCGCATTATTTATCAATAAGTATTTGATATTTTAAATATTAACCTATTTATTTTTCAATGTTACAGTGTACCTTGTACAATTTATTGTGACCTCACCCTGTAAGCAATGTGTATTTTTCAAGTATACCTCCGCCCACTATAACATCTTCCATTTCACTTTTCCCTGTTTGCCAGCTGCTGTACGGTTTGTAAAATATCAATTCAATCAGCATGTGAGACGAGTCACGTACACCGGCAAATGTTGTACCGGGGCTATTTGAAAAGTGTCGACACTCCGAAAGTTAAATTCTGTTTTATATAATTTAATTATTTTATGAGGATCTGCAGTTTTTGTGCGGTTGGGATTTAAAAGGGCCCTACATGCGTTCTAACTTATCTTCCGTCTTGTTTTTATAGATTTTTTTACATTAACTCTATTACAATATTTATGCAAAATTATCATCCAATGGCCAATAAAACTATTTGTTAAGCCATTAAAAAAGGAAAACTTTGGTCTAATTACTACTAGTTCAGTAAATTGCAACAAAATAAGATAAATTTAAAAAATGCCCTGCCACCTGAAGACCTAAATTGTACGATTTTAGGGTGACAATAACTTAAAACAACTGTTGTGATGAGTGATGACATATAAGTAAAATGTATATTTATATCTTTGTTGGCACACTAGAAGTATACTATTTTTAGTTTTAGGCCAACTTGGACGATGGCTTTACGTTTCTATACTATCTATATTGTGGAATTTTTTGATTACTTAAAGGAAATCGGGGGTGGGGGGAGAGTTGTTCTTTTTCCGACTTAAAAAGGAATTTAAAATAGATAACGAATATTTTTTTCTTATCTAAAGTACTTAAGAATGTATGTTTTTATTGTTTTAAAAATATACAGGATGTTTCCTATAGACTGTCCGAAACTTCAGCATGTAATACCCTATGATATTCCTAGAACAAAATTTCATATAAACCTGGGTCCGGAAATGCTTTGTTCCAAAGATACAGGGAGTTGAGCACAAGTAAAGGTTTTTTTTTTAAATTATTTAAACTATTATAGCCAAATTTGGACAAGTTAGTACAGCATAAAGCATAAGGGCTGATTTTTGAGTATAATAATTTTTTCTCACTTCTCCCAGTGGCGTACATTTACTTACTATTTTTGATGAAAAGTATGGTACGCTACTGTATGTTCGGTATTTTAATATTTATTTCAAATATTACCATACATTTTATAACTGGCTCGTTTTTTCGTTGCGACAAACTATTTTTTAGAAAACGATAAAAAAATGTTTAAGGTAAAGCCCTTAATCAGTTTTAAAGCTGGTGCCCGTGTGGGCCGACAAAATTGTTCAAGCTGACCTTCAAAATATTTTTCGGTCTAAACACATTAATTTTGATCCAACTTTTGATCACGAAGTATTGTCGTGAAATTGAAGCAGATTCTACTAATAAATAACCTTCTTTACTCAAAACATTACTGAAAGTATTATTTCAAGCAGGTCTTTACAGAAGGAAGTTATGTTCAATGTTTATATATTTTTGGTGTTTAGTTCCGCATTCGCTGTTTTAGTTTTGGAACATTTTTTGGGTGTTTTCTTTATAATCTGAACAAATGACAATTTTAGGACTAATTAAATTGTTTTATGCTTCTTGGATTAAATATATGAATCTTTAAAATGTTAGTAATGAAAACATAATGTTATGCAAAGTGTTGTAGTAAAAAATACAATTTTATTGTGTGTTGCAGAAATTCTATTGCTAATTGTAAATATTTTATTATCATTCAAAAAAATCCACTTAAAGCCTGTAAAATTTTGTATTCGCTCTTTTAACCAGCTACGTTTATCCAAATAGTTTTTTACTCGTTTTTTTTATTTAGCCCAATTTTTGAAGTTATTTTTAGATGTTAAATAATACCTTCTTTTAAAGGTTATTATGTAAAAAAGGACCAAATTGCATTTTAAGGAGATTATGAAAAGTAAACAAATATTACATTAGATATTTTATAAGTGTTTATAGAGTTTTTTGTTTTTTATCTTGGAATAGTCCACGAAGGCTTAAACTAAGTATTAACTTACCGTGGTTGTTTTAAACGCGGGACTTGGAAGGAAAGGTACAAAACATCTGTATACAGCAGGTTTTACAGTTTATTAAACGGTATTGTTCGATATTCTTTTTTAAAATAGCCCCCCAATATACTAAGGCACGAGCCACCACTGGGTTAAACTACACTCACGGTAACACTACGTAAACTTCATGTAAGCAGAGCCGGATTAACCCTGTCAGTGGCCCTAGGCAATGCAATTCTCGGGGCCCCTTTTCTTTACCCTTTTATTAATCTGACTGACCGAATCGTGTGTTTTTAAAATCTTTGCCTTCTACCCCCGGTGCCGAGTACGATTCCCGACATAAGCATGGATGACGTCTTAAGTATGGGTTTTTTTTTCTTTGTACATAATACATATTTATTTTATTTACAAAAAAGTATATAAACACTAAGCAGTATATCAGTTGTCCAGTAACACAAGCCGCGTGTCTGCCTATCTGTATACTTCCCGGTCGCGGGAGGAAGGATTCCTACTTTAACGCCTCTAGCGAGATTTTAGGCAACCTAAAAAGTTCCTAACCTAACCTTATTTTTATTGTTTAGTGAGCGTTTTTCCTTTCGTTGGTAATTGTTTACAAAACGGTTTTCTGCTATTTTACTATTATATGGTTAATATTTGGTATACACACCTTCTGTTATTCATTAGGAATACGAATTTACGTGCGCACAAACAAAAAATTGTGTCTGTCTGAAATATAATTGGGATAAAAAAAGCTGCTTTGCTTACCAGAACTAACCATGACCGACTAGAACTAAAAGCTTTTGAATTTGTCTAAAGGTCGGTCATGGTTAGTTCTGGTAAGCAAAGCGGCTTTTATTTTACCCAATTATTTTTCAGACGTGAAAATGCGGAGACGTCATTTTCGTTTCGAGTTCTTCTAATGTCCGCTAGGTGTGCTACAGTAGGAATCCTTCCTCCCGCGACCGGGAAGTATCTGTATGTCGGTATAGACGATTTCGCCACGTTTTGGTTGGTACATAACTGGTTAACCATTTGGTATCTTCTGACGTCATAAAAAATAACGTACCTTACCAATTTAAGCCAAATTTGCCTGGTTTGTCATTCGTCAGCTGACAGCTACAGCGGCTGGAAGAAGTGTGTAAACAAAATTTCTTTAACTTTTAATCATTACTAACCTCTTAATAACAATGAGCGGATTTCATCGTTCTCAAAGAACGTCAATGTATGATTATTAATTAGGAACGTCACACCGTTTTTATAACTTTTATCGGCACTCGTGTCAACAAATTAATAACAAAAAATAAATAAACAAATAACCAAAATAGCTAGCCAATCAGCTTCCAAGTTAAACAAAGATAGCAAGCTACCAAAATCAACTAACCGTGCTTCAAGCTTGGTATGTGATTTGACAGACCAAAATAGATACCAAAGTTCTTGTGACGTCATCGTTTTTCGTCCCGAAATCGGTTGATACATTTCTGACCAACCAAAAGTACCTACCAAAACGTGGCGAAATCGTCTTAAAAGCCGGAGTCTCATGCATCCGATTTCCGACGATCCGATCATCCGAAATTATTTTGATTGGTCAGAGCATTTTGGCGCCATTTTTCATCCGAATATTTTAACATTTCTTCCGACGTCGGATGGAGTTAAAATAATTTTAACTTTGTACGATGTCGGACGTTTTTTTCTGGTTTTCTAACCTTACTTTATATATTTTGTTGGGGTAATTTCAATTTATATTGAATTTTAAAATGAACAGGTATATTTTAAAATATTTAAAAAATTGTAATTTTAACCTGAATTTACCTCATACTCAACAACCATTTTCTCTACTTCCATTAAATAATATTTTAGTTCCTCTAAGAAATAATAAAGATATCTGTTTTTATAACGATAATTGCAAATCGCAAAATTAAAATTATTAAAAAAAGGTTTTAGCTAGGTCATTATTTTCTCTATTTTTCCTTGCAGTTTCACAGGTTGACCCATTAAAATGCACGTATTTTCTTTTCTTTTGACTGGATATCGGATCCGAAATTTCGGATCAATGAGACAAGCGAGTTTTCCTACACAAAATTTAAAAAACTTTCGTACGTCGGATGGTCGGAAATCGTACGCATGAGACTCCGGCTTTATGTATGTGTGTTCTGTCTGTGACAAACTATCCTACCGAAATCCCAAACGTCGCAAATGATTTTGATTTAGTTTTCTTTCACTGAAATAGTTCAAATGAATAAATCTCATAGAGCAAAATAGAGAAATAAAACGCGACCCGGGTATTTTTACTTTAATATAAACAAAAGCAATAAATACAATAAACAAAAGAAAAAAATTGGGAAGTACTGTAAGTTTAAATATGGACTTTTCTAACTTTTTTAAATATAAAGTCGTTTAAGACTTCAAAGTTGACCTTTTTTAATACATCATTTTCGACAGCTATTATTGACAATAAATTTAAGGGGTTTTTAGATATAGTAGATCGAAGAGAGTTTTTCATTAATTTTAATTTTCAAAAATTTCGTTTCCCTGTGGCATTTGTTATCATCAAACTTCTATAAATTTGTAATGCTATTATAACATTTGGGAAAGTTGATTGTATCACATTATTAAAAATCAATTTATACGATTCCTCGGCAGCTACAATGTTATTTTTTCCCGCATCCTCCAATAATTGTAAGATGAAGTACTTGAACTGCACCATCTCGTTTATAACCTCAGGCTCAATGTCCTCGGAATAACATTCACAAAATTTTGTACAAGCCTCTTTAATTTGATCGCTGGACTTTGTTAAGAAATCTGTTAAAAATTCCAGCAGAATTAATTTCCTGATAAGCTTCTAGTCGTCGTAACAATTCTGCATACAGCACGTCTAGTATAGTTAAATATGTTTCGATTTTCAATTTCTCTCTTCCCCTAAGCACAACTTCTTGTAGGTCCGTCTCGTGATGCCTTGTAAGGGGTATAAAATTTTCGTTAAACGTTTTATTTTTTTTTGTTTTGCTTGGTGCGTGCATGCACGGGGCACCAGTCGATGCGGGGCCCCTAGACAGTTGCCTACTCTGCCTAATGGTTAATCCGGCCCTGCATGTAAGCATTCGCAGGCTGTTCTAAAGATTTAAAGTGGCCAATAGTTGCTGTCAACCATTTGTAATGTGTTGAAGTTCTAAAACTTTGGTTCCCAACTATTTATTTTTTTTTAGCTTTAAATAAATGGTTTTTAAGTTATTGTTCGTATTAAAATATCAAATATAAATTTGCAATGTGGCATGCAGTAGCGGATTTACATTAGGGGTATTCGGGGCTAATGCCCAGGGCGGCAAATTTTCTGTGGCGGCAAAGTTGCTTTGAAAAGTGCATTTGTGTTAAAATCATCTTCATACTATAATAAATAAAATAACTTTAGTTAGTAGAGTTAGTCCAAAAAGTAATAGAAATACTAATAATACTGATAAAAAATCAGAACAAAAATTATGTAGATACTGTGTTTCAAAATAAGACAGTTAAAATTTTATTTAACTTTATACTCAACCTAAATCGGTACGGTTTCAGCAAAAAAATAATTAGTAAAACGGTTGATCCAACAGGCCATCACTACAAATTTCCGCCTATTTTAAATTTAAAAATGTAGTTCACGGGAATTTTTCTAGTGACATGAGAATCTGAATTTTGCTCGGAATTTTTGAAAGATGTGAAGGGGTCCAAATATAAGAAAACCCCCAAAAATATCGATATAGTAATTTTTCGTCAATTGGGGGAAGCATCCGATGCTTTTAATTTTGACAGGAATTTTTTTGACAATACGAAGAATTTTGCGCAGTATTTTTGAAAGGTGTAAAGTGGTCCATATATAAAAAAATAAAAAAAAACGATATAATGATCCGACGTGAGTTTTGGCGGAAAGTTCGATGCCTTTAATTTTCACGCAGAACTTCTTCGATGTACAGAGTTTTCCCGTAGAATTGCGCACCCCTTTAAAATCTTTATTTTTATAGATAGAAAAAAATAGTTTATATGAAAGTTGCAGAATTTTTCATGAAGATTTTCATGGTGTAAGATGCAAATGATGATCGGAAAATTAACAAATCACTATTAACTTCGTTATTTTAAATGGAACACCCTGTATATAATTGAAAATTCAAATTCTGCTAATCTTCCTTTTTCAAATATATATATATATATATATATATATATATATATATATATATATATATATATATATATATATATATATATATATATATATATATATATATATATATATTTTTAAAATATTATATATATGTCACAAAGTATTCTGAGGATTGTCTCCTCATAACCTAGACTTGAGGCACAGAATCACATCTGTGTTCCTCCCCCTTGCAGAGAGTTCACTCAGCTTAGGGCTAAGAAGTCAGGTTTGGACAACAGTAACAACAATGTTAGAGTCGTCACGGGTTGACACCACCCGTCCGAAGAGCCGATGGAACGGCGAAACGATGTTAGACACCCTGTCTACTATTGAGTACATTCAGTTAAGCGAAAGCCAGCCAAAGCGAAAGTTAGCTTTGTCGTAAGGCGTAAGCCGATGGCAACAGCAAGGCGATGTTAGGCCAAGCGATGTTACACTGAATGACAATGCTCAAGCTCGATGAATAAGCTAGGAGACCAAAAACGAAGGTGAGAGGAAGTTAATCAACTCTCCACTCTTCTTGCTCCTTTCAGATCACATACCTAGCGACTACCAGTCTGTTGGGGTATGGTCCGTCTCATCTGGAGTTAAGAGCGTGCCGGTTGAAAAACCTTGCAGCACTTCTCCGTGATGGATCGTCCCGTAGGACATGGGCCTGGGATATGGATTTGTTCAGCTATAGAGCGAGCAGATGTAGACTTAAGATCTAAGTGGTTCAAATCGGTCGTTAAAACCAGAACTTGACCACCTGAGATCACTGGTACGTCTGGTTGACATAAGCCAGTTTGGGTCAGTTTCGTCCTGTTCGTTGGACTCATCAAACGCGGAAGGATACCGCGTGACTGCCGAAAGATACATTCGTATCGAGTAAGATGTGTCACAAAGTATGTGTCTAACATCGTTTCGCCGTTCCATCGGCTCTTCGGACGGGTGGTGTCAACCCGTGACGACTCTAACATTGTTGTTACTGTTGTCCAAACCTGACTTCTTAGCCCTAAGCTGAGTGAACTCTCTGCAAGGGGGAGGAACACAGATGTGATTCTGTGCCTCAAGTCTAGGTTATGAGGAGACAATCCTCAGAATACTTTGTGACAAATCTTACTCCATACGAATGTATCTTTCGGCAGTCACGCGGTATCCTTCCGCGTCTGATGAGTCCAACGAACAGGACGAAACTGACCCAAACTGGCTTATGTCAACCAGACGTACCAGTGATCTCAGGTGGTCAAGTTCTGGTTTTAACGACCGATTTGAACCACTTAGATCTTAAGTCTACATCTGCTCGCTCTATAGCTGAACAAATCCATATCCCAGGCCCATGTCCTACGGGACGATCCATCACGGAGAAGTGCTGCAAGGTTTTTCAACCGGCTCGCTCTTAACTCCAGATGAGACGGACCATACCCCAACAGACTGGTAGTCGCTAGGTATGTGATCTGAAAGGAGCAAGAAGAGTGGAGAGTTTATTAACTTCCTCTCACCTTCGTTTTTGGTCTCCTAGCTTATTCATCGAGCTTGAGCATTGTCATTCAGTGTAACATCGCTTGGCCTAACATCGCCTTGCTGTTGCCATCGCCTTACGCCTTACGACAAAGCTAACTTTCGCTTTGGCTGGCTTTCGCTTAACTGAATGTACTCAATAGTAGACAGGGTGTCTAACATCGTTTCGCCGTTCCATCGGCTCTTCGGACAGGGTGGTGTCAACCCGTGACGACTCTAGCATTGTTGTTTTTTTTTTTTTTTTTTTTTTATATATATATATATATATATATATATATATATATATATATATATATATATATATATATATATATATATATATATATATATATATATATATATATATGTTCAATATTCAATGAATAGTTTTTCTTTTTATTTATTTAATTTCAACAATTTTATGTCTACGCATAAAGCCTAGAATAAGCTTACACGCTTACTTTTCCCTCGAAGGACCAGAAGGGCTAATGTTCCCTTCAATTAAACCACTGGGTTTATTTTATGAATAATTTATTACATCTAAATTACAAACTGGTACTGATAAATCGTCATAAATTGGGTTTTATTACTCGCGTCAAAGACGCCACTCACTGGAACGTAATGTCTGTTTAAATTTAACACTTTATACATACACAATCACAAATTTACATTATTTGCTTAAATTTATTATAAATGCGAATTTTTTACTTGGGGATATTCCCAGGAAATAGAAAATTGAAAGAATAGAATGCAAAAAGACGCCAAGACAAGTTGAAACTTATGAATTTTTTTTTTTTTTTAATAGAGGCGCTGATTTCGTCTTCTTAAGAGGGAAAATATTAAATTTTAATATATACAGCGCCACCTGTTGGTCAGAAGCGCACCGAAAGAAGCCAGAAAGGTGGCGCGCAGGTTAGGAATTTGAAATTAAATAAATAAAACGAAAAACTGTTCATTGAATATTGAACATCCTCCCTCCGCGTTGAAGCGATTGCTTCAACAAGTTAAAAATAAAAAAAAATGAAAAAAGTTATTTAAAAGGAAAAATAGTACTTGGGGGTTAATTTTCATTTAAAATTTGGTCATTTAAAGATTCGTTAATTGGTAACGGACAAAATTTAGTTATGTTTCTGGTAAGAATTGTATTTTTTGTTTTAATTTTGACAACCCTGACTTTATTATCTCTACTAGGTAATATTTCAATTACTCTAGCTAATGGCCAATCTAAAGGGACGGGGTATTATCTTCTTTAATAAAAACTAGACCCATTTACTTTTAATTAATTATATGGCTTTAACCATTTTTTGGTCTATTTTGTAGCAAATTTAAATATTCCTTTGACCACCGATTCCAAAAGTCTTGTTGTAATTTTGTGCAAAGTTGCCATCTGGAAAGTCTGGATATTGGACGGTCTGTAACGTCGGGTTCTGGATTGAAGTCATACTGCCTCCTTTTAAAAAAAAATGTCCAGGTGTTAAGACAGAGAGGTCAAAGGATCATTTGATATGGGAAATAAAGGTCTTGAATTTAAGATGGCTTCAATTTGAGCCAAGACTGTAAAGAGCTCTTAAAAAGGTTAGATGTGATTCACCACAACCCTATAAATTGATATTTTGGCTTTTTATAACTTTTCCCATAATCCTCCCAATGGGGACTTTTTGGAGGAATGAATTTCCATTGGATATTTTTTTAAAGTTAAAAGTTTTGTATTGATTCCATGTTTTTCTTATTTTGGAAAAAAGTCATAAAATTGTTTTATGATTTTTAGCTCCTAAAAAGTTAGTAGCATTATCGCTATAAAGGGTTTGAGGATTACCTCTGCAGATAAATCTTTTTAGACAGAAAAAAAAAGCTTCTGTGGAAAGATCAGATACAAGTTCCATATGTACTGCCTTAGTTGCCCTTACATACAAACACCGCCATGTAGCTTTTAAAAAGATGCTTTTCGTAATTTGGAAGTACGACAAAAAAGGGACCCCCCAAAGTCTACTCCTCTTTGGAAAAATGGTTTTGAAATTTGAACCGATCTTTAGGTAAATCGGACATGAACTTTTTGGCAATTGACAGCCTTAAAACGATAGCAAATTAGACATTTTCCAATAATTTTCTTGATTTCACGGAGTGCATTTAAAGGCCAATACCTTAGTCTAAAATTCTTAAAACATTTTGTGGACCTGCATGTCAAAATTAAATGTTCTTTTTTAGCAGTAGAGAAACAACATGGTTTTTTGACGGTAACAAAATTGGATGTTTTTGCGTAAAGGTAAGTCTGAATAAGAAAACCTACCCCAAAATCTTAATAAACCCGGTTCTCCAAAGGGAAAGGTGCTAGCTGCAAAACTGATTTGTTTGATATAGTTTTATTAGAATTTAACTCTTTTATTTCTTGTAAAAAAGTTTGCTTTTGAAAATTTTATAATTGTAAATTCGCTTTTTTGCAGTTCATTTACGGATAAAGGACCTTTAGTTTTTATAGAATTTGAATTTGAATTGTTAAGAAATCTAAAACAATATGCTATTACACGTTGTAAGCGAGTGAACGCGAAAATTTTGAAAATAAATTAGAAATTGTGTCATCATTTTTTGTTGGCGATATACTAGGGAAATTCTTTTTTATTAGATTTAGATTTTGCTTCCGGTATTTCCTGTAAATTAAATTTTTTTATCGAAAGTGTTGAGATTTAAAAAAGGATTTGATAATATTTGTGGTCCATTCCACCAAGAGTAGAGTTTTTAATCTCGATTGGAGATAAGCCTCTAGACAAGTAGTCCCATGATTTTCCCCAGATCTGATATGTGCCAATTAAAATTAAAAATTTAGGTTTTGAATTTCTGCCACCCTTTTGGCAACGAAAATCGACCATTTGGAAGGATGTGAATTTACCCCAAAATAAAGTTTTTCCGAATCAGTCCAAAAAATTGACACTAGAAATATAATTTTTTTTTTTGTAAATGGTATTATTTTTTTAATTAGTTTGGATAATAAAACTGCGACACCAGTTCTAAGCGTGGCAAAGTAACTGCTTTTATGGGAGCTACGCGACTCTTTGAATTTTTTAAATTACAAGATACAGTATTACCCCGAAAAATTTTAAAGTACGCACATGCACCATAAGCTTTTAAACTACTGTCTGAGAAGCCATGCCTCGATTTTTTTTATTTCTTTTGGTAAGAATAAATAACGGGGGAATTTTTAAAAAAAAGATTTGGAATATTTGCCATGAATTAAAATTTACTCATTTGACATTTCACTATCTAATTGATCGTCCCAGTTTAATTTTGATATAAATTTTTTTTCGAAAAATTTTTTTTCTATGACAATGATTGGACCTATAAAACCCATTGGATCGAACATTTGGGCGATCTTAGACAAAGCTTCTCTTTTAGTGGTTAAGGTTTGTCGATATTTGGGAAGGGGTTTCCAAAAAAAAATCACTTTCTGATTCCCCGGAAATGCCTAAGACCTTGCTTGAAATATTGTCAATTTTAATATCAAAATTTGTCTTATTATTTTGCTTATTTATTGCATTTAAAAAATCTTTAAATTTGATGCCCACTTGTAAAAATTAAAAAATTTTCTTTTTTTAAAAATATTTACTAATTGAATAAAAAAGTTCTTTTAATTCTTTAAAAAAATTCACCACAACCTAGAATGTCATCAACATAGGTGCCATTTAAAATTGCATTTGAAGCAAGAGGAAAAGTTTCTTTTTTTTTTAACGCGATTTCATTTAAAGTACAGTGGCAAAAAATGGAGCACTATTTGTGCCATAAGTTACTGTTTGCAACTCAATGCATTTTACAGAATGATTAAATTTTCCCGCCACAAGATATTTTGTAAAAATGTCTGATTTGGATTTATTAATATTTGGCGGTACATTTTCTCAATATCTGCAATGAGAACGAATTTGGATAATCTGAATTGACAAAATATCATACAGTTCGGTTTGTACTGGATATCCTTTAAGCATTATGTCATTTAAAGAAAGGCCAGATGTAGTTTTAGCGCCAGCATCAAAACACAACGCGAAGCTTTGTCGACTGACTTGCCTCTCGAACAACACAGTGATGGGGTAGGAAGTATTTATTTTCACCTTTATCGTTGGTCATTGAAAAGGGACATATTTACCATGATTTAAATTGACATATTCATCTATAAATGCTTTATAGCGAGAAAATAAATTAGAGTCATTCAGAAATCTCCTTTCAAGGTTAAAAAATCTTTTTCTGCAATAAAATACGATGAGCCTAATTTTAAATGTTCATTAGGATTTTTAAGTGGTAAGTCTACCTGATATGAACCATTGGGTAAAATTTTAAAGAATTTTGAAATATTTTTCTGCCTGTTCATCTTCCGGCTTAAGAAAAAATTTTGTATTAGAAGGGACCTCTTCAATATTCCAAAACTTTTGAAGAAAGTGATCATCTTCTGATGACTGTAAGAATAAACACTGGTTATGAAAAGATTTTTCTGAGTCCTGAATTTTGTGATTATTGTGTAATGAGATTACTTGGGTAGGAATGGAACCTCCCACAATATAACCTAGATGAGTTTCCTAACAAAGTTAAGAAACCTTCTTGAATTTTATAATACCTCCTGTTACGAGGTTATAGTAGACATCTGCCCCTAACAATACATCTACCTTACTTGGAATATGAAATTTGGGATCTGCTAATTTTATATTTTTAGGAATAGATATTTTGTCTCGATTAAGAATTGTCTGAGGTAGATTTTGTGTTATTTGATTGACTACAGTGAAATTCACATTAAACTTAAAATTTTTTACATTCGAATACACTTCTAAATTTTTGACAATTTTGTTTGAAACGGAAAAAATATTTTCAACACAGTTTGATATTTTAATTTTTCAATTAAAGAATTTGTTATAAGGGAAGTAGTACTACATGGGTCAAGTACGGCCCTGACTCGATACTGAACTTTGTCTAGAGATAAAATAGATATTTCAGCAGTGGCCAATAATGCCTTACCACTGGCGGAAAAGGTAGTTAGAACTTGATGTTCTTGATTATTTGCTTGATTAATTACTAATTTTTTGACTGATTTGGATTGGAATTTGATTGAACTTGTCTTGGATTTGAATTGTAAACTCTGAGAAGTATTATTTTGATTATGATCTTGATTAGTTTGACCTTGATTAGAATGTTGACTTCTTTGTGATGAATTTAGAGATTCAGTTGAATTCTGATTATGAAAAGATCTACTTTGAAAATTATTAGAACTGAAATTATTGTTACTAAATTTTCTCTGGAAATTAGGAGATTTTCTTTGGAAATTGGAAGTATACCTTGGGTGATTGTTACTGTTTTGAGAAAAGACATTTGGATTATTAAATTCTAAATGTAAAGCTAGCATGATGTCTGCCGCTACAAAGAGAACAACCATTTGCTTTGCAAAAAAAATGTTTTGTGATTGTTACGTAGGCATATGTAACAAGAAGATTGCTTTTTATGAAAGCTCTTTTCTGAGCATGAGATAAGTTATTGTATTTTGTACAACTTTCAATTGAATGATTTTTAAAAGTACAGAATAAACATTGCTTTGTATTTGTTTCTGAAAAATCCGAATTTTGATCTGCATTTGTGTTAAATTAACTTGGTGTGAAATTTTAAAATCTTGTTTTTTGTGCCCAGAGCTAGAATCAGGAATTGTATCTAATACTCGACATCTTTTTTCTAAAAACTCTAATAGTTTTTTCACAGTAGGATTTTCTTTTGGATCTCTTTCAAATTGAAAGCTTTTAGTGTGCCAATGTCTAACTTTTGTGTGAGTATATAAACGTATACAAGATCTACATTATATGCATTGTGATTATGCAAAGCGTCAAAATTTGCTTTATTCTTGTAATAAAAGATCTTAAAGATGTAGTCTTACCTAACAAAGGTGTATCTAAAATATTTTCTATATGAGCATAAATAGTTTTAATTGCTTGTCAAATCTGTCTTTGGAGTGTCGATTGCTATCTGAAAATTATTGTCATTAATTTTTAAATTACTTATTAGGCTTAAAAGGTTCTCCTTTTAAAAATGAAATTAAATATGTTAATTTTTCAGATCCAGAAAGATTTTGATTTTGTATTATGGTTTTATCAAACAACTCATAAAAATGATTCCATTCGGTTAAATCACCGGAAAAATATGGAATTTTAAAAATCGGGTAATTTCACAAAGGAATGATTAGCCTGTGACTGATTTTGTAAATTCGCATTTGCTTGTGAACCTAGATTTTTATATAGTCCCTAAATACACTAGTAATTCTAAAAATTTAGTTTCGATATCTTCACGATCTGAAACTTCGGTCTCATCTGCGATTTCTATTTCATCTTGTACTAGATTATAATCATGAAATGCTTTTAGTAGGTTTTTATTTCTTAATTCAAATTCAGAAAGACTAGCAGTATCTTTAAATTTTTTAAGCCAAGTTTCAACTCGTGTGATACTAGCTTTACATAGTTTACGTTGTTGTTTTAAAGAATCCATTTTTTACAAAGGAATATATTTAAGAGGTATAAAGAATCTTTTATATATTTAAAAGAATTTAAACATTAAATTGAACTTGGATAATGTCAAAATAAATTAAGTCTTTGACAGAGAATATACTTGAATAATAAACAATCCTACCTTGATTAAGATGTTTATTTTTTATTTAACTTCTACCAAACCTTGGGTTGAATTCCACACTAAAGTTTTTATTTCTGGATTTGTTGAACACTACTGGAACAAAACTGAAAGTCTCTAAACACTGGCAGTCTCTAAAATACCTACGTCTTCTTTATGGTTCGAAGGATTATTCGTGAGCTACTGGAACTTGATACACAATCTTTATTTGAATGTTTATTTTAACTGGATACGAATGTTCATTTTGCTTAATAGATTTTATTCCAAAGATCGCTGAATATTTCTTTTTGAAATCCGGCTCGAAGGACCAATTTTATGTCTACGCATAAAGCCTAGAATAAGCTTACACGCTTACTTTTCCCTCGAAGGACCAGAAGGGCTAATGTTCCCTTCAATTAAACCACTGGGTTTATTTTATGAATAATTTATTACATCTAAATTACAAACTGGTACTGATAAATCGTCATAAATTGGGTTTTATTACTCGCGTCAAAGACGCCACTCACTGGAACGTAATGTCTGTTTAAATCTAACACTTTATACATACACAATCACAAATTTACATTATTTGCTTAAATTCATTTATATTATATATATATATATATATATATATATATATATATATATATATATATATATATATATATATATATATATATATATATATATATAAATATATATATATATATATATATATATATATATATATATATATATATATATATATATATATATATATATATATATATATATATATATATATTATATATATATATATATATATATATATATATATATATATATATATATATATATATATATATATATATATATATAACTTATCTATGTTCGGATAAACGAGTTGCAAGTTATTTGAATTTAAAATCTGTTCTTATAAGCCATAGTTAGCCATGGATACAACCCAAAATTGACTTCTGTAAAATATTTATATTTTTGTTTGGTTTCCAAGACGAACCATGGCTAACGCGACTTAACTTTGCCAAACTTTGGGTTGTATCCATGGCTAACTATGGCTTATAAGAACAGATTTTAAATTCAAATAACTTGCAACTCGTTTATCCGAACATAGATAAGTTATATATATTTGAAAAGAGGAAGATTAGCAGAATTTGAATTTTCAATTATATACAGGGTGTTCCATTTAAAATAAGGAAGTTGATAGTGATTTCTTAATTTTCCGATCATCATTTATTTTTCTATCTTACACCATGAAAATATTGATGAAAAATCCTGCAACTTTCATATAAACTATTTTTTTCTATCTATAAAAATAAAGATTTTAAAGGGGTGCGCAATTATACGGGAAAACCCTGTACAACAAAGACCCCTGAGGGCACGAATTTAAGGGACTAGTTCACAGCGACATCGAGTGCGCTCACTTTCCATTCCATATGTCGATAAAGTAGTTTCACTTCAAAAATTGTATATCAAAACTATAATTTTATGTATGTTCAGGGGCGGCGGATCGGATTTCGAACGCCCGAATGATGCGAATCTTAAGTTACAAATTGGAGCATTATATTAAATAAAAAGCAATATTGCCGCCTTCTCGGGGTATGTATGTTCAGGGGCGGCGGATCGGATTTCGAACGCCCGAATGATGCGAATCTTAAGTTACAAATTGGAGCATTATATTAAATAAAAAGCAATATTGCCGCCTTCTCGGGGTTAAGTCTGTTATGCAGAGGTTCGTAAATTAGACCCGCGCTACTGAACAATTGTTCGCTTGGAATACTTAATAACCGAAATGTTTATAGAGTTCATAAGTTAAGCGGAACTAAACATGTAATAATTTATTTACCATAAACAAATGATTCACAATAAAAAACGCGTCGGAGTCTGACTTGTCTCCTAACGGAATCTTCGCTCCTATTGGTCAATGATCACGTGTGGACGGCACGCGCAACTCGACGACCCAACCTAATTTCGTTCTTGTAGAGCAACTTGTGCGACATCCGCATCCGCATGAAACTCCGTATAAATTTATTGCAGATGCGAATGCGGATGTCCAAATTGATGCGGAAGTTCCGCAATTGCGGATGCGAATATTCGCAACATCCCTGATTTAAAGAATAACCGTTTGCTTTTTACTCGACTTATAAAATTTTGTTATGCAAACATCGGAAATTATACTGACCTACAAAAATATTAGGGCATTTAGCGAGACCTACACCCTCAACATGTTAAATTCACTATGTTATTGAATTTAAAAATAACCGGCCAAATTTTGCACAGTTGCTAGATAAATTATAATAAAATGTTATAAATTTACTGGGCTTCATATATCAAGGGTCTTTTGACCTGATCTTCGTCCTAAAAATATTTGACGCATACCACATTAAAAACGCCCTAAATGAACCCACTCACGAAGTTTCGAAGAAGTTTTTTTTTCAAAGTTTAAAGCCGGACCGATGCCTAAAACTGATTTTGAAAAAAATAACATATATTTGGAATAAACTAATAAACACAATCAATGTAGGTACGCATAACGGGATAATTACTTATCTTTTTGGTTTACGTGACAAAAGTAGGTAGTCAGTTTGATAAGCAGTTAATTCAAAATTTCGAATAACAATGTGTCTGTTATCAAGGCAATAACATTTTTTACTTGGCTATTAAGAAGCAATAATTGCATAGTTTATTTACCTTTAGATAATATTTACAATAAATCAATATTTATGTACAATTAGAATCATTAAAATGAACTGAGTACGTGTGTTTTGTCTGGTACAGCTAGTGTTGCCAAATATCATCTTTAGAAATGCGGGAACATTGAAAGATCAAAATATAAGCACATATCTAAGTCACTAAAAATATATTAACTACATCATTATTTGTTATTAATCAATTCTGTTAAATTAAGTAAAATTGGCGTATTTTTTATAAAACTTATGGTAGCTGAACATTTTGTGATATTTTTTTCATGTGTCGTATAGAAATAATACTACAAAAAATCTGTATAATAATCAAATATACTACAATTATTTGGTGTATAAATGGATGCCATTAAAAATATATAAAATACATTGTCACTTATCCTACCACAATCCTATTAAATAAGGTAAATTTGGCGTATTGTTTAAAAAAACAATATTTACTAAACATTTTTTTCTTGTCTCGTATAGAAATAATACTATAATTATTCTGTATAATAATGAAATTTACTACAAATATTTGGTGTAGAACTGCGTGTCATTAAAAATACATCGTTACTCTTCCTACCACAATCCTATTAAATTAGGTAAATTTGGCGTATTGTTTTAAAAAACCTTTATTAACTAATTTTTTTTTGTCTCGTATAGAAATAATACTATAAATATTCTGTATAATAACTAAATATACTACAAATATTTGGTGTAGAACTACGTGCCATTAAAAATACATTGTTACTTATCCTACCACAACTATATTTAATTAAGTAAATTTGGCGTAGTGTTGTAAAAAACATATATTAACTGAATATTTTTTCTTGTCTCGTATAAAAATAATACTGTAAATATTCTCTATAATAATTAAATAAACTACAAATATTTGGTGTAGAACTGCGTGCCATTAAAAATACATTGTTACTTATCCTACCACAATCCTATTAAATTAGGTAGATTTGGCGTATTGTTTTATAAAACCTATATTAACTGAACATTTTTTTTTGTTTCGTATAGGTAGATAGGTAGGTTTAAAGTGAGTGGGATAACACCCTTCCACCGCGACCGATCGGTCTATTGTGGTTCACACCCTTTTATATTTCTCCCACCAGGTCCAGACTCCTAATAAATCTAATGATCCTGTTTGTCTCGTATAGAAATAATACTATAAATATTCTGTATAATAATTAAATATACTACAAATATTTGGTGTAGAACGGCATGCCATTAAAAATACGTTCTTATCATACCACAATTATATTTAATTAGGTAAAATTGGCGTATTGTTTTAAAAAACCTATATTAGCTGAACAGTTTGTAATATTTTGTTCTTTTCTTGCATAGAAATGATACTACAAATGATCTGTAGTAAAATAATCAAATACTCGTATTTGGTGTACAAATGCGTGCCATTAAAAATATATACTTAATACATTGTTACTTGTCCTGCCACAATCCTATTAAATTTAGCGTATTGTTTTAAATTACTTATATTAGCTAAACATTTTGTAACCATTTTTGTGTCTCCATTATAGAAATTAAATATGCTTTAAAAATTTAGGGCACAACTCGGTGCCATTAAAAATATATAAAATATGTTGTTGCTTGTGCTTCCACAAACCTTTTAAATTAGCTAAATTTTGCGTATTGTTTTATAAAATTATTATTATATTAGCTAATTTTTTTTTAACTCCATCATGAAGCTCAAATATGCTAAAGATCTTTAATGTAAGGGTTTTTTCCTTTTAACTTTTCATGCTTTTAAATGTACAACTCGGTGCCATTAAAAATAAATAAAGTACCATAATATTTGTACTTCCACAATCCTATTATATTAGGTAAATTTGGCGTATTATTTCACGAAATTTATATTAGCTGAACGTATTTTTTTAATTTTTCATTATTATATTAGCTGAATATGTGTAACATTTTTTTTGTTTTCTTTTGCAATAAAAATTTAGTGTACAACTCAGTGCCATTAAAAATATTTAAAATACTTTGTTACTTGTAACGACTAATTTTTGGTAATAAATCCTTGACTTACGGCCGAGTGATGATCGCGTTGTTAAATTTAGCAATTGTTAAAAGTTAACAACGGTTTAGAATGTTTAACAAAATGTCAGATTTTGACAGGTTGCCTACTAAAATTATTGAATAACACTGACAATGACGTTTTGTTAAATATTGTAAACCGTTGTTAACTTTTAACAATTGCTAAGTCCATTGCTAAATTTAACAACGCGATAATCGGTCGGCCGTTAGTGTTTTAAATACCTTGCAAACTTAGTATACTTTATTGCAAAGTTGTGTTTGTCCACACTAGGTATATGCGATTATTTTTCATTGATGTTTTTATTTAACTAAAAAAACTTATTTTCTTTTAAAGTTTAATACATTATTTGTTGCGTAATTGTAATTTATGTTGATAGCAGTTAGATAACATATATTTTTTTTAATTATTGTAAATCAGATAGTGTCAATTCTAATTTAAATTAAGTAAATATTTTTTTTAAGTTAAGTTAAAAAAAAATGATACCAACTTCGTACATGCAGTAAGCAGTAAGAGTTAGTTGGAATAAATCTGATTAATGTTCCGAAAAACGTTTAAGATAACAGGTTCTTTTACGTCAAATCAATGTATAAAGCATAAATCACGTAGTAGATATGTCATTATCATCAAATTTACGAAAGTTAGACCACTCGTATGTATATTTTATGACCAGAAAAAATTCTAACCATAATTGAAGTTTATAGCGCCCTGATAAATGACCAGTAGAAATATAGCGGGATGGGACCAGGTCTGCCTGCCCTCATCCCGCTATATTCCTACCAATTCTATACATATTTTTGCTATTGCGTATTCCTTACTTACTATAACCTTTTTTAAAATATTGTCTTCTAAAAATTGATGATTTTGACCTTCTGAATTGCTATAGAATCTCAAAGGTACAAGTTTGGGGAAAGTAACTTTTATATTCCCGTCTTAATTTTTTCATTTTTTACCTAAAAGCAGGGATGCATTTGTTATATGAGCAGTTAAATCGGCAGTCATATTAAAAGTTGTTTCACTCACTTGTCGATTAGAAAATGCCTGCTTATGTTACAGTTATGATTCATGGCAAGTTCCAGAAGCTCTCACGAATATAATATGAATAGAATGAATACCAGCATGCTCTTCATAAATGAAAATCTTTATTCTTTTTAAAAATTTCCAAAACACAATTTTTAAAATAAGTAAAATAATTACAATATTTGCGAAAATACCTTTTGAGTCGCACAAAACCGTAACTTTCCGGACTTTCATTATTATTGCAAAATCAAACCCAGACGTTCTTTTTAAAGTAAAAACAAGTAGTAAAATAAAGTTACAATTTGCCTTAAGATGTGCATTAAAATTTTTAAACTACGGTAAGGGTATCTTTTTACTTAGAATTTTTTGTTAATTCTAACTATTAACCTAAATTTACGAAAAAACGTTGCACAAAAAAGTTTTTATGACAAAACACTCCCTACCCGTAAAAACTACCCTTATAGTATGCAAACAAATGTACTGCAAATGGGTTGCCTTAAAAATCATGGTCAAGGCTATGATATTTAATACGTTCTGTATAGTGTTAATTCATATTTTTTTATTCTATATGATAGTACTAATATACCACTATTTTTTTCTTTAGTTTCATAAATAAAGCCTTTGAAATATTTAAAATTAAAGAAATCATTAAAATGCTTTATATTTTTATTATACAGAAAGTATCAAACATTTTCAATTTTATTTTAATTATTCCTATTCTTGATCATAATTTTTTAGGCAACGCATTCGCAATACATTTGTTTAGATACTATATTTGATAAAAAAAATAGTTTTCATACAGTAGACAGATTGGTGGAGGTTGCCTTTAATTCGGATCTATTCGGATTAAAACAGCCATTTGTATTAAATTGTTTTAACTGACACAATATGCTCCTTCTTTAATCATAAAGGTTTGACAAATTACAATATTTATTATCCTAACAAGTGCGAAAAGTGATACTTTTCCGCACCAGGCTGCCGTTACACGAACGACGCGTAGCGGAGTTCGGGTAAGCAGCCAAGTGTTAGGAACAATATTTTTCCTCAAGCGAGAGGAAAAACCCAAGGGTAATAAACTTAACAAGAAGTGCTCGATCCCATTTAAGCCCATATAAGTTAATTTAAATGTCAATTCGTTATTTGTGACGTAATCCGTTTGCCTGTTTGTTTTGTTTACAAGTGGTAAAAAGTCTTATTTTTTTTTAAATGTTAAACATTACAGGTCTAATAGTAAGTTCATATCCAAAACAGTTGTTAAAAGTTGCATATTTAACAAAAATTAATAAAATAAATCTACCTTCTGGGAAAAATGGGCAAACGGATGACGTCTAAACATAACCTATATCTGCGGACAAATAGTAAAAATCGAGCACTCCTTGTTAAGTTTACCACCCTTGGGAAAAACCAACATAATTTTAAAGATTTATGATTAAAATATTATTTATTAATGAAGGAATTTATACACTAATTATTATTATTAACATTTATGGTAAAAGTGCAATTGGTCGCGTTTTGCAAATTTATTGCTGACGCAAGTTGCTCTTCTGTAGAAAACGTTGAGGGCGACGGCATTGGGTTCTTGATGAGCCGATCTTTTACAACTATGGAAATAGTTTCTTGAACCGAGAGGTTTAGTACATTGGAAGATGGCATTGACGGTTATTTCTGGATAGTGGAAGAAGTTTTGGTAAAATTGAGTATTTTGTTTGAAGTATCCTTTCTAAAATTTGTTGAATTCTCGAGGTATCCTTCAGCGACTCATGAAGACTTCCAGCCTCCAAGACGTTTAATGTTGGATATTTGTTCCCCGGAGTTTGTGAGAAATGTAGCAGAGGACCGGCGAAAGCTATGCCCAGTATACAATTCCGGGTTAGGTGAGATAGGCCGCTATTTTCGATGGCATTTTTCCGAAGTTATTAATGCCGATACATTGTACTGTACACACTCCGTGTTTATAGTTCACAAAAAATCGCCTATGTGTTGTTGTCGGCTTTCTCAAACTGGCACACTTTCTATATAAATTCGAAATTTTTCCATTTTCGGCATCTCCAGAAATGACAAAGCTTCTAGAGCTGTGATTTTTTGTGTCTGGGATGTGTATCAATACTAAATTTCCTTGGTCTTCAATATGGTTCAGACATATTTTGTTAACTCCTCTCTACGACAAGCGCCCGCTAAGCCAAAAATCGTAGCCACTTTTATATGTAAATAAGTATCGTCTGGCGCTTCATCCAGGAAAAAAGCATATTTCTTCTTTTAAAAAGACTAGCCTCTTTGGGTCTAAAACCAACGCTTTGTTTTTAAGGTAGGCCGTCACTTTAAAAAACTTGCTTAAATCTATGTTTTTTCGTAACTTAATGATACATTTTAGCATAGAGTATCTAGACCATAACGTATTGGGTTTACATGTTTTTGATAAATAAGAGAAATAGGCTAAAAAAATCTCTTCTTTAAAAGACTTAACACCCTTACTTTAACACCAGCTCTCAAATTTAACAAATTGTTTTTCATATCGTGACGAGATTTTATGGGCAGATCTATACTTGCTATTTCTGTTGCTTCGATAATCGATGCTGGTAAATCGTCGCGTCGTCAGAATCCATTGAAAATATTTGGTTAAAAAATGCGTGACAAAAAATTAATTTTTGATAGATGCATAAACAGTTAGTTGGTTGCTATGGATTCTTTGATAATTTATATGGATTTATTAAAAATATGTACTTACATCATTTGGTAAATTAGGATTATTTTATTTTATTTAATAAATGTTATAAAAAGACTTCAAAATTACAGCAGTTTCCTCAAATATATAACTATTATAAGCAAAATTATGCATTATTTTATAATTAGATACTAATTTATGTTCCAAAAACTAAAAGATTTTACTTTTTCGCACGCAGATTAGTGCGAAAAAGTATAGTTTTCAGCACCCGTGTAGAAAAAATTAATTTCAGTCAAATAAGTACGGGACTAAATAAGAATCTTTCCGTCCCTGTATAGTTCGGCATAACTCAAAAATTAGCTACATATTTCAGTGTATTTTATCATTATATTAATCAACTGATTTTTTTTATCAGGCTATGGTAGCCTGTTACCCTGGTTCAGGAGCACACTATGTCAAACATGTAGATAATCCGAATCGAGATGGAAGATGTATAACGGCCATCTATTACCTTAACCTCAACTGGAACGTTCACAGGATGGGAGGCCTCCTTAGGATATTTCCTGAAGGGTGGAGAGAAGATAAAGTAAGTTAATATTTTGGTCGTGCATGAATAACGGTTCGTGGTATTGCCTCAATTATAACGCTAATTGCGTAACTTTGGCAAAATCCAAAAAATGTTAATGGTTACATCTTATCGTACAAGTAACAAATTTTTGCGAGGTAATGCGAGCATTTTGCTTGGATATGATCTGTCTCCCTTATTTGATTTCTAATCATTTCGTGTGCGTTTCTTTCGTGTTTTGTGCTTAAAAATATCAAAGGCGCCTCCAGGGAGAGATCGTGCTGCCTGTTAGTTATGCTGTGCCACAGGTAAATACGTTACATAGTTACCTCACAAAAATTTGTTTAGGTTGAAACGAGTGATCATCTTTTAACCAATTTTTGCGAGGTAACCGCAACATACCGGTATTACAGCATAACTACCGAAGAGCATCCCGATTTCATGAATTCGCGGGAAAGTCCGGTCATTTTTCTCGCGCAGGTTCAGTCGCCATTTTGCTGGGATATGATTTGTTTCCTTTATTTGAATTGTAATTGTTTTGTGTGCGTTTATTTCGTGTTTTGTGCTTAAAAATATCAAAGGCGCCTCCAGAGAGAGAGATCATGCTGCCTGTTAGCTATGCTGTGCCATAAGTAAATACCTCGCAAAAATTTTTGCAAGGTTACCACAACATGCAGGTATCACAGCATAATTAAGAAAGAGCAGCACGATTTCATGAATTCGCGGGAAAATAAGGTCATTTTTCTCTCTCAGGTTCAGCCGCCATTTTGCTGGGATATGATCTGTCTCCTTTATTTAAATTGCAATCGTTTCGAGTGCTTTTCTTTCATGTTTGGTGCTTAAAAATATCAAAGGTGCCGCCAGGGAGAGATTGTGCTGCCTGTTAATTATGCTGTGCCACAAGTAAATCTGTTACATGGTTACCTCGCAAAAATTTGTTTAAGTTGAGACGACTGATCTTTTAACAAATTTTTGCGACGTAACGACAACATACGGGTATCACAGCATAACAAACAAAGAGCAGCACGATTTCATGAATTGGCGGGAAAATACGGAATTTTTATCACGCAGGTTCAGCCGCCATTTTGCTGGGATATAATCTGCCTCCTTTATTTGAATTGTAATCGTTTCGTGTGCGTTTTTTTCGTGTTTTGTACTTAAAACTATCAAAGGCGCCGCCAGGGAAAGATCGTGCTGCCTGTTGATTATGCTGTCCCACAAGTAGATATGTTACAGGTTACCTCGCAAAAAATTGTTCAAGGAAGCGGCGGACCAGAAAGGCGCACACAGGTGAATTTGCTATACACTAGAGTCCTCTAATCCGAACTAATTGGGAGCGAAGAGCAAACCCTGTTCGGATTAGCGAAAATTCGGATTAGACGGAATTTTGTCACATAATACCATATTATTGTCTTTTTAATGCGATTTAGCGTCGAATGTGTAAATTATTAAAAATTGGACGCTAAATACATCTTTATTATTTAACAATAGATGGTGTAATTGGCTACTCATTAATTTAACTTATACATAAATAAATTATGTATAAGATTTTGTTAATAAACGTTCGACGTTACTTGAAAAAACATGTTTCGTTACTTTTCCTAGTTCTTAAATGATGATGATAAAAATGTCCCGACCCTGTTGGGATTAGGCGGATTTTCGGATTTACGGGACTTTTATATATTATAATATATATTAATATATAAGAAAAAAGTTCCTTGAACTAACAGCAAATTGCTGTAAATCGTTTTACACCAAATTAAATGATAATTTTTATAAAACGCACCCATTACTAATGGTATTTGTAAATGAAATTTAAACGGAAACATACATTAAATATTAAATTACAAGGTAATAAAGAAACTTGTAGAGTTACATTTTACATTTAATAAAAATATTTTAAAGTTTATTTTTGTTTTCAGTTTATGTATTGCAGATTTGGGTACAGTGCGCAGAATTTTTGTTTTAACAGAAATGCGTTACACTATACATTCAAAAATAAGTTCTGAAATTTGCTACGTAGTTTTGTTATTATCGCGGTGTTTAACGTAAAATTTTATGACCATTATAACTCTCATAAACTTTTTTAATTTATGTCTCTCATCTCTGGCGTAGTCGGATTTAATAAACCTCATCAGCTACTTTATAAAAGGCTCCTGCACTTTTTATTTTACTTTATCATTTAGAAAATTCTCTTAAAATGCAAAATAGTAATATTACCCCCAACGTATTGTCTTTAGGTGAGGGTAAGGCTAAAAAATTGATGGCTTTTTAACATACAAAGAAACTGATTTATTGTGTTGGGATAACGCTCGCTATTCAACAGCATCTTAAAATATTTCCACTAAATAGTGATCCTTAATGGATGCATTGGCTTCATATAAATAACTTGAAGATTCTCTGCACCCCAAATTCGATCGTTCTATTTGTTAACATATATTTAGGAAAAAGTTAAAGAAACTACTTAAAAATTTAGAGCCCTACAATGTAGAGGATTATTAAAATATGTGCGAGAATTTAGTGACGTCATTTTATTTTATATTTGTTCTTACACAAGTTATTGTAGTTATGAATGTAATTTAAAATTAAGAAAAATAACCTAATAAATATCCAATTAAGCTAAGAGTGGGGTAGTCGCTAAGGCAAATTAACTTTAAAAAATCGCTGTCCTCTACTTGATTTCACAATACACTAAATGTGTGTATGTGACCCTAGGCGACACTTGCAGCCACTGTTTCTGTAAGACTTTCTTCATATTCTTAATAAGTTTTTACAATGCTCCTGCGTTGCTTAATTGTGTAACTTTGATAATTAATAATGGCAAAACTTGCATGATAGTTATCATGTTTTGAGCACAACACTGAATAAAATATTATTTATAAGAAATATTTTTATGGGCATACTGTTTTAAAAACTAAAACAAAAATGTTTTAGGTTGGTAATTTGCGAAATATAGAAGACTAAAAATTGGAAAAAATACTCTTTTATTGTGTGACGGGAAAAAATTTAACATTTTATCTTTGTTAACGGGTACCAAAATGTCACTTTTTATGAAATTACTTTTCTCCCCAGGAAAAAAATTGAGTACTCTCTTTCCGAATATATGTATATACACATTAGTAAAGGTACACACCTATTTAATTTTAGAATATTTTATTATACAAAAGTTACATTTCTTTATATCAAAAGTACAATTATTAAATGTGCATTGCATGAATGACATGCAAAATAACTAGTAAACAATAACACTAAGTTCGCAATTTTTAAATTAAATCCATCAAACCACAGACTTACATTGACAGATATTTGATTACTTTAAAGTTTCGATAGCAACGCAGGCCTAATTGTCGCTATATGTACACCAGCATACTAGTTTAAAAATTTAAATTTCACGTAATTAATTTTCTGACTTTAATATATTGTAATAATATTTGTTTTAACATTAAAGCGTCGTTATTCCCGTCACAGAAAAAAATAGTGTATTATACACGGGAAAAATATTTGATTTTAGCTCTCAGTCTTTGAGACGCAATAGTAGGTGGTAGAGGAGCTTTCCTCGCCTGAGGCGGTACCACCCCACTTGCCCTTTAAAGGACTCATGAAGTCTTAGTACGTTTCGAGTTCTGGGCGGTGAGTCAGTTTTCCTTCTTCCTCCTCCTTCTTTCTCTTTTAGTTTTCCTTCTTCCTCTTCTTTCTTTTTCTTTTCCTTTCTCTTTTTTTTCCACTCTGCTAAAATTTGGAAATAATGATGATGGCACACCCGAACGTAAAGTTATCCGGAGGTAAAATACCCCTCCATTCGGTTCTCCGGGCGAGGGGTACATTTGGGGGGCCACCATCGAAAAGTCTGATATCGTTTACAAATATATGTGGGCTTAACTCTAACGTGAACTCTGTTTACCATTATCTTCAATCCTCCAAACCACACATACTATTTCTTACCGAAACCCAAATAAGTCCCAAAACAGCAACCAACCACCTCCTTTTCGCAGGTTATGAACTCATTTCATCTTTTCGACCCCATGGCGGCGTTTGTGCTTACGTTCGCAACGACCTGGCTTGTGTTAGGGTTTCTAACCTCAAATCGGGTAGGCCTGATATTCTTTGGCTTAAACTTACTTTCAGATCTTCTACTAAATTCATCTGCTGTATATACCGGTCCCCGTCTGACAATTCCTACAAAGAGTTCTTTGATTTCCTTTCAATAAAGATCGACAATATTATTTCCCAGTTTCCATTGGCCGAAGAAATCGTCCTTGGGGATTTTAATGTTCATAATAAGGATTGGCTAGGCTCCACAAAAACTGATACACAAGGCAGAGCAGCAGAAAATTTCGCAATCAGCAACTCGCTCACCAATCTAATTATGGAACCTACCTACTTTCCTAGGGTTCCCACCCATAATTCTAACCCCATAGATCTCTTTCTTACTTCCACCCCCAAACTCTATCAAGCATCAGTAACTGCTCCCCTTGGTCGCTCTGACCATGGTTTGGTTACCGTATCATACTCCACTCATTTTGAGGCAACTGAAAGCATGCCGCCACGAACCGTCTGGCACTACAATTCGGCCGACTGGGATGGTCTAAGAGATTTCTTTGCCAGCTACCCTTGGAATCCTACCTGCTTTTCTACTCACGATCCTTCAGAAATATGTAAACAAATTACCGAAACAATTCAACTAGGCATTGAGACCTATATTCCCCACACTAAAAAGAACCCCATAACTTCAAATCACAAACCGTGGTTTTCTAAATCCTGTGACAAAGCCAGACTTTTAAAACTTCAAGCCCACAAAAAGTTTCTTCAAAAACCCCAGTCCCGAAAATCGACAGGCTAGCATCGAAGCAAGAAATCAGTATAATCAGACCATCTCAGAAGCAAAAGACCGTTTTAACAATCGAATAAAAGATAAAGTTCTCTCTTGCCAAATGGCAGTAAAGCTTTTTGGTCCTTTGCCAAAAATATTAGTCAGAACTTTTGCACAAATTCTTTTCCACCCCTAATCTCTGAAGATGGAATTGTCTCTACCTCCAAAGGAAAAGCCGAACTATATGCCAAACAATTTGCTGCCAATTCTACGCTTGATCCTGCTATTAATCTTCCTCTTCCAACAGTTGTCCCTGTTTCTCATAAAATGTCTGATATAATTTTTAAAGTCAAACAGATCAAGCGTATTCTTTCTTCTCTTAATACTAAAAAATCGTCTGGGCTGGGTGGCATACCAGCAATCGTCTTAAAAAATGTGCTCCCGAGCTTGCACCCATCTTAACTCGCCTCTTTCGAATCTCTTACGACACGGGCATTTTCCCGGAGAGTTGGAAAGCTGGACGTGTGCAACCTGTCCCCAAAAAAGGATCCAAAAGTCTCCCTTCTAACTATAGACCTATATCTCTTCTTTCAGTTGTTTGCAAGGTAATGGAAAAAATCATTAATTCCCAAATCTTAAAGTATCTGGAAAAACATAAGATCTTACATGATAGACAATATGGATTCCGTCACAGTAGATCCATAGCTGATCTTCTTTTCTTTGTCTCACACAACTGGAACAAGTCCCTTGAGTTTCTTGGTGAATTCCAGATCGTTTCTCTTGACATATCCAAAGCTTTCGATCAGGTCTGGCATGATGGGCTTCTTAACAAACTTCCTTCTTACGGTCTTCCACCTAAGCTTTGCTCTTGGCTTTCCAGTTTCCTTTCTAATCGACGTATATCAGTTAGTGTAGATGGTCATTCCTCCAGCTTTTACCAAATTAATGCTGGGGTGCCCCAGGGCTCAGTGCTGGCACCCACGCTGTTTCTTCTACACATTAACGATCTTCTCTCTTGCACAATCAATCCCATTCATAGTTTTGCTGACGATAGTACCCGCCACCGTGTAATTCTGATTTTGAAAACAAGCGCAGGTCAATGCAGATATCTCTTTCACAAGACCTCAAACTTATCTTGGATTGGGGCGCCAAAAATCGTGTTCAGTTTAATGCCTCAAAAACACAGTCATGTTCGCTGTCGCCAAAAAAGTCTGCGAATGCTCATCCCTTACATATGAGCGGCCAAGTTCTGCAGAACAAAGAGTCGTTTAATCTAGTCGGCATTACTTTTGAAAATAACCTCAACTGGCACAAACACATTTCATCCATAGCTTCGGCAGCTTCAAAAAAGATTGGATTCCTCTTTCGAGCCAGAAAATATTTCTCTTCTTCCAATCTGTACACTCTGTATGTATCTCAAATCAGACCCTCTTTGGAATATTGTTCTCATGTCTGGGGAATGGCGTCCCCTACAACACTTAGCATTCCATTCAAAAAAGAACTGTTCGTCTTATTAATGATCGAACGCTCACAAAAAGGCTTCCCCTTCTTGCCCATCGTCGAGCTGTAGGGGATCTGTCGCTCTTCTATAGGTATTTTCACGGCTTCTGCTCAGAGGCAGTATTATTCCTTCTCTGGCAGCTCCCAACAGAGCAACACGTAGTGCAACTTTTATGCATCCTTTTACAGTTCAATTAGAGAGGCCCCGAACTTCCCGCTTTCTTCGTTCCTTTATTCCTAGAGTGTCAAGACTATGGAACCTGCTGCCCGCAGAAGTATTTCCTTCTCCTCCCAATCTCCAAAAATTTAAGTCCCGTGTGAACAAACTTCCTCTCACCACACTGAAGACACCCACGGTACGTTAGTACCGTGGGTGTCCAGGAAGGCATCAGCCTTCGTGGACTGTCCCAAGATAAAAAAAAACCTCGAGCTTAAATCTAAAACTTTTTTCCTTGTATAATAAATAATTATGATTTATTTTCACTCAAGGATGTGAGGGTCAAAATGGTAATGAATGACCCAGAAAAAAACTACCCTGTTTTAACTTATTTAACTTATTTTAAATATGTCGTCTTAAAAGCGTTTAAAAAAGTTTTGTTATTTTACAGGTCGCCGATATAGAACCCATATTTGATAGACTCCTATTTTTCTGGTCAGACAGGCGAAATCCTCATGAAGTGCAACCCGCCTACGACACGCGTTACGCGATAACGTTATGGTATTTCGACGCTGCGGAGAGAGAAGAGGCTGTAAGACGTTATGACAAAGAACGTAAGTCGAGATTTGATATGTCTGTTAAGTGACAAAACTATTTCTATCTCCAAAATGACTTTTTCCTTTTTAATGATTATCAAAGAACTGTTTATGTTGTTGCCAAAGAGTTACATTTTATATTTTTTAAGCTCTGTTCACTTTATATTTAGCCCCATTAAAATTTGTTTCCACTGCTACCCAAAAGAGATTGTTTTAATAAATTATTAAAGTATATGTTGTAAATATAATTCTTTGGACCTATCTACTATTTAACGCCTTGAATTTTTAAATTGCTAAACCAAGAAAATAAAGTAACATTAGAACACAAAATTTTTTAAAGACTTTAATGTGAGATATCAGTGTCGCATCGAAGTTCCATGGAGAGAGATGTGCAATGTTGGGCTCAACACCTTAGAAAGCGATTGTTTGATTCTTAATGGCAGTCGACTTGCCTAATCTGCTTATTCTCTTATATATCAGTACTGAACAGTAGTACCTTTAATAACGGAAGTCGCAGGCTTTTTCAAATTTCCATAAATCGCACCAAGTATGGCTATTGTCCCATGTCCAGAGAGCTATCACAATAGCTGCAATCTTAATTATGATAAGCTTGATCCTAAGTAGATTTAAGGACATTTCCTCCAAATTATAGGTTATAGATTTGAATGAATATTTAATTTGTTAATTTACATTTATGTATCATAAAACTATTCTTTCTTTTATTTTGTGCACATTATGCCTGATTCAGTTAAGTAAGTGTCTGGACTTACTAATTAGTTTTTTTTTCGGCAAAATGCTTTTGGTGTTACTTGATTTAATAATTTGAAAGATACATTTACATATCTCAACAGAAACCCAATCCAGTATATAGACAAAATAGATGGTTTAAGGTAGTTCACTCGTAAAACGGCTTTTTTTAAGAATTAAATTGAAACATAGGGTTAATAAAAGTGTCTTTTATCTAATTAAAAAAAAAAGAAATTTTTATGTGAAGAGTGATATACATGATTGGCAAGGCAAGGGTTTGGGAGCCAATTTTAATGTAATAGAGTAGGATACATATGGTATGACCTTAGATTAAAAAGAGAACGACAACAATTTCCATTATACCCTAATGCAACGACGGTCAACAATTCGTCATACAATTCGTTAGGATATTGTCAACAGTGTTGTCATTTCGTAACATATTTATTAGCAATTTTAGAAATGTTTTAAAAATCATACATTTTATAAAACTTTTCATTTAAAAAAAGATATGCGCTTAGCAAAAAAAAATTGTAAAAATTAGTATTTTAAAATGGTTAAAGATACTTTATTATTTTAATAATAGATATTTGTTATTTTATTGAGCAAGACAGCATAAATAATTTTATTTTTACTGGTTGGCAACATTGCCCGTCGCGTTCACTTGGATTGCCGTTCAAGGACCGGTTGGTAATGAGTAGTGTGTGCAGTGTTGCCAGATGAGATAAAGCAGAAATCGTGAAATACAATGACGAAAAATCGTAAGAAATCGTGAAGAGAGTGGTTGATTATAAATAATAATATTGTTAAAAAGGAAAACACAATGCCTATGTTTAATACATTTATTAAACTTAATGTAACTTTACATTACACCAATTCAAAGATTAAAACACTAAATAAACGAGTAGGTAACATAAATTTCCAAAAAGTTGGCCTAGCGTAATCTAGACAATAGTACATTATGCTCAGTCCTCAAAATCGTTTGAGTCAGTATTATCCTTGTTATCGCTATATAATATGTCACTACTACCTAACTTTCGTATCATGTTGTTATTGATAGAAAAATCATAACAATTTTGTCGCCAAATCTAAATAAAATACTTTCGATGGTTTTGACTTATGTAAAATTTACGATACGAGACAGGACTGCGTGAAAATACAAACAAATAAATTGTGAGCCATCTTTTCCTGCAATTAACAGGGAATCCCATGTCGCTCAGCTCGATAACCGCTTTTAGGCGACGGGGATTCCCCGGTGGTTTCTTTTAATATGCCATTGTTATCATTTACTACAGGGACGAAGTAAATTAATAATTTAAATGCAATATTTTATTTTAAAATGATTTATTTTAAAATCGTCAGAAATGCTACTTTATTTGTAAGATCGTGAAATCGGAACCAAAATCGTGTAATCTTACGAATAACCGTGAGATCTGGCATCGCTGAGTGTGTGTGTGTGTGTGGGTGTTGTCGTAGTCCGGCTGAAGCATTTCCCTTTTTTTCTTGGATCGGTAGAAAGGGAATCAGCTGCTGCACGTTTTCTGTGTGTCCTTATTGCGCTCAAGCCTTTGCCTATTAAATTGACATCTCCTTTTTTATCCCACTGAAAATCTCCGCACCTAAGAAATTTTTTTGCCAGACGAGACGTGTATATTAACAATCGAATTGTGCATAATTAGCATTGTTGATATCTGTCATGTATGAAAGCCATTTATTCATTTCGGAATATTTCCAACACGGTTCCTCCGATATTTTTTAAAAACTAATGCAATATAAATCAAAGTATTAAAAAAAAAAAAAACCCTGAATTTTTTTACCGTTTTGTCAAAAAGATATTGATTTTTGAAAGTTTAGTAGGTCTGTTTGTTGTTAAATGCCCTTATGGAAGGTGTATTTTAGGACTAGGTCCAAAAAGTGTAAAATAGTGTAAAATATAACTGAATAACGAACAGACCTCATGTGTTGTGAGTGCAGTCTCCTAAAAAAATAATATTTTTAAGCATTGAGAACCTCTAACTTTTGATAAAGCGTATTCGATCTTTTGAACAGCGCTAAATTTGGGGTCCATTCAAAATACTAAATAACTAATTAAACTAAAATAGGAAAAAATTTATTCATCCTGGCATTACCCCGGCCCGTTTAACAATTAAGTTTCGTTAGAGAAAGATGGGCGAGTTCGGCATGGAAGAGACGAAGATAAAAGACCGAGGTTGGGACTTTGAATTGTGAACGGGCCGGGGTTTACTTACCATAAGGCGATAATTTTGTGTACGACTCTCGGGAGTGAACTACCATAAAAATTTATATTATTACATTATGGAAACTTTTAATTCTTAACTTAACCGCCTGTATTAATCCCTATTTTATGATAAATAAATTTATTTTATATCTCTTTTCCAAAAAATGATGAATAGTCATTAAAGACACAATTATTTTATTGTTTTAGGAATAACTATGGAGAAATCCAGTACGTCGTCAACTTGACTGATGGTAAATAAACGTCATAGACGTGTCTGACGACGAAACCTATAAGAAACTAACAAATGGTTTTAAGCCCACAAAACCCCCCTTGTATATACTGTTGTGTTTGTACCTAAGATTTATAAACTAGGTTAAAATTGTAAAATATGTGTGATATTTACATACTGTCTTCATACTGTTTGGTGCAGTTAAACTGAAATAATCAGTTTATTGTCATGACAAAATGGATGAACCATAAGTATTTCTATTTGGAACAAATTCTAATTTAATATTCCTAAACTGTAAAAGTAAGAAATAGAGGTTACATTTACAAAACTATATTAGGTCGAATCAACGAATTCTTGGATAGAAATAAAGTAAACAAACCTTGTTTGGCATTAATATAATCAAAGAGGCAAGGCGGGAGAGTTCTTGTAAACACACTGCACCGGCAACACACTGAATAACATCACTCCGGAAATAATAACGTTTTCAATGTTTATGGCATTGCACCATAAATACCATTTTTATAAATCCATGATTCTTTATTGTTAAAAATTATTTTTAAGGCCAAAAAACTATTTTTGATTATTATCTGAAGTGACAGACAGATATGTCATTCACTGTAGATGCTCAATTCGATTGCTGTTGATCGAGACAGTTTACAAAACGTTATTGAATAATACAACCTAATAGAAAGAGATAAAATGACATCGAAGTGCCGTACAACACCTGATTTAATATAATTTTTTATCAAATGAATACAGCTGCTGTCCAAATCAATCTTGTTGCCGGTGCAATCGGATCTTGGAACTGTCATATCAATAAATGTTTATATTTAAATCAATGTTGCCTATATTAGCACAAAAACAAATATTTTTAAATAATTTTATTACATTTTCAAGATAATTTCCTTATTTTGTTTTTTAGGATCTGGCAATTTGTTTAATTTTATTTGTTAATTCTAGTCCTTGAGTTTGTTGGGTCGAATCTAAAAAATTTTACAGTATCGTACTGACGTCATCGTTTCATGATTGAATAAGTTACTGGAATATTGTTAAACTATATTTTTGCAATCTGGCATCTTTAAACTTATGATTTTTTCATACGCCAATATAACGAATTTCGGTAGTATATGCAATAAGTGTACTTACATCCTATTTTATCAGCTCATTACAAAAATAGATACACATACTCATTGTGCAGTATTGTTAGCAATGGAATTTGCCATAGAAGTAGACACAGTCAAAGAAGGGTAAGCAATAATTTTAAAAAATATTCTATTTTTTAATATTATAATGCCTATCCTAATTGGCTAAGATAATTCTTTATAATTATTGTCTAAATTAATCATAAGTTTCTCTGATAAAACAAATTACTGATATATTTGGTTTTGTATAACCGTTTTATATTGTGACGTCCCATGGTTGAAAAAAAAATAAAATAAGTTTTTTTATTAATCACCAAATTGTTAAAATTGTTAGTTTGAAGTTAGCTAAATAATATTTCAATAATTTATTTGGTAAATCGGAATACTTAATTTTAGAAAACATTTTTTTCAAGAACAATATATTGATTACGCTAAATTTATCAGTTAAGCTTGGAATCTAATATAATTTTTGCAGATTTAATATTTTTGTATCTATGGTTACCTTAGTTCATGCCGTACATAAACTTAATTAGATGAAAAAGATAACATTTCAAATAAAGATAAAAAAATGTATATAACATTTTAACATCTATTTGTTTATTGTGTAAAAATGATGTCAAAATATGCATATCTTTGTTGAAACTTTCAAAAATTAAAACATTGGTTATAAATTAACGCAATTGACTTTAATTGTTTGAAAGATGTTCTTTTTTGATCGGTATGTTTTAAAAGCTGTTCATTTTCGTACGTGAGAATGACGTAAGTAGAAACAAATGAAGAAAAAGTCTTTCTATTGATGACGTTTGTAACCAGGGTTACTGACTTTTTGAACCACTGCGATACCTTTTTGCTTAATTGTCTTAGCTTTCGTCATTATCAAACGAAAATAAACAGATTTTAGTAGAATTTACAACACATAAAGCACAAAGTCGATAAATTTTAATTTAAAAAAACGCAAAATTTTAAATATCTTTTAAATTTGGCAAACATATTTCGCTTTTATTTTTACTAATAACACAGCGATTGTTAAACCTTTCAAAAATTTATAGAGAGGATGTTAATACATTAAGGTAAATAAGTTTAATATTTTTAAAAAATGGTTTCGTTAGATCTTTATATTTAAGCAGCAACTTAGAGTGCAGGTAGCGTCTTAGAGGAAATATTCTAACTTTCAGTTTTGTCAAACTTAATTCGTTTTTTTGATCGCCTTCAAGTTGAAATATTTAATAAATTCAAACACTTAATTTGTTATCATATTTTTATGCTTTGATCAAAATAAAATAAAGACCTTCTTTATCTTTATTTTTGGTTCAAACTATCTGGCCCTGTTCCACATAATTGTTATTACTATTACTTTCTTTATTTTTCTCTGTTAAAGGATTAAAGACAGTCATTATCCTTAGTTTTGTGAAATAATACTTTGCTTTGTTTTACATTGTTTATCTTTTTTCAACAAGCAGCCCAGTAAATATATTTTTCTACTACTTTCTTAGAAAATACCGTTTTTAACCCCTGAATGAGGGTAGAAAACAGCACTTTACCTCCCTGTTCCATGCCAATAAATTTATGTCTTGTCAGTGTCAATGTCTTTGTTATGCTTTGAAAAAAACAAATCCAAACAATCAAAACCACAATTTAATAATAGAACACAAAATTCAAAGATTTTGAAAATTTAAATAAAAAGTAGGAGAAAAAATTACATACATTTCTCTAGAGTAAAGGGCATTTCCTCCCTTTGATTCTAATGCCCCCTGCTGCGTCGTGCATCAAATTATCGGCGGGAGGAAAAAAAGAGGCACTTCCTTTTTTTGTTATCTAAATAACTATTATTTATTTTTTAAATTTTATTAATGGGGAAAAAAGTAGATTCCTATTTTTGTAAAAATACCTAGCATTGTTTTCCATATTTGAAGTTGTTTAAAAGTTGTACGATATGGCTACCAAGATTTAAAAAATTGCACTAATATAAAATATGATTTTCACAGTTCGGGCAATTTACCTTAAAAAGCTGTTTTACTTTTCTTAGAACCATGGGACTTAATTATTAGTAATCACCTTGTTTGTGTATTGTATTTGTGCTTTGCAAAAGAAGATTGCAGACCTTGATTTAGGTAGTAGTAGAGATTTATTCTAAATTCTTATATCCGTCGATTTTTATGTTTTGTAAAAGAAAATTATATTTAGTTGAATGTGTATATTTACTTTTTTATTTGAGATTTGTACTAAAATTAAATTTGAGAAAAAGGGCCTTTTAATTAAACTGAATGTATCTTTAAAAATCGATATTCTGTTAAATATTGCAGTTCTTACCTTAAACTCGAAGTTTCACCATAAATTTTAAAACACAAGTTTTATTTACAAACGAATCAAAATGCAGTGTTGCTGTTTAAAGAAAACCTTATGAAAGGAAAAGCATTTGTCAAATACGGTGTTTTGTTGATATAAAATCATATGAAGTTCACTAGTAATTGGCACTATGTTAGAATCGATTTTTTAGCAAATTTCCTTTTCGGTAAAACTTGGTAGAAAAAGAAATAGCTGATTTTATATAGAAAAAATATTAAAAGGCTTTTAAAAACAAAAAATAATAACATTGTTAAATCCACAGAATTACAGAACAATAACATTATACAGGGTGTAAAAAGCATGATGCTCACGATTTTAATGGGCGATAGTGGAGCTCAAAAGAAGATAAAAAAGCCAAAAACCCATGGATCAAAAGTTAATTGATTTCAAATTTGGCCTTTCAAAGTTTAAAAAATTTGGCAACTTTATCACGCATCGAGTCGAACGTTTTTTGCGAGATTTTACATATTTACACTTTTTTTAAAGATGTTTATTTACATTTTATTTGTAATTAAAAAATCATTATTGTACTTACAACACAAAAAATAAGCTTAATATCCATTTTAAGAACACAAATTATTATGTTTTAAAACAGTACTTTTTATTTTGCCTGAAGAATAGAAAGTCTCTTATTATAAAAGAAAGAAACGCTGTAAACTGTAGTATGTGATACATTCAATACGCGGCCTAATGACCTTGTGCTAGTTCCAGAATTTTCTTCCGCAATTTTCAAAATACTTTTCTCTTGTTTCACAGTTACATATGTACTGCACAGGATATCTCTGTTGCTCACATCCCGTTTCCAAAACTCTTTGGTACCGTTGTGGAAATCTTTCACGGTTAATTTTAGCTGCTAGATTAGCAATATGATTTGCCTCGTAAATTATTAACATATCGGCATATTCCCGGTTTGAAAACAATATTTTGAACTTCAAGGCACGAAATAAAAAACGGGCAAAAATATCACTGCTGAGTTGACGAACTCTAGCGCTGTTGCCAATTGTTTTTTAAATGTTTAACTGTGGGAAACATTATTATCATTATGATTATTATTTTTTTATTTGTTGACTGACACATTTAAAACTTACTTTTTTTATTAGCAAATAAATCTACCGATGAGCGATTAAGACGAAAGTTGCCAATTGTTAAGAATTTCAGAAATAATTGCTAGCAAAGTCTGTAACTTTGATATCGTTTAAATCTGTCCAGTTTTGACACATGTCATATGAACTTTTTGACTTGTTTTGAGCTCCACTATCGCCCATAAAAACCGTGAGCATCATACTTTTTACACCTTGTATGTACATATGCTACTAATTAAGAAACTTAAACAGCAAAGCAAAAAAAATTTTTTGTTATTGCTATCTAGTTTTTGTCTTAGTAACTTTTTTTATACAAAAACATTTAAATTAATGGTGTTTTAAATAAATTAATAAATAATATGTTTTTATTCGTACACTTTTTGAGCTTCACGCATAATTTACTATAAATTAAATGCCATTGAATAAACGACCTTAGTTAATAGACCGAGTCATCAAGGAGAACTGAACGGAGCTCTGTGGCTTTTCTCATTTTAAAAAAAATGTGAATTACAGATCTCACAGTTGTTTCCCATAGAATCCTGAAGAACAATTAAGAAAATTAGTTTAATTAAACCAAAAAAGATTCAACAACATTTTCGTAATGGCCACCTTAATTGATTCTTTTTAAATAAATCTTAATTTTTTTAAATACGTTTTAATAAACAGAATTTAATATTTAGTTTTAGCAACAACAGAATAAAATTAGTTCGTATGAGAATTTGCGATTTAAACTTAAAAATAAAAAAAGGTACCAACAAATACCTGAATTACCAAAACAAAAAAGGTAAATATTCTGTCAAAGTCTAACGTTTATTGCTAATTTTATTGCTTACTGTTAAAAGTATAAGTAGATTAATTCATTCTGTTGTTATTAAAATTAATATGAAATTCTTTTTATTAAAACGTTTGGAAAAAAAATTTGAAGCTATTAGAAACGAGGTGCATATTATGGAAATGTTAATTTTATCTTTTTTGTTTTAATATTTAAAATTATTTTATTAAGTATTTTTTCAAATCCTTTAGCAAAAAAACAAGATGGCTAATTCACTTTTTTTACTCCAAGAAAAGCCACAAATATGATCCTGTTCAGTTCTATTTGGTGACCTTGTACAAATATAACACATGAATATATGACTATGAATTGTTATAAAACAAATTTATATAAATTATGGAAAGTTTATGTTACATTAGCCAATCTTTATAAAAAAAATATTTTTTACATTTCAAAAACAATCCTTTTTACAACTAATTTATGTTATCTTAAAATATCATTTTTTTATAATCCTCCATAATGCGTGTATTAATCTACAAATAAAAATGTTCGTATACATTGTTATTTTTAAATAAATTATGTTTTACCTACTCATGATCTTTATTAGTAAAATGCTACATTTATCAAGTTAATTGTAAATACCTGATAACACTTCCATTGTATAAAGTATTTAAGTAAGAAACGTCATTATTTTGTTAAATAAAGAGAAATTTTTAACCTGCAAAATGTTTTATTGTTAGTTTTATTATAGAAATGTACGGTGTGTCCAAATAAGAAAGGACGCCGCGCCGGCTGTATCTTGGAATCTTTTTATCGCACTTTGTTGGGGAAAACTATTTTTAGTAAAAATGGTCAAGAGAAATAGCTGGAAATTATTTTTTAAGTTTCTAAAACTACCATGGGATGGAGCAACCGCAACGGTAAATTAAAAAACCTATTTTTTCTCCGAAGTTATCCAGTAGAAGGTACAATTTTTATTACACCAGCAAAGCCCCTCACCAATTCTGCATGGGTTGGGAATAGGGTTCATTCCCGGGAATTCTCGGCTCGAGAATTCCCGGGAAATCGTTAGGCTTTGTTCCCGGGAAATCAAGCTCGAGAAAACTCGAGAACTCGAGAAATCATATTTGAGTCTATGAAATTATAAAATAGAACTATTTGCGTTTGCCGTTTGTTTTAAACGCGCGGCGGCGGGGCGGCACGGGCCAAAGCACAGTGGTACCCTTTGATCTCGCCGATCGCGCGCGGCAAGCGCTCTGGCGGCGTCGTTTTATACATAAAACAATATAATAGGTAATACACCAGTAATGCCAACCTAGGAAATTATTCCCTAGTTCCAGGGATTTTTTCCTACAATAGGGAAAAAGGGAATTTTATCTAATATCTAGGGAATTTTCAACTTTGGACTGTTTTCTTTTCAGTTCAATTTATAGAATTTCAGTCAATTTATCAATTTTAATATTAAATGGACTACTAATGACAAGTACCTATTAAATCCTTATTCCCTGTGTTATGGTTTGACCATTGTATCTTTTCAAAAATTGCTTCTTGTTGCGCTGATTAATCTAATACGGGTTAATTCGTGGTATCGGGTTTCGGGGAATTACAGATCAACTGCTACTTAGCATCTCTCTGCATGTTGTTGCCCTTTCGTATTTTGTGGTTGTTGCCCACAAAATACTAAGGAAAAAAAGAAATGTCAAGTTCGTGTATTTGTTGCCCCACAGTAATGCCGAGACTGAGCGAGTATTTTCAGTCGTTACCGACGTTAAAAATAAAAAGCGAAATTAATTATCCAGTGATGCATTAAATGCAGTGTGTTTAATTCGTCTTTTAGTGAAAACTGCTATCTATGTCCATTGTTACCATGAGATTTTATTTTTATGTATTTTTTGAACTTTTCTGACAATAAAGTCATTTCGTAAATTATTTTTCTATTTAATTTTGATCTAGGAAATTCTAGGGATTTTTTCACAGAAAAATTGGGAATTTTTAGCGAGCTTGGTTGGCAACACTGTGACACACACACGTTCATTAGTGTTTCGACTCTAGCTGAGTTCAGACGGTTAACAAAGTGTAGTACACGCAATTTGTAAATTTCTCGACAACCCGAGAAGACCCGAGAAATTAGCCTCGAGAATTCTCGAGACCCGAGAAATTGATAAGCTCGAGAAATCATGAACCCTAGTTGGGAAAGATATTAAATAATGCAACTTTCAAATAACTATATCACCCACATATTTTATCGAAAGTAGTTGAAGTAGGTACTTTTTTGAAAGAAAATTTACTCGTAAATGTCGTCCTTTTCGATGTCGGCTAGTTTGTAGTTCACGAACTAGAGGGCGTTGTTTAAGGTAAACTCGATTTTTCGGGATTTTCCAGAGAAAGTTTAATACGATGATATATTTTTAATTGTAGGTTTGGAAGAAATAAAAAATACCACACTTTGGTCAAAATCGCGTTTCGATATCTGCATTCATTTTTGAGTTACTTTAAAGTAACCTGTTTTCCAAATAATAAATAATATATTTGTGAGTCAAAAAATAAATTACTTTATAGTAAAAGAAAAAAAAACCGGAAACTGTTTTAAAGTTTTATGGTATCCACTAGACAACAGAATCGAAAACATAAAATGCCCTAATTGAGGCATTTATTAACCCTAATTTAAATAACAGTCGAGTAGGCTTGGAAATAAAAACAAAAAAAGATTGGAAAACGGCATGACTTATTTAGGTTTAAAAACAGGTCTTATTTTGTGCTTCTCCAATATGCAAAGCTATCTAGCCTACAGAAACAGGCCTGCCTAATGATCATGGGCGCGCTGCGCTCGACACCAACGGCGGCCATGGAAGCCCTCCTAGGACTGCCTCCTCTGCATATCTACTTGAAGAGAGAGGCAAGGTGGGCAACATACAGACTCTATCAAGCGGTCAGTAACAAACCGCAGGCGTGTCATATGGAGAGCACCAGTCTCCTCAGGAATGTCCTGACCTGTGGCAGACTGGGAATGTCCTTAGACATAATGCCTACAGCAACCAATTACAACCGGCCCTACAGTGTAGTCTACCCACAAAGGGAGGACTGGAGTCGAAAAACGACCGACCTGCTTCGGGCTGACATCTGTTGGTACATCGATGGCTCCAAAACCAAAGACGGTGTTGGAGCTGGAATATATGGACAGAGGCCGAGGACAGAGTTTTCCTTTAGCCTGGGCACTCTCGCAACCATATTTCAAGCGGAGGTATTTGCTATTGAGATGTGTGCTAGATCGCTGGTTGATCGGCACTGCACACGTAAGACAATTAAAATATTCTCTGATAGTCAAGCAGCTCTTAAGGCTCTTGAATCCCGCCGGTGCAATTCGAAAATGGTCTGAAATTGCAAGGTGCGCTGATTAAACTGGGTCAAAACAATAAGGTTACACTACTGTGGATACCTGGACACACCGGCCTAGAGGGTAATGAATCCGCAAACCCCCTTGCCAAAAGGGGGGCGGAGACAAAATTCACAGGGCTGGAACCGGTTATCGGTATATCTTATGGAACGGCCAAGCAGTTCATATCAGCTTGGACACAAAGAGAAAATCTTCCGTACTGGCATGGACTTCCAGGTCTCAGACGCTCGAAGGCCTTCATAAGCCCACCGAACCAACAATGTACTGTCAAACTACAGGAGCAATCAAGGGTACATCTTAAAACTCTAGTGGGACCTGTAGACGGGACACTGCAGATTAAAACACCACATGCACGAGATCGGCCTAGCGGAAGACGCCGAATGCCGCATGTGCATGGAGGGGGATGAATCGGCAGAACACATACTGTGCTCATGCCCAGCAATAATGGCACGACTAAAATTCGCAATCCTCGGCAATGACACCTTGTTGCCGGGGAAGGTGAAAGATCTCTCTCCCAACAGGATCATCAGATTTATTAGGAGTCTGGACCTGGTGGGGGAAATATAAAAAGGTGTGAGCCACAATAGACCGATCGGTCGCGGTGGAAGGGTGTTATACCCACTCACTTTAACCTACCTACCTACCTACCTACCTACCTTCTCCAATATCCTCTCTTTTCGGTCTGTTACATTTTTAATGTAGGGAAGAACCGTTGTTTTCCTCGAGAATGTTCCTCTATCTGTTTCTTGTTTTTTGGCTTTTGTGCATGTCTTTATTTTATTTCTTGTGTAGCCGTTATTTATTAAAGCCTTCTCCAAATGTTGTAACTCTGCATTCAAATGCTGGGGCTCACATATTCTTTTCACTCGGTCTGTATGTGAGCCCCAACATTTAAATGCAGAGTTACAACATTTGGAGAAGGCGTTGATAAATAACGGCTACAAAAGGAATGAATTAAGACATGCACAAAAACCAAAAAACAAGAAACAGATAGAGGAATATTCTCCAGAAAAAACAACGGTCCTGCCCTACATTAAAAATGTAACAGACGAATAGGAAGGATATTGGAGCAGCACAAAATAAGAACTGTTTTTGAACCTACAACAACAATACAGCAAAGTTTAAGATCAGCTAAGGATAAAAGGGACCCCCTCTAGACACCAGGAGTCTACAGAATTCCATGCAGCTGGGAAGTTGTCGATATGGACAAACAGATAAATCCGCTGTGGCTGAACACGCATTTTTACAGGGCAATCATAGAATCCTTTTTAGGAACACACAAGTCCTAGATAGAATAGCCAATTATTACCCAAGAATATACAGGGAGGCAATAGAAATACAAAAACTTTAATAGAAAAGAAGAGGGACTTAATCTTAGCAAAACTTGGATACCAGCATTAAAAGACACAAAAACGCCAAAGATGAAGGCAGAAAATCCAAGCCTTTTTCCATTGGCTGAAAGGGAACCGAAAGCCCCGCCCACCAAAACCTCAACAAAAGCAGAAGCCTCGACATTCGCCGCAACAGTAGACGTAACGTCAGGTAGAAATACCAACAGACCACGGTAAATAAGCCCGGAAAACCCATTTAATGTAGTTAAAATCGCCGGTGAAAGCTTACACACTTCGAAAAAAACAGGTTTTTTAAATTACCGTCGAGGTTGCGCCATCTAGCGGTAGTTTTAGAAACTTAAAAATAGTTTTCACCTATTTCTCTTGATCACCTTTACTAAAAATATTCTTTCCACAACGGTATGCGATAAATAGTTTCCAGATACAGCCGGCGTCCTTTCTTATTTGGACACCCAGTATAGAATGGTATATTTAAGAAGATGGTTTAGATATGGACAAATCTTTAAATAAAACAGAAAAGTATTAAATATATTCCGAAAATTGAAACACCTGTATAAACTGAGCAAAAAAATATGAATTCCTTAAACAGCACTAAGGGCGGATCGAGGAGACATTTGAGCCAAAATAAAAATCAACGACCGCTTTATTAAAAATTTTGAAAATTAAATTTTAAATTAGTAACAATATTGTTTAAATTTGTAAAACAATTACAATTATGAATTGGTCAAACAGTAAAATTTACCGAACAAAATTGTCGTGAAAAGCTGTTTGAAATAAGTAATTTATATAATTTTAATGGAATTTATTTTACATTTATTTTCTTGTAAAAAAAGGAATGTTAATGTCATATTTTACAACTAAAGGTTAAATTAAACTCTTGTCGCCGTTGTTTTTTCTTTGCATAGGTATCAATTACTTTATTTGTCTTTAAAAATGTTAAGTAACGATAATCCTGTAAGCATTTCTTAGCCCAATGTAGTTTTTAAGCTTTTTCAGTGACAAAAATGTTCCGGTATTAGATTCGGCGGAAAATTGGTGTAGCAGTGGTTGCCCGCATGTTGCGGGACCTTTATGTATGCCCATTTTATGCTAGTGTTTTTACAGATGACAGTAGCCTGTAGGTATTCAAGTTAGTAGTCGAGTCAGCTTGACTCGTCCCATCATTAATCGCAGGAATCTGGGGTACCTATACCTTTGAATATAAAAATACACCCGTTTACGAAAAAACTGTAGCAATATGTTTCAAAAATTAAAAGAAACATTAATAAACGCTAAAAGACTTTTTAAATACTTCATTTAATATTTTAAAAGAGACGTCCTTAAAAAGGGCATATGTTTAAATGACTATCAGTTAAATATTTTTCCATAGAAAGTAACACCATTTTCTTGCCAAATGTACTATTTCTTGTATTTTTGATGCTTTTTTAGGTCAAAAACAACCACGTATCACATTTGATTATAAATGTTGTAATTAAATATTTTTAAGAAGTGGGTGATATATCATTAGCTAAAATAATTAAATAAAAAATTAATCCTTTAATCTAAGTAAATTGTTTTGTACAATATATTAACAAAAAAGGACAGTTTACAAATTATAAGTATTTATTAAAATAAAAAAATATATATATTTAGATTTTACCCTACATTAACTGAACAATCAACTATAGCATCTTCAACATCGTTATTAGGATAGTACATTAGAAAATCCCCAGTGCAAAATTGGCCCTGAAAGAAAAAATGGAAATTATTTTATAAGTAATTTTAGACATTTTTTATAGTACCAAGGTACCACTTTAAGTTCAGAATAAAACTTCTCTAGGTATAAATCAATTTTCAAATGCCTAATTAATATGTACTTACCGGATTTGTGACAATACAATTTTTATAATGGTCCTTGTAAGCTTCCGATTTATCGCCAATAACTACTAAATCAGGCAGTGGATAGAGTGATAAACAATAGTCAAAATCCCAGTGTATAGTTAAAGCATTTAAACTTAACGGACTTAAATGACCCTGACTAACTATGGTTCTTGTAATCTGAAATAATAAATAATTTAAGGGTTTTGTCCAAATTCCAAAGTAATGATAATAAAAAACTTGCTACTTTATAACTGTGACTAGTGTTGTAATGGTCTAAGAGCTGTAGCCGAAAAATCATCGTCATCAGTAATATGGAGTTTCTCCCGTTAAAACATGTTCATTTAGTATTGTTAATTATGTTCCCGCTTGGGCTGACAATCTATTGGATACAGGGGGTAGCAACAGGGGTGAAAGTGCAAAGTTTTTGGGGAAAAAATCGTCATCGAAAATATGCTTAAAATTTTCCCAGGTGAAGGTCTTAACCCCCTTAGCTGAAATCCCAAGGGGCTGACAGCTAGGTGTTTTTTAAAAGAGGTAGCAGATAAGGGTGCAAAGGGTAAACATTTAGGCAAAAAATCGTCATCGATAATATGTCCGCCATTTTGACAACTTAAAGTTGTTTTGGGTAATTTTTGGGTCCATTTAAAGAAGAAAACTTCATATGAACCTATGGCCTAAACGTCCTAAGTTTTAAGATACAATTAGGTAAAATTTTTCAAAAATATATCATTTATTATTAATATCCTTAATACCACTATAGATATTTTAATAAAATTTGGCATACATGTACTATGTATCAAGAGGCTTTTTTAGTGTACTACATTTTTTTTTAAATTTCACCAGTGGCGTTCGTACAGGAATTTGAACTACCTATTCTTACACTGATTTATTTAAAATAAAAAATATTTTTAAATTCCCAATCATTTATAAGCAAAGTTAATCACTTGATTTTTTCAATCCGATGCACGGCTTTCGCTAAAAAATAAAAACCATTTCTCTGCATAATCATAAATCATAACAATATTGGTAAACAATATCACCATGCAGAGAAATATCTAGATTTAATTTTTATAGGTGAAAACCGTGCGTCGGACTAAAAAAATTATGAGCAGATTTAATCTCCTGATTTTTTTAGTCCGACGCACGGTTTTCACCTAGAAAAATTAAATCTAGATATTTCTCTGCATGGTGATTTGTTTACCCATATTGTTATGATCTAAAATGTCAAAAATCGAAATTTGCCATCGGGTAAAGGGAAAAAGTACCTAAAAAAATGGGTAAGTTTAGGGTTCTATCAATTGTGTCGCCCATTGTTACCTCAGTAGCATTATTTTATATTGTTGATATTATTGATTATTTTGCTTTTAACTTTGTTTAAGTCGCGCAATTGTCTTACCAAATACCTTTCGTATTTAGAATTTGAGCCAGATATTTTTTGCCTGGTTTTGAATACTTCAGAAATTTAACTCGTCTTCCGGCCAAATCTGACTCTTTATGGTATTACCTATAATAAACTTTTATTAAATTTTAAGTTTTGTAGTTTTAATTTCTATATTTTTATATATTTCCAAAGTTTCTAAATTTCCGGAAATTTCCCATCAGTAACTGTGACGTATTTTAATATTTTTTAAACTGGCATAAAGATTTTAACTACAAATATTTTAACACATAATACTACTGGCCACTTGGATCAAAAAAAATGTTTTTTTATTACGAGACATAGGGATTTGGGCTATTCAAAATATATGTTTGTTTGTTATACAGAAATATTTTAACACTTTTTCTACCTACGTAGGCCTAAAATACACCTTCCATAAGAGCGTTTACATAAAAAAGTGTACAATAGTGCACACTATTTCTGAAAAACAAAGAGACCTTAAGATACATTCTACCGTAAACTAAATCATAATTACTAGAAGATACTAGCAATTTCGCCAATCACCAGACCAGAGCGACAAAAAATTTCCAATAATTTGAATTAATATTGTAAAAAAAAACGTATTTTTTTAATTTCCTTACTAGAGAGAAATATCGTAACCGCACTTTGGAATTTTTGTAGGTTTTCACGATTTAAGCTCCATAGACTACAAAAACCTTAGCTTCATTTGTCTGTCGGACTACCTATCTGTTAACGCCATAACTTCTGAATGGAATGACATTAATTCCTGGTTTAGAAGTTTTAAAAAATAGATTTTTTTATTGCACTTCAATACTTTATATTATGGAGAATATATGGGCAAAACCATTTGGCCCGGAAATCATTTGTTATAGTCGAAATAATCGATCATCGGACCGATCGTCCTGCGTCATCGAGTGCCCTTTTTAAAACTTTAAAAGCGATTTCCCAAAACTCGCATTTTTTTAGCTGGGCGACATGGATTGCTGGAAAATTACTGAACCAATTTTGATGCCGCCTTGCCATTTTGCAGAGAATTGAACTGGTTATGGTTGCAACCTCGAAAGTTAAAGTAGCTTCAAAATTTTGGTTTTTGCGTTCGTTTAAATACAAAAAAAAACGTTTTTTTTTTTCAAATGACAGCCATTTTGTAAAAAATTGACGATTCCCCTTTTCCGAGGCTCCGACCATAGCTACACTTACATGTTTTAATAATTTTTTAGTCTTGTCTGATTAAGACCTCCCAGTTACCTGAACCGAGTGCGCCCACCTGCCGGAGCACGGCGAGCATGACCTTCTTCGGCGCCATTTAATTCAATGACGGTTTAATATTTTCGGGCGAAATTTTTTTTAATGTAGCCAAAAGGTGGAAGAATAAAAGAGTATAGGCATTGTTTTACTTATTGCTTGATTTTACCTAAAAAATCGAAGCTTTAAACCAGAAAACCCCCTTAACATCAAACTGGGTATATGTTAATCAACCTATTGTTTTTGAAGGATATCGCTTAAAAGAGGGGTGAAAGGACTGAAGGTTGACATTTTGTGTTATATATTAATAATTTTTCTGCTTTTTTTACAATCCAAATGGTTTTACTTTATGAATGATTTTGTCCGGCCTGTAGGCTATAAAAGGAGGTTAAGGTGAAAAATTTAAATATAAGTGGTATAATTTTTAAGGTTTTTTCGGGAATCCCGGTCAGAAAATCCCAGTCAATATAAACATCCTACGAAAAAATATCCCATAAAAAAATCCCAATACAAAAATATCCTTATCTTTCCCATTATGTGTAACCAAAACTAACCACAACTAACCATCACCTTCCATATTACTAGTAGAAAAACGGGCTCTGCATTTCTTTGTATTGTAATTAACACACGGCCATTAAAACTAAACACAACTAACTATTGCAGAGCACATGTTTGTAATAGCAATATGGAAGAGGATGGTTAGTTGTGGTTCGTTTTGGTTACACATAATCGGAAAGATAAGGATATTTTTGTATTAGTAAGTTTTTGCCATAGCATTTTTTACGGGATATTTTTTTATAGGATAATTTTGTCATGGAATTTTTTTGTATGGGATATTAATGATCGGAATATAGTGACTGGGGTTTTCTGACCACTGACCGGGGATTTTCTGACCGGCCACCGTTTTTTGGGGCCAAGAAAATTAAAATCATATCTTTTTCAGTATATCCAATTTTATTCAAACATAATTTTGTGTTCTTATTGGTCTATTATATGAAAAACCGACTGTAAATCGTCTTCTTAAACTTTCCTCACTAATAATTAACTTTTTTATGGGCGTGTAAAACAATGCCTAGTTTATTTTTTCCAAAAACCTAAAAAATTGTATTTTCGGCTTTTTCCCTTTTTCTTAACAACCTGACAGACACAATCATCAAAAAGTTTTTTTGAACTTAAAAATAAGATCTACGAAAATCTGGAGAAACGACTATTTTGCGATTACAATAGTTTCCTCCTATAGTAAAGAAAGTAACAACATAGGAATAAGTTGTTCTTACACAATGACCATAAGCCTATAAGCAATTATATAATAACATCTAATGGTAACTTACACACTTTGGAAGATCATCTTTAGCCGGTTTATGCAACGTTCCTTGTAAGAATTTCGCTAACATATCAGCTCTAAATACAACTATTTCTTTGGTACAGTACTGTATTCTACAAGGATTTGATGCAAAAATTGCATTTGGTAATACTTTTTTCATATCTTCACTAATGTAATTTGGCAGTTCTAGTCTAAAATATATGAAGAAAACCTGTTTATGACAAAATTTTTGGTAAAATATATGATTATGTTGTAATCAAAGCATCTTTTTACACACTGTGTCTACCTGTAATATCTCAAGACTTTTTATCGCACATACATAATTTAAATGAAAAGTATCTTGTGACAGATGACTATTGTACATATGTACATATTATCGTCAATATAAACATCTGTTACCTTGGAATAATATGTGGAGTACACGGATCAGCCAAGCCTGGAACGAAAACAAACTGACTTGAACCAACAAGCACATGGTACCTAGATATTAGTTCTCCAAGTCTTTTAAATAATTTTCTTAAAATTACCATCATTTCGCTACCGTGCGATTCTGACATGAAATTGCCCATAAAAACAAAAGCTATTGGTGGAATAAACTGCTCCATTTGATCGAAAAGTTTTTCTAATTTTTCAAATATCTGAAATGAATGAAAATTCGGAAAATAATTCCAGTATTTAATGCAGTATTAACCCAACAAAAATGACTAAAATAAAAGTTAATTTACCTCTGGATGGTCCAACCATACGTCTGAAAGGATTACAAACATTCCATCCTTATTCTCAACCAAATGTTTCTTTAACCTTTTTGAATCTTTTAATGGTATGTTTGAGCTTCCTCCAAAGTAATTTATATTTCCAAAGGTAGGCCTAAAATTTATTACAATTTTTCTTTGAACTAGCAGGCCCAACTTAGGTACTTTATTGCTTAAATGGAGAACTGCTGAAATAGCACAATTGGTATGCCAGGATAACCCTAGAAGGAAAGGACGCTCAAAATCCCTTTCTTTATTTACGTTTTTATGTCTCCCTATTGCTGGCGAAGGTGAACCAACATACTTAGATGCCTTTGCTTAATGCAACCTTAGAGCATATCTAGTATGCTGAAAACATGGTCGAGTCAGAGGGAGAATGCAATTGCGATGGCCGGTACTATCTCACTTGCACGTCCAACCTAAGTCGCCTGTTTGATACCGATTCAAACAGGCGACTTAGGTTCGATGGGCGAGTGAGATAGCAATAGTCATTAGTCATCATTATTACATTCTTTTTCTGACTCGACCAAATTATCAGCACACTGCATTACACCTCCAGGTGTATATGATCTAAGAATGCAACTTATTTAAATTCAAAAAACCATAAAATTAATTCATCTGACCCCCTTCTTGTTTTTTAAAATAATAAATTTCCTATCACAACATATAGATCAGTCATTCAAAAATTGTTCTCAAAATTAATGTATTCCTTTTATGCTTTGGAACAGCACGGAGAGAAACCATAGGAGTTCCTTTTATATTGGAGTCATTCTGCAGAATCGTTCCAGAACGGTTCAAAAAAGGTTCTACAAGTTAAAAGGAATACACTAAATTTTTATGATTTTGAAAGTGGAATTTAAATATTTTAATTCTAAATATTATTTAAATTTAAAATAATTTTAAATTTTTTATGTCTTGAAAATGGTGAACGATTTGTCATCGAAATATTGATAGCTTTCAACGGATCTTCCATCTGGCGAGAGAAACCATTATAAACAGATTGGTTACAATAATATAAAACAAATCTATTACTGCATAGGTTGTCGAAAATCTCACAGAAACTGATTTCTATGTTCCTAATTATTATTAACCTTCCGAATAGATTGATTCTAAGGAAACTGGTGTATTGTCTGTCCTAACTGGCACCCAACTTTCAAAGTGAAATTCTGACCCTTTTTTGTATAAACAATAGTCATTTTTAACAAAATATCAGGATAAAAATTTAAAATATTTCTTGAACGACTTAAATTACCTCTAAGATAATATTTCTGCCTTACCTTGAAACAGTATAATCTTCACCAGGTGGTAAAATCATTGTAGAAACATGCAACACCCTATCTTCATAGTAACCATTAACAAGAACAAAACTATTTTCGACATAAAATCCAGGATGATATCTACAAAGCAAATCTATTAAAACGCTAGAAAAAGATTCAATAGGTTTTTTTCCATGACCAGGTGTTACAAATTCATATAAAAATATTTTAAATATCCAACAGATGATCAAAATAATCATAGGTTATTATTATCAATAGCGCGCTGCGGTCAGTTTAATCTCTACAGATCATAAAATTCCCCAAAAAGAACCAGTCGATTGAGCGCGGACAAGATATTTATACCTACCCCTAATAATTTTATGATTTATGTAAAATTATAATAATATGCCACAAGCAGATCTGTCAAAACTTGAAATACTTGAAGTAAAATTTTACTTCAAGTACTTTTCTATACTAAAGTATTTTACTTCATGTACTTATTATTGGGAAGTACTTGTACTTGATTAATTTATATCAAAATACTTGAACTTTTACTTGATTTGACCAAATAAATTACTTGAAGTATTTTTCTAAGAACTTGAAGTATTACGATGTACTTGAAGTAAAAAAAGTACTTTAAGTAAATAAGAAGTACTTAAAGTAAAACCTGACCTTTGCTGACTTTGATACATTATAGCTCTCAATTTAATTGTTAACGGCACCAAGAATGATAAAATTACAAATATTTTTAAATACCTTTAATATTATAGGTACTTTAATAAAACATCAAAATATTGTATAAATACTAGTTTAAACATTTTTGGAAAATATTTTTTATTTGTTTCTTACTTCATTTAAAGATACCTGTATTTAAAATTTTATTTCACAATCATTATCTCGCCATTTTCTTCTCTTCAAGCTGTTCTTCCAGTTTTTTTTTTTTTAATTAGGAACCAACTTGTTTTAATTAATACTTATAATAGGTTTATAAATATAGGTTACATGCATTAGTTTAAGTTTGTTGTAAGAAAAAGAAGAAAAATGATGATTTATTAAAGGGGTAAAACTACAGAAATATTGGGTTGATTACTAGTTTTAGGTGGTCATAACGTTTCAAAATATAAAATAAAAAAATGCATTCTGATCGAATTTAAAAATTATATTGGACAAACACGAAAACATTTTCCCAAAAAAATAACTTTGCTAAAAATCTCAATAGACACATCACAATAACAGACTTTACAGGTAAGGTAAATCGTTAAATTATCAAAGTATACATTTTCTTTTGCGCTGATACATTTAAGGTTATCATTAAACTTGATGTTATTAAAAAAATGATAGTCAAGTAAAACGATTTTTACTTCCAGTACTTTTATTTACTTCAGTTACTTTGGTTTACTTCAAGTACTTTGTCTTACTTCACGTAAAACAGTTGGGTAGTACTACAAGTACTTTTTAAATTTGCTTAAAAAAGCAAGTACATTTTAATGAGTACTTTTACTTGTACTTAAAGTACTTTTTAAAAAATCATTATCTTGGTACTTGTACTTGAAGTACTATTTATGAGTACTTTTACAGCTCTCGCGCCACAAGTATATATATATTAAATGTATGTTACTAGAAAATAATACAGTGTAAATATGAGTAATATTTATGATAACAATAAATATATATCTGAAAACAATGCCACCAATCCCAAACACTTAGATTTATAGGTTATAGCCCTATTTTCTACTAATTTTTCCCAATTTCTGTCGCTTTTCGGTATAATTGTTTTCGAGAATACAGCTTTTCTTGGCGACACCCACTTTTTGCCAGTTTCTCTCACAAACTCAAGAGTAATATATAAAACCTAAAAGATTTCTGACCACAGCGGACTCTTTGTTTATTTGTGTAATATTGATACTGAAAAAGTTATAATGAAATTATGGTAACAAAATAAATAAAATGCCCAAAACTATGCTATAATAGAAAAAAACATTATTCATACCAAGGTGTACCACCATGGAAATGATAGGCCCTAAGCCATTCTGTGGAATCTCGGCAGGCCTCCTTAAAGCATCTATCAAAAGCTGGGTAGACAGATAGTTTCAAAGCTGGTGGTTACAAACACCAGGACTACGACAGGCAAAGCAGTTCATTAAGACCTGCTTAGGTTTACTAGGCTTGGTGAGGAAAAGCCAAAACCGGCAAGATATATGGAGTGGCCAGTGTCAAGACTCTGGAGTCTAGTCAAGAAGACGGGTCTGGACAAGCTACTCTAAAGAATGATAGGAGAAACCACAATAAATCTGGCAAGGTTGCAGTGGTGGAGGTCATTTTTGCCATCTCCGCTCAAATAATCTAATCTAATCTAAGGTGTACCACGGTTAATGTTCTCATTGTAAAACATTTTATATAAATCAAAAAAACCCTAATTGGGAAAATCTCAATTCAGAAAATTTTTCTTTCACACCTTATTTTAAAAATGGGGCCGTTAATGTATATATTTATGTAACATTTTTGGTTTATTTTTGGCCAAAGGATCTCCCATTAGGTGTTGTCCCATGTCTTTGAAACACCCTGTATAAACACCATAACTACTTTTTAAATTTTCTGAAACTCAGTAATTCTAAAGAGCCTAAAAATATATCCTACCTAAAACATACTTAGCATGCTTTAAATCCAATTCTACTTTTCCTGTGGGATCTTCTAAAAAATATTTTCCTTCAGCAACTTGCAAAAGAGATCCTAATATAAGTGTACGATCCAGCTGGATTTCTGAGAGTGTCAACAGGTAATCTACAGTTTGTAGAGTTAAATGGTTTTTTTCACTGCTTAATAGTGATTGTGCGAATGTTCGTTTCGTCCTTTGGAGAACACTAGAATATCGGTCCAAAAACATTTTTGCCTTTACATCAGCATTAGATAATAAAATGCTTTTTCTGGTATCTCGGAAGTAAATTTTTCTGTCTTGGTTATAGTATAATCTTGGAAAATCAAAAGCATTAATAACACTAAACAGTGTCTCGTTAAGGTCATACCCAGACCGCAAACATACCTAAAATATTTTTACTAGATATACATTATCCCAAGTTATTTCGTCAGGGCCGGATTTAACTTTTTGCCGCCTAATATGTCAATATTTTTTGAATATCATTTAGCATTAAAAGAATGCAATCTTCACTAGTAATTCTTATAAAAATTTAATAAACAAATTTAACAAAAGTAAATCATACAGAAAATTAAATAACAATTCCTTATAACAAACAAATCTCATAATATAAAAACAAAATATAAATTAAAATGGTATAACAAATAAACCTTTTTTGAACTATGTATTAATTAATCATAACCAAAACCCTATACTGACATTTTTTTTCGAACCTTTATTCTTGAAAATCATTAAAATTAATGATTGCATTTTGAAAAAAATTAATCGTAAATTTGCCGCCCCCAATATTTGCCGTCCTAGGCTTCAGCCTACTTCAGCCTTTGCGTAAATCTACCCCTGTGTACCAGTCCAATTTTTTTTCCAGCTTTTTTATGACTTTAAGATGATCGTCCAAAAATTTCAGACCGGTATGAAAGATGGATCAATTTATGTTAAATTTTTTTCAGCCTGCCGAGGTACATGAGAGTTGAGAAGATATTTTTTTTCTAGCTTTTTTATGACTCCAGGACGATCGTCTTAAAATTTTAGACCGGTGTGAGGGTTGGATCGACTGATTTTGATTTTTTTTCGGCCAGCGGAGGTACATGAGAGTTAAGAAGAGGTGGTTCCAAGGGTTGCACCAGTCCAATAATTTTTTTTCAGCTTTTTCATGACTCCAGGACGATCGTCTTAAATTTTAGACCGATATGAGGGTTGGATCGAATTATTTTAATTTTTTTCGGCCTGCGGAGGTACATGAGAGTTGAGAAGAGGTAGTTCCAAGGGTTGCACAAGTCCAATAATTTTTTTCCAGCTTTTTTATGACTTCGGGACAATCGTCTTAAAATTTTAGACCGGTGTGAGGGTTGGATCGACTTATTTTAATTTTTTTTTCAGCCTGCGGAGGTACATGAGAGTTGAGATGAGGTGGTTCCAAGGGTTGCACCAGTCCAATATTTTTTTTTCAGCTTTTTCATGACTCCAGGACGATCGTCTTAAATTTTAGACCGATATGAGGGTTGGATCGAATTATTTTAATTTTTTTCGGCCTGCGGAGGTACATGAGAATTGAGAAGAGGTGGTTCCAAGGGTTGCACCAGTCCAATAAGTTTTTTCCAGCTTTCTTATGACTCCAGGACGATCGTCTTAAAATTTTAGACCGGTGTGAGGGTTGGATCGACTTATTTTGTTTTTTTTGTCCTGCGGAGGTACATGAAAGTTAAGAAGAGGTGGTTCCCAATCCAAAGGTTGCACGAGTCCAATAATTTTTTCCCAGCTTTTTTATGACTCCAGGACGATCGTCTTAAAATTTTAGACCGGTGTGAGGGTTGGATCGACTTATTTTGATTTTTTTTCGACCTCGGAGGTACATGAGAATTGAGAAGAGGTGGTTCCAAGGGTTGCACCAGTCCAATAATTTTTTTCCAGTTTTTTATGACTCCAGGACGATCGTCTTAAAATTTTAGACCGGTATGAGGGTTGGATCGACTTATTTTGATTTTTTTTTGCCTGCGGAGGTACATGAGTTGAGAAGAGGTGGTTTCAAGAGTTGCACCAGTTCAATAATTTTTTCCCAGCTTTTTTATGACTCCAGGACGATCGTCTTAAAATTTTAGACCGGTGTGAGGGTTGGATCGACTTATTTTGATTTTTTTTTGGCCAGCGGAGGTACATGAGAGTTAAGAAGAGGTGGTTTCATGGTGGTACCAGTCTAGTCAATTATTTTTTCCAGCTTTTTTATGACTGTGAGATGATCGTCCAAAAATTTCACACCGGTATGAGAGATGGATCGATTTATGTTATTTTTTTTCTTCGGCCTGCGGTGGTACATGAGAGTTGAGAAGAGGTGGTTCCACGGGTTGTACCAGCAGGACCGGATTTAACTTTTTGCCGCCCATAGGCTAATATATTTTTGCCGTTCCAATATGTTAATATATGTTATTCTTATAAAAATTTAATAAACAAATATAACAAAAGTAAATCATACAGAAAATTAAATTACAATTCTTTAAATCGAACAAGTCTCACAATATAAAAACAAAATATAAATTAAAATGGTATAACAAATAAGCCTTTTTTGAACTATGTATTATTTAATCATAAGCAAAACCCTATATTGACATTTTTCTTTGAACCTTTTTTTCTGGAAAATCATTAATTATACCATTAAAATTTATGATTACATTTTTTTTTAAATTAACCGTTAATTTGCCGCCCCCAATATTTGCCGCCCTAGGCTTCGGCCTACTCAGCCTTTGCGTAAATCCACGCCTGTATTTCGTTAATGCTTTACTTTTATGCCATATAATTAAAGCTCAATTTTGTATAGTTTTAACATAGAATTACACCCGACCACATCCATTTCGACATTTTGTATGATTCTATTTACTCAATTTAAAGTTTAAAAACAAAATGCATTGTTTTAGTAATATAATATAATTATTAAGGAAATGTTTGACCAAAATTTTAAAATTAAATTTCTTCTTGGTACCACGATTTATTTAGCATTTACGCAAGCACACATTAATTTTATTGTCAAAAATTTTTAATCCTAAAACTTGTTTTCTTATTTTTGTATGTAAAACCTAAAAATTTAATAAGATACACATAATTTTTTCTAAACTATATAAGGATTAAATTTTTATGCTTGCCTCTAAAGCTCTGTCAATATGTTCTTGTTCAATACTATGACCGGAAAGACACTGATTTTCCAAACTCGAACATATATTTTTAACCGTTTCATCAAACACACCAAGAGATCTCAAATCCACATTAGAGTCCGTAAACTTTTCCACCAGTTGGGAACAAAATTCTCTAAAATAACAAATGTCATAATTATAAAAAATAATATAAAATGTACACAAAGTCACAAATTTTTATATAATAGGCTCCTTACCAAATATTTATTTTGATTTTAAAAAAAGTCAAATCTTTTCCTAAGCCTATTTAACAACTACCAGCTAGATAAATTTCTAGTTTTTTGGCAGATTTATCCCGGTTTTTCGTGAATTGTGATAGACACCTTTTTTGTAGATATTTAATAGTTTTTTAGCTTTTTATTATGATTATGATCCGTTTATGATAGAGAGATATAAAATTAGACCCTAGTGCAGAAAACTTGTTTGCTTCCTGCAGCAAGGCAAGTAATGTGTCAGATAATATTGAAGAGTTCTGGCATTCACTAGCTCTGTTATATAGGGAAAATGGAATATCAAAACATTTCTAATTTTATCAAACAAATGCTGTGTTGATTGTGAAGACTGATAAAATTTCTTAAATAAAAATGTCTCAGTATTAGGGAGCGTTCAAGTATTACATAACGAATTTGGGGGAGGGGGTATCTTGTAAAACGTTACAATGCGTTAAATTGATTGATTGAATGCGTTAAAGAGGCGGCAGAGGGTGGGTTTGAACTACGCGTTCCGTAACATTGTTTTTAGGTAAAAGTGGTCACTTGGTGGTTACGTAACGTTTTACTAGGGGGAGGAGAGGTACAGAAAAACCTTACGGCGCTTTAAATGGGGGGAGGGGGGTCAAGAATCTCTAAAAATTGAGTTACATAATACTAAAACGCTTCCTTATTTGCCAAAGCAGGTTTTACGGAGATTGAGAATTGGACCCAATGAAACAAGGCAGAAATGAAATATGCATATTAAAAAATAATAAAAATGCATAAAACTAATCTAAATATAACTTTAGATCTTATACTAAAAACAAAAACTCTCAAAAACTGGGCAATTACGTTTATAAGTTTTTAGTATACTTATTTCAATTTTAGACATTTGATAAATTCCCCAAATAAAATAGAGGGCAAAGCTGCGTGCTCTGGCGTGGTATATTACGGCCCTTTCACTTATAGCTTAATGCATTGTGACATCAGGCGGTATTAAAAAGTCCGGCTGTTGTTTTGGTGCGAGTATTTTATATTTGAATATAAAAGGCTTATAGCCTGTTACAAAATTTTGTATTAAAAAAATATTAGGCAGAAGTGTTATTGAAGTATAAATGGTTATTTTAAGCCAAAAAAATATGTTCAGGGGGCCTATCATGCACATTCAAAAAGTAGCATTAATCCTGCAATAAAAATTTTAATAATAAAAAATAAACATTCAATACTCATAAATTTTTGGCAATTCATTATATATTTAGGGTTTGGATTTAAAAATTGTCCTGTTTTGTTATTTGAAAATATAATTATAAATAATAAATGATAAAATTCGACATTTTTAAAAGTAAGGTAGAATAAAGATTATTAATGATAAATATTTTAAAACAGTTTATAAATTTCTAAAAATGCAGTTGAGCTATCTTTAAAATGTATATTATATGTAAAATAAGACAACATAAGTCAAATAGATTCATTTTTTTTTGTAAATCAAATATTTATGTTTTTTAAGATACTATTACATACATTTTTTTTTATAAAAAAAGTTATAATCCCACTTTTACTGCATAAAATTAAAATATTTTTTTTAGCGTGCATGAAAGGCTACCATGCAGTTAAAAATTATTAGGTGACACAATCAATTTTTATATTATGGTACAGTAAACAAACACATTTCTTTGTGAATTATTCAGTCTATTCAAACCCAAGTATTTAATATCAATATCAGAGAGATAATGTTAGGGTAGTGCACCCTTCAATAGCTAAATATCTTTGAATTATTATTAAAACATCAAAAAAATTGTATATATTACAATCTGAGATGAAAATTGCTTCATTGCTGGTCAAAAGGTTAGGTTTATCTTGATGCCTTGATGCTACATGTCTCAATAAACTAAACCTTAAAGCAGCAAAGTTCTCCTTTGAGGTTTGTATACAATTTTATTTTCAGCCCTTAATTTCTTAGGAAAAAACTCGAAGATTTTGTTTTATGAATTCCTACATATCTTGTCAAAGAACTTTGGCAATTTGAACTTTGAATTTTGGAAATAAAAAACGAGCAGGAAAATGGGGACGGAAACACATTATGAGTTATGTAATTGTGTTAAATTTTACGTCTATGAAATATTTTAATTTACTTTTGATTTCTTATCCCAAAAAAAGACTTATTTTTTTATATTTTAGAGTATATGTGTTGCATAAAACAGGAAGTTTTGGTAAAATAGAGGAATGCTGACAATCCTATGTTTGTCTTGAATGATATTTAAAAGAACTTAATTGACCTAGAAATGTAAAAAATGGGTCACCTATTAAAAAAAATACAGCAGCATTTTAAATTTTTCTTCGCCCGGGTTTAAAATTTGGTCTAATTTTTTTTTTAATAGCCCCTAATATCGCCGGAATTACCAACCTTAAAAATAAAATTGTATTTCCTACCTTCTTACATTAAAACCACTTAGCTTAAGAGCATTTTGCAGCTTCTTTTTGATTTTTTCCAAATCCTGAGCCATGATCAAGGAAATAAAATTTTTATTTATTTTTTAAATTCATAACCTAAGATCTTTTTTGGCGCCAATTCTTCCTATATATTTTCTTAGGAGTTAGAAATGTCAACTGTTGATTTTTTTGCTTTATTTTAGGCCACAGAAGGGATGCTGTTGCAAACCTTCGAGTATATACTAACCTGGAGGGATAAAGTAAAGCGCTGAAAACGTGGTCGAATTAGAAAGCAACAGTCATCGTCGTTGCCATCTCTCTCTCACAGTGTACTTGATTCGCTGATTATTTAAATCTGCGAATCGAGTACGCTATAAAGGAGAAATAGCAACGGCAACGACTTTTGTTTTCTCTTTTTTTAATCCGACCACGTTTTCAGCGCTTTGCTTTATCCCTTCAGATCAGTATATGCTCGAAGCTGCAAACTAGGGTTACCTTCGAGCAATTTTCTTCTAGACGCAGCCTCGTCGCAAGGAAGTGCGGACAAGGCTCCTTATATTTCTCTGGGACAAGGGGGCGAGAGATGAAGAAAAATCGCAGTTTTCAGTAAAACCCGTCCGTTATGTTCCTGTATCTCCTTAGTGAAGGCTCGTAGGAAAAAGGTTTATGGGAACTTTGTCATAATACTTTTGGGTTTTCTGTTAAATTCCGAGAGATTGTCCACATATTTTGGGACACCCTGTATCAGTAATTCCTATATCTAAAAATTATTACCATAAACATCATAAGAATAACCTACAACAAAACATGTCTAAATAAATTAAACCAAAATGAGAATTCGGTGAAATAAACGAAAGATATCAGTCGCTCATGAGTGCTCTTAACTACTCTTAAACATCAATGGAGCACAGCCCAAATCAAAAGTAGAAGGGATGTAAGAGTTGAAGCACTGCATAATGCAGTTTGCAATTTTGTTCCGAATCTATTGAACACGGACCATGAAGGCGGGTGTTCCGCGAAGGGACTTGGAAATTAATGAGAGCTAGCAGGTCTGGACAAACTACAATGCCGTTATCAATATTATGACCGAACGTTACAGTAAGATAATACTCTATGTTTTTCTAAAATATTAATACCGACTAATGCTAATCACATAGCAAGTCAATTTTAAGTTTGAAGAGCAGAAAATTCACAAATTTTTAGTGAAATCGCTCAATTCTGCATACATCGAGTTTTATAAAAGGCAGACCAAACCATACAACAATGTTCAAGACGGCTGTGCACGAGGCTAAAATAAAGTCTTTAGTACCTTAGTACCTGTACAGTCGCTACTGAGATAACAATGGACAACACTATGGATAGAACCGTAAATTTAACGAGTTTTTTAGCCAGTAACTTTTTCCCTTTTATCCGATAGCAAATTTCGATTTTTGACATTTAGACATTTCAAATGCGGTTTTTATACATGAGTGGAATTATCATCCAAAAGTTAAAACGCAAAAACCATTAATATAAATAAAAATTTAAGTATTTACAAAAAAAAAAACAGTAAAATTTCTAAAAAAGTAATTACACATGACGAGACATAAGTTGTGCAACTTGATCAAGAGGCATATCTTTATCGATATCATCCAGACCATGAATATTGTATTCAGCATTAATGCCATCTTCATGGGAGTGCAATTAAACTTCTTCTAAAGCAAGCAATTATCCAACAAGCAATAATCGGTAAATCCCCGGATCAAGATTTTATTATTCGTAATCGTAATAATATACGTACTTTTTCGGAAATCCTTTTTTTATTGTGAAATTTGTACTGCACAAAAGTACCTATATGAAAGCAATAGAAATCTTTGTTTTGATGGTTTAAAACGCATTCTTATTTTTTAAACGCAATCGCATTTTTATAATCAATTAATACCTGGATGTTGGGCTCAGTATCACTAAAGAAATTTTAATTTTTTTCACAAATTTTAATTTTCCAGTGGTTTGAATTATAAAGAGCACAAATAATGGCGGTCAAACCAGGACTGCTACTGGCATTGAACTGTGTATAGAGTTCATTGGCTACTGGTATTGAGTACAACCCGCTTGAAATAGAAACCAATAGAGAATGATATAATACATATAGACTGCTGATGTGGTACTGCTGAATTGGCCCCAAGATTGAGGGAGAACGCTAAACGTGCCTCTCTCATGGTCTCTTACTCTAGCTCGCGCGTGAAGACAAAACTGCATAATATAAAAAATAGCCCCGAATGAAGGCTCCCTAGAGTAAGAGAGCATGAGTACGGCTCGTATTGCGTTCTCGCTTCTCGAGATCACTTCGGCTATACGGGATCAGCAGTCTATATCAAGGGTGATATACTTTTACCAAGGGTGGTAAAGTTTATTACCCTTGAACTTTTACCACCCTTAAGTCCATATGTATAATAGCCACAGCGTATTATGTTCTTCTGTCTTCGTTTATATGCTTTAGAGGCAATTCGCCAGGTTTATGGGTAGAAACATAACAACCAGAGTTTATTATTCTTATCTGATTATTAAACTTTGCTACAGTTCCTGTTTGACCTCCGATCTGGGGCTAAGCGCTGTGAACGAAGATTCCTATACCTGTCCCTTTCCGAGGAGCCCACGCACGAGGAATTTTCCCAATGGCAGAAGATGGTTGCGCGCTCAACAGGGAGTGACAGTACTGACAGAAAGCGGTTATATGTAATAATAGTAGTAGTTCTTGGTCGGATCGCCATTGTTTGTGCCTTGCATCGATAATTTTTAGATAGGAATTTTAGTTTTAAAAAATTTTGGAATTTTTGGGCGTTACAGAGCCTGACTATTCAGAAGTTCCACCTACAGAGCCTGGGAAAGCTCACGTTGACAACAACATGTGTCTGGAAAAGGGAGAGCTGGTTGAACGTTTACCGACAAAGGCCAAAAAAAGTGAAAGCAAAGCAAAGCGACTCTGCTAACCAGTTTCTGTTTGACGTCCAACCAGTGAGGTGTTTTCGATAAAAAAAAAACCACATAGTTTTTTTTCCGGGTAGGCGGTAGAAGGAGCCGTAACTACTGTATTTCCCATCGGAGATCGAGGAAACACTCACCCTGCCATTCAGAGTCTGGTGAAAGTGTAATTTCGAAGTCTGGAGTGATACCTATAAAACTTCTTTTTGGATTCACACGTGGTGACGTTGACCTAATGGCGGTATAGAGCACATGCTCATGAGGACAAAAGAAGGAACTGAAAGAAACCGGTTATATCTGGATTTTGTTGTTGCATTTCTCGACAACTGAATGTGCCTTTGAATAGCTTCCTTAATTGAAATGGTCGGGAGCTTCGATACGATTTCGAGCTGGACTACATCGGAGTTTATAAGAAATATGTCTAGCCCCGCTCTTAACCCGTTTAAACGGGGGTGTAACCAATACGAAAGGGTTGCTCCGCCTCTTGCTAAGCTTTGGAGGGGTGAGGAAGAGCTGGCGAATGCATGAGCAAAGCCATCCGGGGGTATAACAGCCCCAAATTTACAAAGTACAAGTACAACTCTGCTAAACAGTTCCTGTTTGACCTCCGATCGGTGAAGTGCTCGCGATAAAAAACTACTATAATTTTTCCCGGGAAGGTGCTGTATCAACAGCTTTTACCATCGGGGATCAAGGAGAAACTCAAGCCAAACGATGGAGTCCTTCTTCTGGGGCTAAGCGCTGTGAACGAAGATTCCTATACCCGTTCCTTTCTGAGGGACCCACGCACAAGGGATTTTCCTAATGGCGGAAGACGGTTCCGCGCTCAGCAGGGAGGGGCAGTACTGACAGAAAACGCAACCAGAAGCAGTCCTTGGTCGGATTGCCATTGTTTGTGCCCTGCATCGATAATTTTTAGCTAAGAAGTTAAGTTTTGGAAAAGTTCGGAATTTCTGGAGGTTACAGAGCCCGACTCTCCAGAGGTTCCACCTACAAAGCTCGGGAAAGCTCACGTTGACAACAACAACTTGTGTCTGGAACGGGGAGAGCTGGCGAATGCCGGAGCAAAGCCATCCGGGGGTATAAAAGCCCCCATTTTGCAAGTCAAGTCAACTCATGAGTCAACTCTGCTAACCACCTAACCTATATAACATCTATAACATAACCAAACTATCGGTATATTTTTTACGACGTAAATGTTTTAAGTTACTTTTAAAAGATAAAAACATCATGAATGTCTTTAGACGACCTCTCATAGTGCTCAAAACTTTATCAAAGAGCGAAATACTACATTTTACTCAAAATACTTACAGCCATTTTCCTGGACATGTTACTGAAAGACATTTATATGGTCTCGTAAACAAATTTTTAATTATAGAGCCTTTATTACAAAGATTAACATGCTGTTCTTTTAGACTATATTGTACAAAATCGGATAATGCTCAAACAAAATTAACAAAACGAAAAGACGAAATAAAAGCTTATTTAGAACACAACAAAGAAAAGTTACGTGACACTGAGCAAAGACTTAAGGAACGGGGATATGTTATATTACAAGATATTAAAGACACAAAAAGTAAAGTTAAAGAAAAAGTGGAAGAAATAGTTGAAGTAAATATTTATTTGCTTGCTAGATACACATAATTTAGAATTTAAAAATTTGGCAATGAAAAATTAAATTATTTGAATTAAAGTTTAATTTTTTTAGGAATTAAAATGTATAATACACTCTTTAATACATAGGGTTGGCAAAATTCTAGGTATTCAACTGGTGTTGGTAAATAGGCTTTTGCTGTGGGTTTTTGACAACTTTGCCAGAATTTTTTTTGATGTATGTAAATCTAAAAAACTAAATATTCCCACATTGCCATGTTTAAACAGTCCTTAAAGAAGAACACACTAACTTATGAATGATGGCAGATATTGAAATTGAAATTATTTGCTAAGAAAATGAAAACAGCTTTTGTTAACATGGCTTTCTAATTTTGTAATTTTTTTAGTTTACACTATGCTCCTTCATAGTAATGTGAGTTTCGAAGCAAAAAAGCCAGTAGTCTTTCAAGCTGGGTATAATCTTTTTGCCAATCTCTCAAGCACACCAGTATAGTCTAGGGAGAAATCTTAAATAAGGGAGTGTACATTACTAATATAAAAGATATAAACTTTTTACCTAAATTTATATTAACATAAAATTTTTCTCCAACCTACACTTGTTAGTAAATTGTCTTCTAATTTTTCCAATTATAATAAACTTGTAACCTGACAACTTTTTTTTAGAGAGAAAACATTTATACAATACCTAACCTGCTTTGTATCACCAGAATGCTAGTGTCTCCATATTTGGGGTTTTTAATTGTCCAAGGTAATTTTGATTTTGCTCTTGGAGTTCTAGGATTTGCAGCTGTAACCGATTTGGTATGCTAGTTACCCAGTAACAAATGAGTTTAATTTACTTAGTCCTAAAAATTGTCTTTTTAGTTAGATGGTTGGATAGCAAGAACATGGGAAAGTCAGTCATCCAAAATGGGTAGCTTTCTTGATCCTATGGCAGACAAAATTTTAATAGCAACTTTGTTTTTAACATTAACCTATGCAGACCTTATTCCAGTACTTTTAACAGGGTTAATTATTGCTAGAGACGCTGTATTGGTTGGGGCTGGATTTGTCATTAGATATAAATCTCTACCACCTCCAGTAAGTGTAAAAGATAGATATCCATTAAAAGATTTTTAAAAAAGGCTGGTAGGTATTGCACACAAGATACTAACCGTCTGTCGTTGTGTAATGATTTTATAGTAACTAAACTGAGTATGTGTTTGAATACTCAAATTGACTTACTTTTAAGCAATTTCACTTAAAATTACTCACTTAGAGCTGTTTTACACATATGAGAGTTCTAGCGCCAATTTTAATAAAAGGTTTTATGCCAATCTTATAAAAACCTGTGGATGAGTTTAACATAAACTGGGTAAGTTGAAAATTTGTAGTTTTGTGTCTTTTAAATTGTGTCAGGGGTAAGTAGACGAAGGGAAGTTGTTAGTTTTGGATGTTGCTGGATTTTTTAGTACTATATTTATGGAAACAAATAATAACTTTCACAATGGACAAAGATGGCTTAAAAAAACAAGAGAGGTATCTATATTTGAAGAGAGAAAACGTCAGTGTTTGATATATACAAGTTTTCATATGGACATAGATTTATGGATAATCATTTATTTGTCATAAGTCATAAATGTTTTAAGGCATTTTTTTCTTGAAATTATTACAAAGCTTTATGTTTTTAATAGGCATTTTTCATGATTTTTTTTATTAGCTTATTGCAAAGCCACATGAAAATAAAGGCCGAAAATATTTTTTCCCGATTTTTTTGATCTCTGGAAACGCCTTAAAAATCAATTTTAAGTTTGAATTTTGTAGGCCCGTGACGTCACGGCCCTAAATTTTCTATTGGTGGAATTACTGCTTTGTTGTCAGCTTTTTGATATTCGATAAGCCTGTCATCAAATATCGATATGCGCAACATCTACAAAGTTGGCGTTTTCTAAACAGACTTGGCATCAATGTTGAATTTGATTGGTTAGGGGAGTGGCGGGCTATTTAAATTACAATAATAATTAAACCTTAAATAGAAAAGTAAGGGGTTTGTATTTTTCCGTGTTATTTAGCAGGTTTTGCTTAATTGTGTTTCTACTTTTAATATTTACACACAACATTCTCAATATCAATTGAGTGAAAATACCCTATTACTGATGGTAGAAAAACACAAATTAAGTTTGATGAATGAGAAACTTATTTGTTTTAATTAAGACTGTGTTCTAAGTTGATTGCCATGCACATTCTTAATTTCCTTGGGTAAAATATAAAACTTGTTCAATATGTTTACTGTAAAAATTTTAGTTGAAATTATTAAATAATTTTTAGAAAAATTCTGGTATGTGTAAAGCGGCTCTTAAAATATACCTTAGTTAAAAAATTCTGACACATTAATAATAATTCTTTAAGAATTGGTAGTTAAAGCTACATTTTTTTTATTTTTTAGTTGCTTACTAACATTTTGCTAATAATGTTAATCTTTATATTGGGCGATTTTTTTAGAGGACTTTTGTTAGATATTTTGATGCCACCCATGCCACTGCCCAATTAGCTCCCACATTTATAAGTAAAGTAAACACAGCAGTGCAGTTACTATTGGTGGGAACTACCTTAGCAGCGCCTGTGTTTAATTACATTAACCATCCTCTTTTACAAGGTTTATGGTAAGTAAAATATAATTATAAATCTTTCAGGTACTTAAAATTTTTATGTACAAGGCTTTTTTTTAATTTGATATTCAACTCATGTTTAACAAACAAAAATCTAGAGTTAAACGATGATATATTTTCTAAAATATTTGTTTAATATAACAACTAAAAGGCAATAAATTGTATTAAAAAATAAAAAATGCAAAATCAGAACATAGCATTAACTAAATGCTATTAAGTATTGTTATTTTATAAACTGTTTTTTTTAGGTATGTTACTGGTGGAACCACAATAGCTGCTGCACTTAGCTACATGTTGTCAAAAGAAACCTATAAAATATTAAAGAAATCTAGTCAAACAAAAAATAACTGATCAGAACTGTCAATATTAAATGTTGGCTAAAATGTAAATAGTCTTTTAAGCATATATTTTCCTATCTACAATATTTTGAGATTATTAAAAGAGAAATAAATATTTGTAAACAATGTTTAGTGATGGCAACCATAATAAGCAACAATTGTTTTCAATGTTGCTTACCAAATAGGAATCGAGCTAAGAAAAAAAAATCATACTTAAAAAAATAACATTTATTAAATCAGTAAAAAAAAGTACAACTTAGTAACAACTTAACCTAAAATTTTGCATTTTTGTTGATTATTTTATTACCTGGTCTGGAATTCAGTAATAACCATAAAAAAATAGAAAAAAGACGTTTTTATTTCCAATACCAGTAATTACCATTCTGTAAAATAAATTTGCATGTTCTTCCAAATTTTAAAAGGAAAGAACTTTATTTTAAGTGTCTCCAGTATTTATCTATGCCAGCTATATTTTCATATATCCTTTTTTTTTAGTTAAGTTTGAGTAAGTTTTTTTTTTAAATCAGGGTTTTAAGAAAATTACTTTACATTTTTCTAACCAATTTAATTTCTTATAGAAAACTATACTGACAATAAAATATTGGTACCAAAAAAAAAAAATATTGAATTCTATTCGCAACTGACCAGCCAGAAAAAGAATTGTAAAAATCTGAAATTAGTTCAAACAAAGGCCATAAAATAAAAGGTTTGTTTGGAAGATACCCGTGGATTAATAACTGACATATATAACAAAATGCAAAAAACAATACAAAATTTTTACATTTTAAAATAAATAATAGCAAATATTTTTAAAAATTAATGTTAAAACCAACCCATTTGGCACAACCAATCAAGTAATATAAAATAGAATACATTTAAAAAAAATAGGTTGTTTATATTTGTTTTCCAATCAATAATTTGTAATAATGACACGACCTCTTTTGGTTTTTACTGGATAAATTTGCAAGATGACTGATAGAGCAGGTTGCTTTCTTTTATTGGCATCATAGTTAAAATAAGGATATACATATTTATTATTCATTTATTTATTTTCCATGGCATTTTCTAACAAAATACATTTTTTTTGCAATTATACACTAAAAGCCCATTTTTAAATAAAAACTAGATATCCATGCAGCAAAGATAACAAATTTGTCACCGTCATTATTCTGATAAATCACCAAAAACACTGCATTACAATTAAGTATCGCAATAATACTAGTTTACACATTTTTTCTTTGTATGAGAGCAGGAAAACTACAGTTAGGAAATAAGCAAAAATGTTTCCTTATATTTCATGGAGATAAAAAATTAAGTTGTTATTGGACAATAAACAATAAAAATCTATTATTTTTTAAAAAATGTAAAGGCATTAAAATTTAAAATTACTTTTGTTTTCCTAGAGTCATAATTTTATACTATGTGCAAACTTTATACATCTAAATAAAAAAGGTAGCAAATACTATAATAACGCACCTATCGTTTTTAAAATTTATAAAAGAAAAAAACACAATCGACAATAAATCCATGTCATTCTTAAACTAACATAAGCAAAAAATAATCATTTTGTATTTTAATATTATACTTTTACACCAAATAATTTCCAAACTTCAAATTTCTGTATAATACCAAAAGTAAAGAAAATATATTTCTTAGTATTGTACATTTTTTATGCATTACTTAAATACATTATTATTTTAGAATATGAACCCATAAGTAGCATAACATTTATACACATTATCAATAAAAGAAATGATTTCTATGAAAAGAAACAAAACAAAAGGTTTTATGTTCGAGACCATCTTCTAACGTCATAGTAACATTCAAAAAAGGTGAGCATTAAAATTTTATAAAGAACTTACTGACTTAGTTACGAGATCTAATACTTCCAATTATTAAACCTAGATTTTTTTAAAGCTTCTAAAGCCTTTAAAGCCTTTTCTTCAGCCAATGTTCTGACCTTCAAACTTTGCTGTTTTTTACCGCCATTTAATACTGACTCATGCTCAAGTGCTCCTGAAACTCCCTTCTTTGAAAATAAATGTTCCAAAACATAATTATCTTGAGACCTATCACAAATTTTGGCCCGTTTTGACATAACTTTGGTTTCACATTTTACAAGCCCTTCAACTTCTTCACCATTAATTTTTCCTGAGGTATCTATGGATGATTCTTTATGTTTTCTTTTTTTTGATTTATGTCTTTTATCACTCTTTGAACTATCACTTACTTTTGGTGTATCATCAGTGTCTTTAGTTTTTGATGTACTAGGAACTAGTTTCCTGACTTCTGAATATTTTATTTGTCCAGTCGCTAGTTTCTGGTAAAGATGTGCTGTTTTAGAACTCTGCTCCAGGGCTTGATCGAAACTGATGTTAATTTCTTTGTCATCCAATTTATTAATGGATGTATCTTCTTGAACTGTAGATTTCCACCTGTTATATTGTAATAACTCTTGATGTGTGAGATTTTTTAATTTTTCTTTTTCCTTTAGTTTTTCTTTTCTTTCCTCTTCAAGCTCAAGTTGGTATGCATTTTTTCTTGGTTCTTTTAATTCTAAATCTGTACTTGGTTTTTGTGATAAACTTTTTGCAATTTGTTGTGCTAAATTTTTCATTGCTTGTATTTTATCTTCAGAGAACTCTACTGTTTCTTGCACTTGAGAATTATCAGTAATATTTGAAGGAACTTTTAATTTCTTTTTTTTCTTGTTCTCTTTTTTTTCTTTAATTTTTTCTTGAATTCTCACTCTTGAATCTCGAAAAATATTTGTAGTTTCAGGATTTTCTTGTGGTGATTCAGGTAATGAAAAAAGATCAAATAAATCAGATGACTTAAAAAATTTATTAGTGGTTGGATCAATCAGGACTTTATTACTTAAAAGTTGCTTCCAGACTTGCCTTTGATACATTTTTTCTTCCACTGTGCCAGCAGAAACGAGCCTATAAACTGTAACAGATTTCTCCTGCCCAATTCTCCAGGCACGTTCTTTAGCTTGAGCATCTGTTGCTGGATTCCAATCTGGATCATAAATAATTATTCTGTTAGCTCCAGTTAAATTTACTCCCAAACCACCCACCCTGGTTGTAAGTAAAAACACATCATAACTAATATCTTCATTAAACTTGTTTATTAAACCCTGTCTAGAGCTAATACTCGTGCTTCCATCCATTTTTAAATACTTATATCCTTGTTGTTCCAAAAATATTTCAAAAATTTTCATAATAGTCCTTCCTTGGCAAAATAATAAAGATCTATGACCCTGCTTCTTCCAAATTTTTAGGAGTGCAGATACAACAATCATTTTACCTGACCTTTTGTAATAACCATATTGTTTCTCTGTGGGAATGTCATCACATTGAATAGTTTCTTCATCCTGAAGGAACAGATCAGGATGATTACATATTTTTCTTAAAGCTGTGATTGCCATTAGCATATTTGCTTTCATATAATTAATACTTTTCCAGTTTTTTATTCCTCTACCTAATATATTATTTACTTGCTCACTCATTAAGTAATCTTTATATATATCCCGTTGTTCATCAGTCAAAGAACAAAATAGGACCTGTTCACTTTTAACTGGTAACTGAATGTCCTCTTGAACATCACTTTTCATTCTTCTCAATAAATATGGTGAAATAATATTTTTTAGAGTGGATGCAACAGAGAGAGCTGTAGCTTCTTGCATGGGACTTGCATTTGTAAATCCTCCCTGTAATATGGGGTTAGCAAAATGTTCTGTAAAGACAGGCAGATTTCCTAGCATTCCAGGATTTGTAAAGTCAAATAAACTCCATAGCTCCGTCAGATTATTTTGCATAGGACTACCAGTTAACAAAATTCTATGAGGTGTTCTTATATCTTTAATAGCAACTGTTGCTTTGGCAGTAGGATTTCTAATTTTATGACCTTCATCTAATATGAGGTAATGCCAATTATAATCACAAAGATTTCCCTTATATTTTAAAATTCCAGCATAGGTCGTTATTAAGATACCTTTATCTTTATTTATTTCATCAATTAGTTTTGACTTATTGCCTTGATAGCTTCCAGATTGATGAAGTATTGCTACTCGGAACTCAGGTGACCACTCATGAAAATGTTTTACCCACTGATGAATAACTGTAGCTGGACATATTATTATTGTAGGACCGACTCCTATGAATTTACCATGTTTTGAAATGTAACGACTATACTGTAGAGCATGTAAAAATACTATAACTTGTACTGTTTTACCTAAACCCATTTCATCACCCAGTAAACCACCTGTAGATTTTTGTTGAAGTTCCCATAACCAGTAAACACCTTCTTTTTGATACTCATAAAGTTTATTCCAAGCTTCTTTAGGGACTTTTAGGCCTCCTTTTAGTTTTTTGTATTCTCTTTTTTCTTCCTTTTCTACACCTAAAATGGCAAGTTCTTCTTCAAGTCTTTTGTAGTAATTATCCAACCTGACTTTATAATTACTTTTTAGAGCATCATCTTTTACTTTGACTAAATGAGTAGGATTTTTTTTTCTTGTACATCGGTTGAGAGGTTTTTTATCTTTGCCGAATGTGTTTACTGGTTCCGGTTGATAATCTTCATCTAAAGGTTCATCTTCACTGGGAATATACTCACTACCAGAATCATTAACTGGTTCTTTATCAGAATCCTCAATGTTATCATATTTTATATTATTTATATAACTATCTTTTTGTTTTGTGATTTCTTGAATAGAATTATCTGATGAAACACTAGTAGATTCAACCCAGGTTTTAATATTATTTTTGAAGAAGTCAGGATTATGTTCAGCATCATTTCTGGATGGAAAATTTATACTTTCTTCTATTTCTTTTAATGTATCTGGCTTTCTATTATTGTTTTCAATACTTAAAAGGATGCTGTCTTTGTTGGATTCATTATCTTGTGTTGTTCTTTCACTTGTTTCTTCAACAAAAATTTCAAGTTCTTTTAATGCTTGTTGTTCAAGAACCTCTTGAGTTGTACCCCATATCTTAATACCTTCAGAATAGAGGGTTTGTAGGTCATCCTAAAAATATCATGTGCTAAGTATATTTACCTATTTTAAGGAATTTTAAATAAAACATTGTACTAGTAACCATATGCCACATATAACTTTAAAACTGAAAGATGTGTAGGAGTAATAATTTTATTGCAGGAAGTAAAACTATAACCATACTTAAAATTAGCGCAATAAATTTATATATATTTTTTTTTTTAATGAGTAACTATAAAATATGGTAAAGTACATAAATGCTAAAGCAGCTTTAGTGACCTATGGGCAAGGGTGGTAAACTTAACAAGGAGTGCTCGATTTTTACTATTTGCCCGCAGATATAGGTTATGTTTGGACGTCACCAGTTTGCCCATTTTGTCCAGAAGGTAGATTTATTTTATTAATTTTTGTAAAATATTCAACTTTTAAAAACTATTTTGGATATGCACTTACTATTAGAACTGTAATGTATAATATTTTAAAAAATTAAGACTTTATATTACTTGTAAACAAAACAAACAGGCAAACGGATTACGTCACACATACCGAATTGACATTTATATTGGTGTATATGGGCTTAAATGGGATCGAGCACTCCTTGTTAGGTTTATCACCCTTGACCTGTGGGTACCTATTCGCATTAAGTAATGTATTTGAGATGAACTTAAACTTTATGCAAAATTCTAAAAAATGGTCCTCAACATATAACATTTTTTAATTATCTAAATACATTAAAGCTTAGTGGTTTTAAAGTATAATTAATTTTTTACTTTATAATTTTAATTAAGCTCTGGTAAATATAAATATCACAATTTAATACCTGTTTGGAATTATCAGGACTAACTGTATTAACTAGGTCCATCTTTGGGATATTTGTCTCAAGTTTTTGTTTAAAAAAGTAAGATTGAGTAAAGCCGTAAAACAGAAAAGTTACAAACAATTGAGCCATAAATGGCCATGAACATGAACAATCAAACAAGAATCAAGAATAGAGATTACATCAAAATTGGACATGACATGAAAAGTGAAAAGTGAAAAGATTACTTTTTGGCTCTATCTGTTTGGGCTAATTTAGTGTATTCCTTTTAACTTATAGAACCGTTCTGCAAAGTGACGTCGATTTAAGGCCCGGTATTACAAGTGTTGGTAAAGTGGGCAAAAAATAATTAGTTAAACTGTGGTTCAAACCCAAGGGTAATTTGAATTGTAAATGCTAACGTGCTGCCCTACAGAGGCAGCTTTGCTACTCGACAGTACGAACAAACGTGCGAGAAAGAACGGTTATACTTTAATTCTTCTTTCTCTCCCGCACCTATCTAGAGGCAACCTTGCCGCTCAGATATGCAAACTGCGTGCGAGAGAGAAAAAGCGCGGTAAGTCTAAAACCTTTCTCTCTCGCCGGTGCTGGCTACTGGATATCGACACAAAACATAGATGTTGATTTCCCAATTAGTTAAAAAATTAATATTTTATTTTTGAAGCTAGAAAAATTAGGTTTAAAACTTTTTTTTATAATATTAAACATTGAAAGGTAAACATTGATGTCTACATCGATGTTAGTGTCATCTAATATCGATGTTAAAAACATCGGTAACAAAACATCGATAAACATGGCCCAGCATTCTATAGCACCGGTGGTGTCGTCACAGCCGCTGCCCGCTTCTCCTAAATTTGCCAACGTACGTTAAATGGTACTGAGCAGTCCTTTTGTATATAGTCGTTGCCGACTACCTACCAACCAGCACGTGGAGCAAGATAAAGGTTATACACCTATTCTTCTTGCTCGCATGGTCCAGAGGTAAGGTTGCTTCTAGAAGGCTCGAAGCTACGAAATCTGCCAACAAGGTCAGGGGGCCTAGCAAGCAATAGAGCGACCCTTTGACATTGCTCACACCCTTAAGATACGGCTTAGTATATTGGTGGACACTCCAAAGTTTTATGACTCGGGTTTTTAACTTATTCAAAAAATTCAAGGCATGCAATGATGCGCTAGGTTTCTGCAAGGGCCCGGTTTTTCCCTCATAGGTCCGTACTCTTACCACCGCACGGTCAACACTACCATCAGTGATTAAAAAAAAGCTGTTTGTCCGATTGCATGGACATTTAGCCTCGATGTGCTAACGTCTACTTTTTATAAAATCCTGGCTATAACCCAAGAGTAGTAAACTTAACAAGGAGTGCTCGATTTTTACTATTTATCCGCAGATATAGGTTATGTTTGGACGTCACCCGTTTGCCCATTTTGCCCAGAAGGCAGATTTATTTTTATTAATTTTTGTTAAATATTCAACTTTTAAAAACTATTTTGGATATGTACTTACTATTAGAACTGTAATGTATAATATTTTTAAAAAATTAAGACTTTATATTACTTGTAAACAAAACAAACAGGCAAACAGATTACGTCACAAATACCGAATTGACATTTAAATTGGTTTATATGGGCTTAAATGGGATCGAGCACTCCTTGTTAGGTTTATTACCCTTGGCTATAACCGAAACTTGTTAAGGCCATTTTGATTGGATAATGGAGTTGTGGTCATAGGGTGTATTGGAGCTACTCCGTAAATTAAAAAATCATTAGGGGGTGCGAGGCATAAGGGATGGATCTGATAATTTGACAGATGGCATGGCCTCCGAATGGTACGCAAAAATCAAAGTGGTAAATCGCCAAGCAAAAAATCAAGAAAAAGTGATTCGGATGCTTCACATAATGTGATGTTTAGTTCTCGTGGTTCTGTTCACAAAAGAAATTTGTATATCGTTTCTTTCCCTATAATCTTCTTATTTACAATTTTGCGTTCTTTGTTATATCAAATTTTTCTCATCCTACGGTTTATTTATTGTCGGTCTTCGAATTATTTCGTATATTCTCGGAATGAACAAATTCATTCTGACGAAGTTGAAAATAGCAGTTGTATTTTGGTAGAAGAAATAACAGAAATGGCACAAGTTAGAAACACGGGGCCTGGTCCAGGTGATCCTCTATTAGCTAAACAAAAACATCATCACAGACGGGCATTTGAATACATTTCCAAAGCATTAAAAATCGATGAGGAAAATGAAGGTTAGTGTTTTGGATTACTTTCATGGAGGTACCTTTACAATCCATAATTACTGGACACAATTTATCTTGATAGGTGCATGCTTTCCTAGTTTTATTTTTTTCATGTTCACATTTGTAAAATTTTAATTATGCATACCTATCGAAGTTATAATTATACACAAAAAATTGCTTTCGCACACATATTTTTTAAAACAAATGGGAGCAGTAACTGTATTACTTACATACTCATACTACAAGAATTATTCTAATCTGTCTAAAACATGCTATGAAACAGGGTAGCATGTTACTTTATTTCAGAAACACCGTTATTAGATATATATAATCCTTGTAAGACATGTCTGTCTTATAAGGATTGGTGGAAGGGTGTTATACCCACTCACTTTAAACCTACCTACCTACCAGTCTTAGTAATGCTAGTTTTTGCTGATAATTTTTAAAACAGAGGTCGTGTAGAACTCAGTTCTGCTTTAAAAATTCTACATCTATAAAAACATTGGTTTTAAATGTTTTGGTAACATACCTAATTCTTCATGTGACAAAATTTAGCATGACCAGTTATGGATTAAATGATGTGAAATTTTTATTTCATGATAGATCTACCAACATGAGTACTTCTGGAGATATTTCTTCCTCATTCTGTCTTATTAGCTTTAATATCAATAATAACAATTGTATTTGTTTCTTAAAAAATCCCTTTAATCTGTATATGCCTTATGTCCATATTGTACAGTTTTGTTAAGCAAATTAGTTTTCACAATATAGGCACCTATTTTATCTATGTTTAGATGTACATTTATGTTAATAATCAACTTTGCAAATATTTTTATTACTGTAATAGCTAATCTAAAAACACTTTAATCATTTTTTTTTTAAATACTAACATTTTTGTAAGACTACCCTGTAAAAAAAATTTGATAGGTTTAATACTTTCTATTAGGCTTTTCCCACATGGTAGTTTTCTTGGGTGGCATACATAAACCAATCGATACTGGCAATTTCTGTTTTACCAACATGAAACTCAGTTTTATTTTAACTAAGACTAGTATAAGGATTAATATAATATAATATATTTAATGTGTACTTGAACATTAGCTATCAATTTTATATTATTTGTTCTATAGGTCAAAAGGATTTGGCAATTGATCTTTATCGAAGAGGAATTACAGAGTTGGAGTTGGGTATTGCAGTGCAATGTTGGGGTGGCAGAGGAGAAGTGTGGGAAAGGGCACAAAGACTACATGAAAAAATGAAAACCAACTTGGCAATGGCTAAAGATAGACTGCAATTTTTAGGTATTATTCAAATAATTTAATCATTTTGTTCAATTAAAGTTTTATATTTGATAACTGATCTGTGCAGTTTGACATTAAATAATTAGCTGTTTGACAGTATTGCAGAGATGTAGAAAACTTGTTTATGGTTTAGTTGAAAATAATTATTACTCATTTTACTTTTCAGATTTCATGAAATTTTTGTTTAAAAGAATCAAGGTATTTTATTATAGTTAGTATTTATCCTGATAACCTATGTATAATTTTGTTATATTATGTTTAGTTAGATTTTTTTTATTTTCTTCTGTTAAGTAATTTTTTTTTTAATTTTCCTTTGTTTAAGTAGATTTTTATTTATAGAAAATATGGGTAACCTAGAAGAATTGGAAATGGAAGCTGAATCCAAGACTCCTAAGTTAAGCAATATCCCTACTCCCAAAGTTAATGTTCCTAAACCTCCAGGTATTTTTATTTTATTGTTTGATGAATTTAAAAAATAATATTTTTCAGTTTTATCCTACTAACTTTTATTACCATGAGCAAAAGTTTAACTATTGGTTAATCTCTTTCATATTTCGTAATTGTTTTTTTTCTGTGTCTTTTTTACCCTTGTAGATAAATAGTAATTGAATTTATTGTAGATCAGAAATAAAGCGCACATAAATATCTTTGTGAATTATATTGCTACTACTTTCTTAAAAAATAATATTGGTTTATTAGGGAATAAGCAAAAAGTTACCAAGTATTTATTTTTTGTAACAAAATGGCTTGACAATGGAGTTGATTAAGGTCTTAACTTATTATCCATTATTTAAGAATAGTTTTCGATATGTGTGATTAATTCACATTCCACACAGCAACAATTTTAAACTTAAAGACCTCTTTTCAGACCATTTCTTTACAGTATACATAAATAAACAACATTCAATAAATATACTATTTATTAATGCAATACAATATTAGGATTTAGACTGCATAATGGTTAATATAAGAGGTCTTCATTGGCTTTATTCATTTTTTGTTAACAAAACTACAGTAAAGATCCACCTACAGGATTCATTTACTAACAATTTTACTAATATCTATTAACTTAGTAAAAGGCAACAATGCATGTAAAATGATCTTGGAAGTAGTTAACAAAAAAAAAAGATAATTTTTAACTGTAAAAAATGTGTGTCATAGTTTATTTTACAGCATAGGTTACAGGAATACTTAACCCTTAGTCCAAGAGGTGATTCAGTTTAAACAGCAGAACGAGCAAATATTATTTATCTTCTAAGATAAATAAAACTTTCATCACTTTTAGGCATTGCAGCCCAAGTGCCTTAAGAAGATTATAGCTCATATCTATTGCTGTATAAATGGGACTAGACAGTCGCGTCAGTGCAGGCTGTGCTTCATAGAAAACTCATTTTATTTGCAAAACGTAACAAGAATAAATATTGTAGAACGAACACCTTAGCACAACATTTAATGTTTTTAAAAGCCATAAATTCTACTCAATAATCTCACTATTGGCGTTTCACCATATGTCTAATGCTTCGGTCGGGTGTAAGGTTTATTTTGAAATTATTTTTCTATTGTTATTATTATTATTGGGACGTACAGCAAGATCTCTTTTAGAACAATGATTTACAACATAATGCACATAACATTGGACAGGAATTTATAAGGTAAAATGTTGTAGTTAGGTTATAAAAGCAGCACCACTAAATGTTCCAAGTATAATAGCTGTCTGCTTGAAGGTCCCGAAAGATTTTTCTTATTTTTAACTAGTATGTTTGTAGCATATTAACACTGTTCCTTAAGATCTAATAAGAAATATTTAAAACAATAAACTATATACATATATGATATATTTTTAACACATTTAAAGTAATGAAATATATACTTAAATTTATAATATTTATTTAGCTTCAGGTAGAAAATTGACGGTTGCTGGCAAACGTCCTGGTAATTCTACACTTTCTAAAAGCCAAACCCTACCTAGATCAATGGGATCTCGTTCTGCTCCTGTTCAACCAGTAAGGCCCTTTAACAAAGTCTCATCCACACCACCAGCAGTTAAAAAGCAATTGAGTATTCCAGGAAACGTTGGTTCTCCTGCTAGGAGAACTAATAACAGTAATAATATTAATGCAGGTTAGTTAGACATTTTACTTTGTATTATTGAAAAGTCCTTGTACAAATTAATTGTAGCGGATTCATTTATTGAAAGATTGTGGTCCTGGTTCTGGGGTATAGAGGCTGAGCCTGCTCATTAAAATTGACCACTCTAAACTAGCAGATCGCCGATCGGAAACAGAAGAAAAAGATCCCCAGAAAAGCCCCAAAAAATTTAAACCATTAACTAGGTTTTGGTGGCAAGTATGCCAGTTTTCAAGTTTAAAAATAAAGTATAAAAACTTAACTTAAAATGTTATTAAAAACCTATATATATTCTGAGATCCCTGAGAATTTTACGTAATATCATAACATTTTTCCATTTCAGGCAATATGCTAGTTTAGAGGGGTCAATTGGACTGAGCAGGCTCAGTTTCTATACCCCGGGACCAGGACCACAACCTTTCAATAAATGAATCTACTACAATAAATTTGTATTGTCAGGTCACTGTAGACAAACTAACCTTTGGTTTAAGTTTTGCAAAATTCTAGTTATGGACGTAAGTTTGGCGCTGCAGAAGATTTATGTGGTATTTTTTGTTTGCCGACTTGCAATAATTTCTAAAATATACCAGAAAGGTCATGACTGTTAAAAAATACATAAGAGCCGAATAAATCACGTATTTAGTTGGTTTCTTAAAGTTAGATATTATATAATTTTCTGAAAAAGCTGAGGCTGCATACCATTGAATTATGTACAAGTTTTAGAATTTTCATTAAAAAGTTCCTCATTTTTCTGATGTGTGTGGTTTTTTAAGTAATTATATCCTTGTAAAACATCCATTTTATAAATATGTTTTATTATTTTATTATTATTGTTTCTGGTTATGTGCTACGCTTAGAAGCTATTACTTGTTTTTTTTTTTTAACAACCTAAAAGTAATAAGTTAATAAAGTGGTTAATAGCAACAAACAAGGTTATTAATAAGGGAGGTTGATGATGGATGCTATTTAACGTGAGCCTATAGCCAGCGCGTTAAGGGTTGAGATCATTAATCGCCAATTAATGCCCGAGTTAATTACAATATTTTTTTGGCCATCGTTTGGTTATTAATAGTAAAAATCATTATTACATTTTCTTAGAGTTTTTTGGGATGTATTTCAATTTTAGATAACCAACTTAACAGACCATTTAACTACTGGTATTTGAACGACAAGGTTATAAATGGACTCAGTTGTTTGTTTTGTGTATTTATTTAGTTACCTATTAATTTTATCTAAATCTTCCTGCATTATAGGTACATCTGGCAAAACTGGTGTGCGCGGTCGATCTCCAACTTTAAAGGGCGTAGATCCTAAACTCGCCCAATGTATTCTGGATGAAATTGTGGAAGGAGGACCGCAAGTACAATGGGATGCTATAGTAGGACAAGAAACCGCCAAGCAAGCTCTACAAGAAATGGTCATACTGCCATCTTTAAGACCAGAACTTTTCACAGGCTTGCGAACTCCTGCTAGAGGCCTATTGTTATTTGGACCACCAGGCAATGGAAAAACGTTGTTAGCTAAAGCAGTTGCGACTGAATGTCAGGTAAAAAATTTTTACTCATCTGAAAATTTGGATGAAATATTGTATTAATGTTGGTTAAAACAAGGACTGCCACCTCTGCGTATCTACTTGGAGAGAGAGGCAAGGTGGGCAACATACAGACTCTATCAAGCAGTCAGTAACAAACCGCAGGCGTGTCATATGGAGAGCTCCAGTCTCCTAAGAAATGTTCTGACCTGTGACAGACTTTGAATGCCCTCAGACATAATGCCTACAGCAACCAATTACAACCAGCCCTACAGTGTAGTCTACCCACAAAGGGAGGACTGGAGTCGAAAAACGACCACCCTGCTCCGGGCTGACATCTATTGGTACATTGATGGCTCCAAAACCAAGGACGATGTTGGAGCTGGAATATATGGACAGAGGCCGAGGGCAGAGTTTTCCTTTAGCCTGGGCACTCTCGCAACCATATTTCAAGCGGAGGTATTTGCTATTGAGATGTGTGCTAGATCGCTGGTTGATCGGCACTGCACACGTAAGACAATTAAAATATTCTCCGATAGTCAAGCAGCTCTTAGACTCTTAAATCCAGCCGGAGCAATTCGAACACCTTCTGGAATGGCAAGGATGCACTGACCAAACTGGCTCAAAACAATAAGGTTACACTACTGTGGATACCTGGACACATCGGCCTAGAGGGTAATGAATCCGCAGACCTCCTGGCCAAAAGGGGGCGGAGACAAAATTCACAGGGCCGGAACCGGTCATCTGTATATCTTATGAAATACCCAAGCAGTTCATATCAGCTTGGACACAAAGGGAAAATCTTCGGTACTGGCATGGACTTCCTGGTCTCAGACACTCAAAGGCCTTCATAAGCCCACCGAACCAACAATGTACTGTCAAACTACTGGAGCAATCAAGGGTACACCTTAAAACTCTAGAGGGACTGTACACGGGGCACTGCAGATTAAAATACCACATGCACAAGATCGGCCTAGCTAAAGACGCCGAATGCCGCATGTGCATACTGTGTTCGTGTCCAGCAATGGCACGACTAAGATTTGGAATCCTCGGCAATGACACCTTGTTGCCGGGGGAGGTGAAAGATCTATCTTCCAACAGGATCATCAGATTTATTAGGAGTCTGGACCTAGTGGGAGAAATATAAAAAAGTGTGAGCCACAATAGACCGATCAGTCGCGGTAGAAGGGTGTTATACCCACTCACTTTAAACCTACCTACCTACCTGGTTAAAACAAGATAAAATATTAACTTTTTCTCTTTTAGGCTACATTTTTTTCAATTAGTGCTGCTAGTCTGACTTCAAAGTATGTCGGAGATGGTGAAAAAATGGTGAGAGCATTATTTGCAATTGCTAGGGAACTACAACCTTCCATAATATTTATTGATGAAGTTGACTCATTGTTATCAGAAAGATCTAATAATGAACATGAAGCCAGTCGCCGTTTAAAAACAGAATTTCTGGTTGAATTTGATGGACTGCCCAGTAATCCAGAGAATGAGAGAGTAAGTTGAATATAGCACCATAACCTACATTGTTTTAAGGAATGGCAAGATTATGTTTGTTATTTTTTTTCTGTTAAAGCATAGGTTAGGTTTTAAATTTATCAAAGAACAAAATATTTATTATAAGTTTCATTAAAATTTGCAGATACAATAAATAAAATAATATTAATGTTTAGGTTTTAGTAATGGCTGCTACCAATCGACCTCAGGAACTAGATGAAGCAGCATTGAGGCGATTTACTAAAAGAGTTTATGTTACCTTGCCGGACCTAGAGACGCGAATAAAATTACTTAAAAAGCTTCTTGCCAAACAAGGTTGCAGTCTCACTCAGCAGGAGCTAAAGAGATTAGCCACTCTTACAGAAGGATATTCTGCTAGTGATTTAACTGCACTTGCCAAAGATGCTGCGTTGGGTCCAATTAGAGGTAATTCATTTTATTTATGTATTTTTTTTATATAAATTTGAAGAAATTATTTTTTTTTAAAGAAGCATGTTTTTTATGGCGAGTGTATTGACTATTCTGTTAATATATCAGTTTTTTATTTAAAAAGTATTTCCAAAAAGAAAACAAATGGCTTCTTAACTAAGTTGGTTACAGGTTTTCTACAAAAAGAGTGGTTTTAATTAAAGAATGTAGTGATGTTATTTAACTCTAGTAGGTAGGTCCTGACTTGCGTTTTGTTTGGATTTCAAAAAATATTTTATAATTGATCACATTCCCTATTTATAAAAACTTGGTACTCTGTATAGGTTAACATTTTGCTCTTTTGATTGATTTTTCTGCAATTAATTGTACACACACTGTAAATATCTTAGTTAAAATTATTTTAAATATTATTATTGCATAATTTGTAAAGAACCAAAATGTCGCAAATAAAATTATTATAGTAAAATTTTATTTTAAAGTCCAGTTCTCCTTCCCACTAAATTTCACAATTATATTATTATATTACCAATCAAATTTATTTACAATGATATGACTGACACTTAGGCAATTCTGTAAAGAGGCTTTAATATTTTAAGCCATTTTATGTGTTAAGTTCTTATATGGTCCACTATTGGTCAGTGGCCACGTGACCTGTTCTGTTGTCGCGCCAGCTATTCTGTGGAAGATGAGGGTTACATACCAGGATTTATTGACAAAAAATGTGATAGTAAAGTATTTTCCTTTTCAGAACTTGAGCCAGAACAAGTTAGACAGTTAGATCCTAATGCAGTAAGAAGTATAACAATGGGAGACTTTTTAGATTCACTTAAACGGATTAGAAGAAGTGTTTCTCCACAAAGTCTCGTAGCTTACGAAAAATGGTCGCTTCAATATGGTGACGTTTCAATTTAGCCATTCCCGGATATTTAATTAGATTTATTTAACTATTATTTTATCTGTGATACATACAGTTTGCGTTCGAGTTAGTTAGTGTTTATCTTGGGTGGAGAAAAATATTTAAATGTTTTACCAAACTATCAAAAAATATGCATTAGATTGAAACTAAAGAAAATTTTTTTCTTTTTTTTTTTTTTTTAAAAAATTTTTAAAAAAAAAAATTTTTTTTTAAATTTTTTAAATTTTTTAAAAAAAATTTTTTTTAAAAAAGGGGTTTTTTCCCCCCCAAAAAAACCCCTTTTTTTTTTAAAAAATTTTAAAATTTAAAACCCAAAAAAAAAATTTTTTTTAAAAAAAAATTTTCCCTTTTTTTTTTTTTTTTTAAAATTAAAAAAAAAAAAAAATTTTTTTTAAAATTATTTTAAAAAAAAAAAAAAAAAAAAAAAGGGGGAAATTTTTTTTAAAAAAAATTTTTTAAATTTTCTTTTCCCAAAAAAAATTTTTAAAAAAAAATTTTTTTTTTAAAAAAATTTTTTTTTTAAATTAAAAAAAAAATTTTTTTTTAAAAAAATTTTTGGGGAAAACCAAATTTTTTAAGGGGGGGGAAAAAAAAAATTTTTTTTTTAAAAAATTTTTTTTTTTTTTAAAAAAATTTTTTTTAAAAAAAAAAAAAAAATTTTTTTTTTTTTAAAAAAACCAAAAAATTTTTAAAAAAAATTTTTTTTTTAAAAATTTTTTAAAAAAATTTTTTTTTTTTTTTTTTTTTTTAAAAAAGGGAAAAAAAAATTTTTTTAAACCCCCCCGGGGGAAAAAAAAAATTTTTAAAAAAATTTTTTTAAAAAAAAAAAAAGGGGGAAAAAAATTTTTTTTTTTAAAAAATTTTTTTTTTTTTTTTAAAAAAATTTTTTTTTAAAAAGGGGAAAATTTTAAAAATTTTTTTTTTTTTTAAAAAAAAAAAAAATAAAAAAAAAATTTTTTAAAAAAATGTTTTAAATTTTTTAAAATTTTTTCCAAAAAAAAATTTTAAATTTTTCCCCCCCAAAAATTTTTAAAAAAAAAAAAAATTTTTTTAAAAAAATTTTTCCCCCCCTTTTTTTTTAAAAAGGGGTTTTTTTAAAAAAAAAAATTTTAATTAAAAGGGGTAAAAAAAAACCAAAAATTTTTTTTTAAAAAAATTTTTAAAAATTTTTGGAAAAAAAAAAAATTAAAAAAAAAATTTTTTTTTAAAAAAAATTTTTTTTTTAAAAATTTTTTTAAAAAAAAAAATTTTTTTTTTTTTTTCCCCCCTTTTTTTCCCCAAAAGGGGGGGTTTTAAGGGGAAAATTTTTTCCCTTTTTAAAATTTTTAAAAAAAATTAAAAATTTGGGGGAAGGGGTTTTTCCCCCGGGGAAAAAAAAATTTTCCCCCTTTTTTTAAAAAATTTTTATTTTTTAAAAAAAAAGGGGGGGGGCCCGGGGGAAAAAACCCCCGGGAAAAGGGGAAAAAAAAAAAACCCCCAAAATTTTTTTTTTAAAAAACCCGGGGGGTTTTTTTAAAAAATTTTTGGGGGGGGCCCCCCAAAAAAAAAAAAATTTTTAAAAAAAAAAAAACCCCAAAAAAAAAAAAAAGGGGGAAAAAAATTTTTTTTAAAGGGGCCTTTTTTAATTTTTTCCTTTTTTTTTAAAAAAGGGAAAAAAAAATTTAAAAATTTTTGTTTTTCAAATTTTTTTTTTTTTGGGAAAATTTAAAAATTTTTGGCCCCTTTTTTTTTTTTTTTTTTTTAAAAAAAAATTTTTTTTTTTTTTTTAAAAAAAAATTTTTTTGGGGTTTTAAAAAATTTTTTTTTGGAAAAATTAAATTAAAAAAATTTTTGGGCCCAAATTTAAAAAAACCAAAAAAAAAATTTTTTTTTTAAAAAAAAAAATTTTTTTAAAACCCCCCAAAATAAATTTTTAAAAAATTTTAAAAGTTTAAAAAAATTTTTTTAAAAAATTTTTTTTTTTTAAAAAAAAAATTTTTTAAAAAAAAATTTTTTTTTTTGGGGTTTTTAAAAAAATTTTTTTTAAAAAAAAAATTTAAAAAAAAATTTTTTTTGGAAAAAAAAATTTTTAAAACAAAAAAAAAAACAAAAAATTTTTAAGGGGAAAATTTAAAAAAAAAAAAAAATTTTTAATTAAAAAAATTTTTTTTTTTTTTTTAAAAAAAAAATTTTTAAAATTAAATTTTTAAAAATTTTAAATTTTTTAAAAAAATTTTTTTTTAAAAAAAAAATTTTAAAAAAAAATTTTTAAAATAAAAATTATTTTTTTAAAAAAAAAATTTTTTTAAAATTTTTTTTTAAAAATTTTTTTTTTTTTAAAAAAAATTTTTAAATTAAATTTTTTAAAAAAAAAAAAATTTTTTTAAAAAAATTTTAAAAATTTTTTTAAAAAAATAAAATTTTTTTAAAAAAATTTTTAAAAAAATTTTTAAATTTTTTTTTTTTAAAAAATTTTTTAAAAATTTAAAAAAAAATTTTTTTTTTTTTAAAATTTTTGGCCAAAAAAATTTTCATCATCTGCTGCTCTCTTCTTCAGTGAAACAATCTGATAAATTTTTTTAAAAAAGGGTTTTCCCCGGTTTTTGGGGTTTTTTTTTTTTTTTTAAAAAATTTTTTTTTTCTTTTCACTTATTGGTAAGTGCTGGCTATACAGTTTGTTTAAGTCCTTTGGAAACGCTGGTTTTTTCCCCCTTCCAAAAACGTTAATGCATCTGTACTCTGTATCTGAATGCATATATTTGAATTCAATAATTCCAGGATTTTCTTTTGAATATCTCAAAGTTTTAATAAGTAGCCAATTGACGGTTTTTCCTTCTGTGTCTTTATTTTTGTTTCTAATTAAACTTTCAGACAAAGCCTTTAAGTCATAAAAGTTATTATATTTTAATTCTTGTACATTGTATGGCTCACTTTTTTTGTTTTTATTTTGATTTGATCTTGCGAGTCTAAATATGGTAAGCCAATCGTTTATTGTGAAAACTGGAACAAATTTCTTGGCATGTTCAATAGAACTATGCATAGAGTCCACCTCCATGTAGGAATGCCCGCTTTCCAAAAAATTATGTTGAATTATTTCAAGGTGAGTAATCTGAACCAAATAAAGTAGTAAAGCAGCGACATGTTGGTTTCGATTCTGTCCTCCACATGTATCGGACCAGAGTGATACTTCCTTTACATGTACTGGCAAATGAGTTAGGTATTTAAATAAACAAGTACCAATCTCTGAACTTCCCCTCTTTCCATTTATCTCCGACCAGCAATAGCAGTGCGCATCATTTGGAGGGGCTGAGTTATAAATCGTCAAGTTAAAAACACAAATTTTCCTTGAGTAGTACATGGGACTCACGTCAGAGCAGGGTATCTGAAGAACAGATTGCAAATCGAAAGTTGCTGCAACAAATGTTGGGTCATCAGAAGCGCGTATTTTGTCTTTTTCTTTAGTCGAGTAGCAATCTTTCTTACGTCTTTCATGGCTTTCATATTTCTCACTATCACTCTGACTTTCATCACCTGTCTTATGTTTTTCACAAATTGGGCATAAGTCTTTCTTAGGGTTAAAGAATGAGAAATTATAATGTGTTCCAAAATATCGTTTATACGTTATAAATGATACAGTTTCTTTGTTTTCTATTTCACATTTTTCTTTATAAAGGCTATACATCTTCGCTATTGATAATGTTGTCTTTCGTGAATAGTGAGATTCTACAGTCGGAAAACTCTCTATATGGCTTTTTACAGCAGCAAGAAGCTCTGGTCTAGTTTTATTTCCAGGTTCAGATTTTCCACGTTTGTCTTCACCAATGTAGACACCAGATGCGCCTTTGTATTTAAATGCACTTTTTACGACATCAGCACTTATATTCAGTGTCTTTAGAAAAAATGCTTGACATATTCTAAGTTTGTTTTATCTTTTTCAAAATAATATTGTTTAGAATTAGTTCGAGGAGCTTTATTTCCATTTCTCCGTCTTCTTCTCTCTGGAATAGTGCTAATGATATTCGAAAGAAGAAAATCTTTTTGTCTGTTAAAGTCACTCATTTTCCAATACGTTGAACATATAGTTTTCGCCTTCCGTGAATTTTGTATGGCATTTAAAACGATATTTTTCACAGTTTACCGTTTCGGGTTTCTTCGGTGGTCGCTGCTTCTTATTTAACTCGTAGTGGAGACCATCGCCTCTCCTTTTTTTCGCAATATTTCTTTTCCATTTGCTAGGTTGACTTCTTTTCCATCTTTTTAACTGCTTGTCTTTTTCAGGCTCTTCTAAAATATTGTATATAAATTATGCCAAATTAATTTATGTTTTAACAAATCAAAATCTTACCATTATCTGAATAATCAGCTACATTAAAGTCTGGATCTTGGATCGAGTCATCGATGTCTTCATTCAAGATTGGCTTAGATATTAAGTCATCAGATATATTCCTCACTACGTTTAATTGGCTTTGGAGTCTACTAGTTTCATCTCCACTAATAGGAGCATCAAAATCAGGACATTTTAATTTATTACTGGGCGGCATCAACGAAGAATGTGGCACATTGTGAATGGATGTCTCTGGTGCACTTATATTACTTAGTTCCGAACATATTTGAACCTCATTATTTTCAGCTAAAAGAAACAAAAAAAATATAAGTCCCTTTAGCTACGAGTTCCACAAACAGGAAAAAAACCTAAGTCCCTAGTTGCTTCAAGATTCACAAATATTTAAATTTAAAGACAAATAAGTCCAACCACGTAAGTTATATTAACACTGCAGCATATAAAATAGACTATTAGGCACGCTTATTAATTTTTAAGCCTGTTTGCTAAAAACTAAACTATATTCTGCTTACTTACCACTAGATATGCCAACGCGTTTATTCTTACTATTTATATAAGACGAATTTACGGTACAGTCTATAGTTCTATCAGAACTAACACAGTTTCTGTTGATATTGTTAGTCTCACTACTTAGTTTTCCACAAGCCATTAAAACAAGTTTTTCACCTCTAGAAGACATATTAACGCACCGTAATGCACCACAAAACAAAACAAACTGCCGTCTAAGCATATGAATGCGAGTATTTACTTTAATGGACTTACAGTTTTATTCCTGCCTAAGCTTGCCATCCTGCCCTCGACAAAAATCGCTTAAGTGCACATTAATGATTCTCCCTGTTAAAAATAAACTAAATATGGACTTAAACAAATTGACATGGCTTGTAACTTCTACAATAAGTAGAAAATGGACTTAAGTGATTATTTGCTTGAAGCGAAAACACTGTATGGACTTAAAGGGTTCTGCTTGTACGCCCACGATATAAACAATCAAATTGTGCATAATTACCATTGCCGATATCTGTATTGTATGAAAACCATGCATTTATTTCGGAATATCTCGAAAACGATTCTTAACGATATTTTTTAAAAACTAATACAATATAAATCAAAGTATTAGGAAATTAAAAAAAAGTGAATTTTTTAATCGTTTTTTAAAAAGATATTGATTTTTGAAAGCTTACTAGGTCTGTTTGTTATTGAAAAATAGTGTTTACTATTTTATTCTTTATTTATGTAATCACCCTTATGAAAGGTGTATTTTAGTTTTATGTGGGTCCAAAAAGTGTAAAATATTAGTGAATAACGAACAAACCTCATGAGTTGTGTAGTTTCCTACAAAAATATTTTCAAGCATTGAGAATCTAACTTTTGGTAAAGCAAATTCGATCTTATTTGGAACAGCGCTAAATTTGTGGTCCATTAAACATACTGCATCACGAATTAAACCAAAATAGAAAAAAAAAAATTATCCGTGTACTGGTAATAGTCAAGGGAAACCCGGCCCGTTCAACAATCAACTTTTGTTAGAGAGAGATAGGCGACTTCGGCGCGGATGGCATGGAGAGACGAAGATGAAAGATTCTAAACAAAAATAGTATTGCGCCATGAAAAGTGATACTTTTCATGGCGCGCTCGTGGTTTACAGCCGAATGGTGTGAGGCTGGTAATAGAGAGCAAGTCATGAAGAGTAACATTTCCTCCAAATAAAATATGCTGTTTTTTCTTAAAACCTTCGCAAATTAATGCAATAACATCTCTTTTTTAATGGTAATAATTATTAAAAATAAGTTCACAAGGCGGCTTAGATCGGCGTCGGTGAATAGTTGCTATAGTAATGTAACATAAAGCTGTTAGTAGACACTAACAACACTAATTATTTTTTTTTAAATTGCGTCTCCGATTGCGTTTTAATTCCGTATTGATAAGCAGTTAATTGAGTAAGTTCAATCAAATAATAACCAATTAAGTAATAAATAAAAATTTTAGTTTTGTTTTTAGTTTAATAAATATTAAGTTGTTGACGCTTGTTTTGTTGTTTGTATCTATGTTGCTATGGTAACATTTTTTCCTCCGCCGGCGGGAAAGTGAAAAGTAAAGCTCCGGCGAAGGAAAAATTAAACTTCGCGGTTGCCTACACAGTCGAGCAATGACTGATTTACTGACGTTTGAAGAAAAACTATTTTACTGTGTTAATATTTTGATTTTAAAAAACAATTTTAATATTATCATTTTAGTATGTGTAGGTTTTCTTGGAATTTTAGTATCAAAACTAGTTGTTAAATACTAAATTGAAAAAATAATATATCTAACTGGTGAAAAGAGTTTATTACTATCATTATAATGCTTTCAAAATAAGTACTGTACATCTTATAGTTAATAAATTATTAAATAATGTAACAAATAACTGTTATTAATACTGTTACTAGCAATTACACCCATCTATTTATTTCATAATAAAAAAAGTCAATTTTAAGAAATAAGGTCGACTTCAAATTATACTTTTTAAATCATGATGAATTTCGTTAGTGATTATAAATAAACAAGACTGTGATCTTGTAAAATTTTGAAATAATGAATGGCACTTTTTTACATCCTTAAGGCTTACTGTGTAAAGATAAAGAATACAAAAAATCTGATGAGGTTGGTTGGATGCTTAAAGTTCAATCACAGAAACGGATCATAATTCCTTTAAATCCCTCTTGAGATACCTCTGATTTTAGCTGTCACTGAGGACAAATATATATATATATATATATATATATATATATATATATATATATATATATATATATATATATATATATATATAATATATTATTTATATATATATAATATCATATATTTATATAGATAATTTACCTAAAATATGGTGTCGTTCTTAGATTTTTTTTATTAGCTTTATTTTTTCAGATATACAAAGTTGTTTATTTACTTACTTCCATGCCTGATGTCTTTTTGACAGTTGAAATGAGAATTGTTTTATATTTTCAATAAAAATATATATAATATATTCTAAGTAGAAAATATTATGAGTTGCTTATTAATTTTGATTCTTGATGCATTAATAACAAGTTATATGCCAAGATTTTTATTGCCACACCGATTTAAATATAATGTATCATAAAGTAAATTAAGTTGCATATGATCTGCCTTAGAAGATCAGAAACCCTAGTCCTAACCGCTTCCGGCATTCCCGCGTATATTAAATGTTGACCTGTGTAATTATTCAAATTTTTTGTATCTGTATTAAAAGTTTTGTTAATAAACCTTAAAAATGCGCAATTCAATTACTTTTGACATGTCAAAATCGTAGTTTGAAAAGTAAAATACTAAGGTTTTAAGAGATTCATTAGGTAATTAGCTACTTTAACGATAGCCTGTATTGTTAACATCTTGTTAGATAGCACTTTATAAAACTGTATGGTAAGTCTATGGGGTAATGTAAGCTGCTTTAAACAGTTTTAATACTGAAACAGACAATAGGATAAGGTAAGTCTAAAATACAAAATTTACAGAATAAATGCATAAGTTAGGATAATTGTAAATAAATAGTTAATAAATAACAATAACTTTCATAGTAAGAAAGATATGTAACTCTAAAAACAAAATACATAACAGACATTGAGAAAAAAGTTAAAGAAAACTAAATAACTTTAAAGTTTACCACTTATTAGTATATCTAGTAATATTAATACAACGAATATAAATAAAAAATATATAACAAAATATATATATCGTACACTAAGTTTGGTGTTTCAATATACTTAAGAACTTAAAGTTCTTATAAGGACTTATTCAACAAAGACTATCGTGATAAGTAAATTAAAGCTATAAATTAAAAACTTTTTGTGGTTCATGCGTGCAAAAAAACCAGACCTACATGGAATGCTTTAAAATAAAAAGAAATAGAAATATATATAATAACGACATAACAAATTTGTAAAAGGTAATTCCCAAACTCTACAATAATTATTAATAGAGCTTTGAATTTCAAACTATTAAATTTAAAGATTGTAGAGAAGCATTTTTGACTGTGTGATACATCTCAAGTCTTTGCATTTTTAAATGAAATAAGACCTTGTAGGTTTATTATTACAATTAAAATATTTAATGCATACTAATACGCCACCTTAGAAGCCTATCATTCCATGCTCATATTTGGTAAAAGTGAATTTTTAATATTAATTATTCTATACCCTTTTAGACTATCAGTTGTTGCACAAAATGACCAAAGACAGAGTGAGAGAAGGACTCAAACCGGTTCATTGTTAAAATATATTAAGAGCGTAATTAAACCCCGTGAGAACGCTTATATTGTGAAATCTCGATATTTTGTATCGTTGAAAATTGAAAAAAAAAAATCTTGTACAGGCAAAATGGCAAATTTAAAAAGGAGAAATTTTTTTAGTTTATTTTGGTTTTAGTTTTATGTATATGCCAACTTTGTTATTTATTGGTGATTTTGTAGATTTTATAGTAAATGACGATAAATAGAGTTAAAAATAATGTGTTTTAAGAGGGGTGTTAAAAGCTAAAAAATCGATTTTTCTTCTTTGATTGTCTTTTCTTCAAATTAAACATCTCAAGAATATACTCCCAAAATTTGAAGTCGATTAGAGCAAAACTTCTGAAGTGATTGACTACTTAGTCAATTAGTCTCCTCTCTTTAAAAAAAACGTATTTCCTTATCGACGACTGTCGCATTAACAGGGCCGAGATATAAACTCAGCAGCTGAGCAAAGAAGCCAGAATAAGGCAAAGACTTAAAAAAAAGCGAATAAGAACATCGAAGTTGCTGCAGGAAGTCTATTCTATGGAGCTGGAATTGATGATTCAATGTAAATTAAATTTTTTTATTTCTATTTTTGTAGTTTTTAAAATTTTGAAATCGTTTCTCTCGAAACTACTTATTAAAAGACTGTGATCACTGCCATTTAGAAACTATAATACCGATTAATTTCAAACTTGATACACATTTTCTTTATGTAATATTTCTTCCCCCCGTTGTCTTTTAGATTTTTTTTACCCCTAAAATGGCAAAAGTTTGTGTAAAAATTCGCAGTTTTTACTTTAAATGACCACCAAAAATTTTAAAATAAAAAAAGAAAATGTTGCAGAGAGGTTTTCATGTTCCTTCAAATAAAAGCTAATGGATTTTGATTTCCGATAATTTTCAGCTGAGATACAGTGATCACCGCAAATCGTCTGTTTTCAAAGACGCCCTGGGAAAAGCTTCGTCACCGGCTTGTTTATTAATATTTTTTTACAAAGAATTTTGAGAATGTTGTTGAAACTGTACTTAATACTGTACAGAAGGTTTAAATAAATTTGTTTAAGCCATATTGCTAAAAAAAAATCATAATTTTTTTTCACGATTTAGCCTTTACCATGGTAATAAATGGTAGATTCGTAGATCATCTAGTAATTTTCCATCTGATAGAATAGTACAAATCGCTTGAAATAAGATTGTTTATATCGCGGATTTTAGATGTAGCGCATAGAAGCGGACGATCGCAGAAACTGTATACTGGGCGAAAAAAAAACATAATAGATCCCAATCAAAAGTAAATAAAAATTATACTGAATACGTCTGGTCAGCAAACAACCAATACTTTGACTGTATAGAAAATTTAACGCAAATCAAAGGAATATGATTACTTTGGATTGAAAAGTTATTACTCGGACAAGCAAACACATTCATAATATTATTTAGTGCAAATCTTCAAATCCTATACAACCAATAAAAATATTGATTGATTTGGTTCCATGGCCCTTATCTATAACTACTAAGGTGACGTTATCCTACTAGCATATTTATATTTTATTTATTTCTTTCTAGTTATTTGTACAGGACTTTCGGGGGGCGATTCTGTAGGATGATCTTGCTTAAGCGACTTCCTTGAATTCTTTAAGTTTGTGCCCAACTTTTTTAATGGTCTCGGTGATATACTAGATTCGACATTTTGGACATCAGAATGGTTTAACCATATGTTTCTTGAGGATTCGTTTGCAGAAACTAAAATGTTTAAAATAACAATATATTAGGAACTCATATGCAATAAACAAATCAATAAAATAAATACCATAAATGTGTGTAAAAACAATGATATTATATGTAAAAGCTGACATTTTCATCTAATTTTTGAACTATTATTTAATGAATGTTAGAAAGAAAACAAAAAAATTACAAATAATTTAAACTTTTACCGTTGTTACGAGAAAAGGGCTTTCATGTTTCTGTTTGTAAATAAGTAATGTCAACACTAAAACCAAGTAAATAAATGTTTGCTTTAGAACGTTTTTTTTTGGTGAAAAATACAATTATTTAAATAGTAAAGAAAAATAAAAGGAAAATTTATTTATTAAATTAGGTATTTCATTAAAAAATTTAAAAAAAACTTTACCTCTATACTTTTGATCTACTCTTTGCCCTTTATGAGAATGACCATGAGATGAGTCCAGCAAAGCTGCAGCTAAAGTAGACGAATTATTGCTACAGGAAGCTCCATCTGAACACGACGTATTCGCAGATCCTAAGGGATAAAATGGGCTGGGAGTTGGGACGGGACTATATACCTTTGATATAAACTCTTCAAAAGTTGTACTGCACTTGTGCTTCGTTACTACAGTTTCTAGAGAACGGGCTCGTTCTTCATAACTAAAATGGGGAGATTGTTTCATTTAAAATATTTTTTTTGTGTAGAAACTTTGACTGACACATATTAAGGACTGCACCTGTCTAATGTCACATTGACAAATTGCTAAAAAATGCACTTTTTCATCTGAATACCTATATTAGACAAAAGTTTTCAAATCTGAGTCACTGTTCAGTTTAAATTAAAACAAAAATAGAACACAGATCAATGGGGGAAAGAATTTTGTATTCAGTCATTTTTGCCACCACCTTTTTAATTTTGAACAGATATATTATTTAAAAAAGTACAAATATATCTTATAATCCCACTTAAATTATCTTACAGGATTTCTTTATATATTTTTACGTTCTCTCATATCGTATAAACGTGGTTTTCTATTTTCGTCGGCCCCCTAATAACTCTTGATTTTTTTTTAATTCAAGGGTTGGAAGGAGGCCGTTACCCTTTGGTCAGACCTTGACTTTTATGTTTAGAGGTCCTTTAAGGACAATTACATAAATTTTCAAAGTACCTTAAGAAACCTACTTAGAATTGTTCACCAGTATTTAGACTATATTGTGGGTAATCTAGCTTAAATACTAAATTTTGTTAAATAGTGCAATTTTTTTTTTAAATTAAATAGTGATCCAGGCAAAAAATTTTACCACTTTTTTTCTTAAATTTAGTCTTTAATAAATTTTTTAAATGTCTACTTTTTGATCTCAAATAGTAAAATTATTAAGGCTGATTTTTAGACACTTACTATTGTTGATAAAATTGGTAAGTCATTCTTTTAGCTCTACTAGCGCAGACAGCTGTAGCCCTTACCATCCCTGCTAATATGTTAGTTTCTACAATTGCTTCATTAAATAAGATACCAAAATAAGGGACCTAAAACATGTAAAATAAGCATTAATTTTGATTTTTTTATATATTATACAAAAAAACTTAAGTTCACAGAAAAAAGAAAAGTACTTACATCTGCCTTACAGTTCACCGTCACTCGGTTTAAATTATTTCCTAACGGATAAATAACTATTAATATATCACAGAACTCAGTGGGAATGATATCTCTTCTATAGTCTCTATTATGCTCAGACCACACTATATGAACTTCATCATTACCCAAATGTCTTATCTGTAAAATGAAATTAAAAAATATTACTTAATGTTAAGTAGAAAACAGTCGAAAAGTAAAAGTGAAATACATAGTTTTGGGAACAGAGCAATTTTATTTAAAAATTGACGGCAATCAACTAAAACAAAAATCTATCATATTTCTTCTAAAAGTCTTTTTTTCATGACTCAATCCTGAATAACTACTGTAATGCCCTTCTATTTACTTTCTCAGAATATTTAATTAAACTAATTGTATATGTTTACTACTGGTTAGCAAAATTCTTTAAACTAACAGCGATATTATTTACTATAAAGAAAATTTTTATAGAGAGAAAGGTAAAAACTACAATGTATGCCATTAGAGTGAAAATTATGTTAACTTTTCATTAAATATAAATATAATACAGTTTTCATTTGCATTAATTTACACAAAGTATATAGTATTTAACTCAACTCACTTATTGCTATACTTGTCAATTTTAGTCAAATAATTAGCGGAGGTATTATATTCGTAATATCCCAATAAATACCAGTGTAAATTAATTTTTACTGAAATAATGCACCAAAAAAATTTCTACTGAAATAATGTTCTAAAAAATTTCCTGGCTCTAAAAAGAATGATTTTCTACCAAGCGAGCCAAAAATAATTTTAAGAGATCTCTTATTAAGGGTATTATTCTGTTTTAAGATCCAACTAACCACCTGCAAAAAGTGTACCCTAATTTTATTACAAGAATTACATACTAATAGCGTTAAGAGACATTTTACCTTACTAAGTACAGCCTCGGGACTTTCTCCCGGCATTCTAGTAGCCACATGAAAAATGGCTTCCATAAAACTAGTCGCAACATAAGGCGCAGTCATGCCTGTAGAACCCTGTTTTTGTAGGCCACCAAGGAAACCAGTATGATATTCTAGTTCAATTTCCCAAGCTAATGCCGCTAGAAATTGTTCATATGCTACACTTCCACTTTGATTGGACAAGATAGAGTTTTTGTCTTCTTGACCTGGAGCTACGTACATTACGGCAAACTGTAAGAATAAACAGCATTTAAATAAATAAACACAACATTAATGGACCAGACCATTTTTGAAAAGTATATGCATGAACCCCAATAAAATTGAAATATTCAAAATTTAATAAAAATCATTAAAAAAATCTGTACAACTTCGAATGTTTTCAAGAATCTAATGAAAAAAACTAACAGTAACAGTAAAAAAAATTAATAGGACATTTTAAAAATTGCTTATTTGGAAAAAAAAGTATTTAAGGGTCGTTGTAATAAAATAACTATTTAAAAAATTAAATAAATAAAAAATATTAGATATAATATTTTTTATTGACCAAAAGTAACCACAACACACATAGTTCAGATTTGCAGTGAAAGCGCAACTATCGATATAAATTCTGTAGGAAAAAAATTAGAATACAAAATCGCTAAAAGAAATAATTACCCTTGGGACTGCTAATTGTACATTTAAAAACAGGGCTGAATCGTGCGATTTACTCATTCGTGTGAGTCCAACAATCTGAACTATGGTCACCTATGTTTGATCACACAGGCCCACAAAAGAAAAGTGGTGTGTGCTGGAGTCGGACCATAGAAACCACTGTAACACCAAAGGAAGCTTAAGGATTCATAACTCTAATAGAAATAATTATGATCATCCGGGCAGACATGAGGGGTATATTTATGGAAGAAATTTCAAATGCAATGATGATGACAATACCTACAGGGGCTCAAGGATTCATAAGCTTGATACAAATAAAAATAGGCAACATGGCAGATATTAGAGTTAAGGTCATGGATGAAATAATTCAAGAAATCATCAGGGACATCGATCGCGGGCCAGCTACAAGTCTATTACAAAAATGTTAGGGGCATTAGAATGAAGCTAAGAGAACTAACTCTATTAACTGATTATGATGGGATAATATTTACGGAAACTTGGTTGAAAAAAGACATTCCAGATAGTGAGATTGGTCTTAATAATTATGTAATTTTTAGATGTTATAGGAATGCATCAACCACAGTCCAATGAAAATATATTTGAGGAATATTGCAGTGCTGTAGAGTCTATTGAGGAGATTACCAATTTACATAACTATATTTTTGCTGGTGATTATGTTCCTAAAGTGACTCGGGTTAATTAGGATTATAGAACACGAGCAGTGGGTAATTTGTTAGATCAAGGTAACATTTTGTCAGAAAATTGTAAATCTAAACTGAATAAAAAAAAATTATAAAGCTAATATGAAAACATATTTACGCCTAAAAATAATTTCACAAATACCAAACAGTCTGTGATATTTCAACACACAGAAGGAAATATGTAACTTAATTTGTTAACTTACCTTATGTGTTTCTCTACAACTTTGATTGTCTAAATTTCTAAGTTCTCTTAGAAGTCTATCATTTTTATCTACAAGATGAACCTGCTTGCGGCGGTCCCATCCAGATAGGCCAAGCTGTGAAAACAGCAATCGACATTGCTGGAATGCCGTTTGTTCTATATTTCCAAAATACCCTAAAACAAATAATTTTGTTACCATAGTACTGCAGTTTGTAAAACAGTACCGCATATTTTAATATTTTTTTTGCTTCGACCTTAATAATTTTCGAATTTTATATACCTTGCTGAACAAATGAAGTTTCGGAGCTGGTACTATTTCGTCTAGTATTACTTGTTTTTGGTTTATTCACTGGTTTTCCTGACATCGAATTTGTGTGCTGCATTATTCTTGTTTCCTCAACCTCTACGTTTCTTTGACTTATGACTGATGCTATAACTTCTTGTTCTAACTCAATGGACAAAGGTGGCGCGGCAGGTTCATTAAGTTTTATATTGGGAGATTCAAGACATTCTGGACTAGTGTGGCCTAAATATTGAAGAAGCTGAAAATAAGCAATAATAATGATTATATTAATAACTTTTAATAATAAACCAAAACTATTACCTTGTCATAAATAGTATATTAAGATTGTGTTTGATATTTTTTTAAACTACTTACATCATCTAACTGATCTAAGTCAGGCGCAGCATTAGATATCTCAGGTAAGACACCGGGAGGCCGATGCCTCATAGCTCTTTGGGGTAAGTTTTGCGGAACCAACGTTCCCACCATAAGACTTTCTGGTTGTTCACTGTTTATAAAATCACCTAATGCAAAAGTTGTGGGCAAATCATCTTCAAGCTAAAATAGGTAACGAAAACTTTGTAGTCAACAAATTTAATTGTTATTTTTTTTCTTATATTCTTGTTTATGTTTACTAAGTATGTAGGCAAACTTAGATATGTGAATTTCTGATTAAAGACAAAAAGTATATATCATTATATGCTATGAAACATTTCTGATGTACTTTTTTTTTAACTATGGACTTTTTCTTCCTGCTTTTCGATGTGTTAAAATCTATTTAATTAAGATATGGCCCATTTTACAAGTAACCTTTAAAAGTTTATTTGCAAACTTAACTAATGTAGGTTATATTTTTTCATAATCCTATTATAACTTACCTCTTGTATACTTTCTGGTGTTCGGTACAATATTGAAGCATCCCAGCTGGCTTTACCTGACATATCTCTTAATAAGACTCTTACTTGTTTATCTGCAGTTAGCAAGCCTGCAGTCGCTCCTCCACCAGGAGAGTCCAAAGTGGGCAGTTCTATTAGGCTCGCTATTACGTTTTTGGAAAGAATAAACAACTAAAAAGATAGATTATGTTTGAAAAAAATATTCTAAAAAAGTCAATAATATAAAGAACTTTAACGAGTTGTACTGGTTTAGCCCGTTAAAGATAATAACAGTTGGTTAAATATACAAAAGGATAATGAACCACTACACTTAAAATACAATAGATTAGCTTAAAAAATATTAAATATTTGGTACCTTTTCAATGTGTTTAAAATAAACGTGAAAGTCAAACATCCCGACAAACTAATATATTCCTTGGAAAAATATATATTTTATTTTGGTAAAAAGGCGCCTTTCATACCTCAAGTAGGACCGACATGCAGGTGTTCAAAGAAGTAAAATTAAAAATAATATATTTTTGTGTTTAATAGTTAGTCGCTAGATTTCTTGTTATACGAAAAACGTAAAGACGCACCCAGACGTCAGGCGATCTGTACAAGTGTACAGCCCGAGAGCAGAGCGTCACAATGAATTTGATAAGTATAAAAAACATCCTTAAGCAGAAGCCTTGTCAACAGTATAGCTGGTGTGTTTTATTTCTTGCTTTACGATAAGAAAATCGTTAACTAGAAGCAACATAATTTGGCAACTTTTTCTTTAAGTTCTTTGATCTCATTAAATCTTATTTGTGACTTTGATAACTTGCAGCTGTGTTTGACATGACAGTAGAGGGTTAGCATATGAATTTAAAGATTCAGTACAAACGGCTAGTTGCGGGTTTGCTATTTGTATATACAATTTCAGGGTTCATTAACTCAGTAATTTATGTTGGTCTTCTATATTTATCAATTTTTATTCATATTATCTTCACACAATATTTCAAGGTTTTAATATATTAGTATATTTAGTATTTCCACAACACCTTGTATTTAAAACAAAATAAAATATCTTCTATTTGCTTACTTTTTAAAATAATTCTTAGTATGATTTTTTTATTCTTAAATAACCTTAAAAATAAAAAAGGCGACAGCTTTTAAATATTTATTTTTATTTAGACGAAACGTGATTATAGCTGATCTTCTAACATGCTACAATTACTGAAACTTAACGATTATCTTACCTGTATATTAGGCACGGAAAATATGACGTTAGACAAGTCATCAGATGATAAGTTAGGCACATCATCATGCTCAGCCACTAGGGAACTTAGGCGTGCTGCTCCAATGGCCATTGGGAAGTGTCCTAAATGATTTACTAGATGTGCTAAAACTGTTTCGGCGCATAATGCAACTGCTTTTTGACACTGGATGCTTTTTGTTTGAATTTTTGTTGGAGAACGTTCTGATAAAGTTGTACGTTGCAGATCATCAGAAATAATGGTGGGGTCAAAATCTTCAGATACGCTGGGCTGCGTTAATCCACCTTGACCTGCCTGAGATGCAGCACCTGTGATTAATTTATGCAAAACCTAAAATAATAAGAAAACTTGATAACCAGAACTAAATTACTAACAATAAATATATTTCTATGCTAAAAACACTTTTTATCCCAATTATAACCTGCTCTTTCACGATACTTAAAGATACATATTTTAATCAAATCATTATAACCAAATTATCTGGAAACAGCTTGTTAGATTTCGTTTTATATTTTTATTTTTCTTATCAATATGTGTCTATCTTTTACAGTTTTTGTTATTTAAATCTTGCACTCGCTTAATAATTTTTTGTTTTAAATATTTCAAATTATAATAAAAACTAAAGTTAGTATTTTTAAAATTAAGAACAAAGTAAATTTCATAAATAAATCCGCCACTGCATATAGAATATATCTTTATTATGTGTCCTAAGTCTGTGGCAAATCTTCGTGCTAATAAACTAAAAAATAATTACAGGTTTATATTATCTATCAGATTGACAAAAATACTTTTATGTTTTGACATATATTTATTATAAAAAAAGGTTATAAAATGTGATTTATGGTTTTATCTCCATAAATTAGATAAACTTTGCATTAAGTGTGCTGCTACTCTTCAACATCTCCATTTTTATTTCTTACACAAAAATAAAAAAAAACAAAGATTATTCAGACTGTAAAACAAATATTAGGTATATATCTAAACAAGTGCTTTGAATTAAATTTGAAAACTTTTACTAACATATAAGAAAAGGCAAATTAAAGGTCGCTCTTTTTACGGTGCCATACTCTATTCAAAGTGTAGGCGCCCTCTCGCACATATCTGTTTTGCGTACCAACTGCTTTTTACACAGATATGCGAGATCACCGGCTTAACGTGCCTTCCGAAGCACAGTTAAGATGGTTTACTAGGCAGAAATACTACACAGTGGTTTGCCATTGTCTTCTGCGAGTTGGCGAGCTATAAAAAAGTCCAATGGACAATGCGGGAAACGAACCTAGGTATCCACGGTAAAAGGCTGGTACGCTGCCACTACACCAGCTCGGTCACAATTAAAAGTCAAATTATGAAAATAGTAGTAATCTTTATAAAATAAGCATACGGGAAAAAATTAAAAAACATTTTGTCTTGTAACTTTTTCCTAAATTCAGTTATATTTCTGATTTTTTCCTAAAAATGTCAAATGTGACATAACATTTTTTAAAAAGTTTATTTTTGGTTGCAAGGCATTCAATATTTTTTTATATAAAGTGCAAACTTTTTAGCGGTCACTGTATACAGAGTGCTCCAGGTCTATTTATACACTAAATATATCTGCTCCTGTATATGATACAAAATAAAAACTTAAAATGAAAAATATAAGGTGTCCCGAAAACAGAGTTTTAATTGTTAAATACGTTTTTTTAAATGGAGCACCCTGTATATTTTGCCAAATTTTGACACTTTTTTCAATTCTACATCAAAAATGTATATTACATTATTATATACATTATATGTGAATTATTGCTGGTTTTTGCGATAACGATCCATAATTGTAGTATTATCTAATTTACTCATGTAATAATTAAAAACGATTAAAGAATAAAAACAATTAAAATAACATGCTATAGTAATTGTTTAAACTGCTGATCGTTGTTCAATACTACTTTGCTGTCATAATTATTTTAAAATGATTCTTTTAGTGTCAGAGTGACCAATTTAGTTCCTTTATTAGGCTGCATCTCCAAAAACCAGTAATAATTAACGTACAGTCTATTTGACATTTTTAATGTAAAATTAAATGTAGAGTCAAAATTTTGCAAAATATACAGGGCGTTCCCTAAAAAAAACGTACTTAACAATGAAAACTCTGTTTTTGAGACACCCTGTATATTTACAAATACTGTTAACAAAATAAGTGTTACCAGACACACATTTTTTAACTTAAGTTTTTTCTGTATGTACAGGGCAGAGATACTTAGTGTATAAATATAGTTGGGACACCCTGTATGGTTTCTAGAAAAATAAATGCGCAACAGTACTTAGTCCAACCGTTAAAAAAAAACTAAACTCGGTAATTATTTAATAATTTTTTAGTAAAAAAGTTCTAGATAAAAAGGTTTAATTTTACAGTAATTCCAATAGCACCAAAATTGAAAAAAAGCGATGAGTTTTTCCATTTGCTTGGAATTTGACTGACGATGCAGCAATAGTCACAAAGAGTTGCCACTTTCAATCTGTGTTGCCAATAGTAATTTAACCTCCTGTTTATATCAATATTTGGTTTCCTTGGTTACATTATTATTGATTTAATTGTTTCACCTTATAAGAACGCCCTTGGTATAATGTTATAGCAACGAAATAAATCAATCAAAATCTTGACATGGTATTATTTTGAAAAAAGTTAGTATAATTATATTGCAAATGGCCAATATTAACTTGATACCTAAGCTTAGCTCAAGAAACTTGCCAAATCATTTGGATAAAATAAAAATTGAGGCCAGGGAGAAAAAAAGAAATATTCTTTATTTGATTATGGGCTACCTAAAAGAACATATGTATGATATTACTGCAGAATCATTAATTAAGGAAGCGCAGCTTGACAACAACTACCAACTGTGTGAAAATGTTGAACTTGATATAATACTGCAAGAGTATCAAAGCTATTACTATACAAAATTTCAAAAGTACCCTAAAATAATCCGAAAATTAAATGAAACCGAACAAAAACATGTAATTCCAAGTGCCAAAAGGGGTAAAAGTGCCAAAAGATCAACTGCAACCCCGGTACCACCAAGACAAAAAAATGATAGTCCTTCCGAAAGCGACGTAGACTTTCAATTTGAAATAGTATCACTAAATGGTTCAGCCAGTTCAAACGAAAAAAATATTCCTAGGACAATAAAAACCGAAAAATCCAAACCGTTTGTTCCTGAACTAGAACATTACACATCGGAGAATAAAGATTTAATAAACCAGATTTCTAGTCAAATTATAACAGAACAAATTGACGTAAAATGGACGGACTGTTTAGGCCAAGACGAAGTTATCGAAGTTTTAAAAGAATCTTCCATTTATCCTTTGCATTATCCCGAGCTTTTTCAAGATTCTATTTCATGGAAAGGCGTATTGCTACATGGTCCACCTGGAACTGGAAAAACCATGTTGGCCAAAGCTTTAGCTTCAGAAGGACATACCACATTTTTTAATGTTACAAGCAGGTAAAATAAAATCTGTATTCAATTTAACTAATTAAAAATTAAATATTTTCACTTTACTCCATATCGAATGACATATAATCGTTAGATAATGAGATGTTTCCTAAGTTAGGAGTGAAAGAGTTGCTCTTTGCACGACTTTTTTGTGCTTAAAAAGCTAAATAAGTTTTCCTTTAAACTTGTCCCATAAAAACGAATTAACAAAAATTATGTTTGGCGACCTTATTCAACAATCGAGAGGTTTTCTAACATATCCTTGTAAGAAAAAAAAATTATTAAATTTAATTGAAAAAAAAATAATTCAAAGAAACCATTACTTAAGCAATTTTGCGAAATTACCGCCTTTTTGCAGAATATACAGGCGTATCGTTTTATTCATCGATGGACCGTGCGCACTAATTGCTGTTCCATCAAGCCATTTTTAAATTCATCGATAAAAAATCGCTAAAGAAAGATGTGTTGTTTTATTTAGCCGACTAATCAGCCGTTTCAATCGCATGCTCATCGAAACCATCGGCTCTAAACTATGATGATTATGGCTTTGTGCCAGCTGTAAAAATTTAAGGTTAAAATTTCTTGTTTTAAGTTGTTTGTTAATATTTTATTAAGAAAAAAAGTTAAAATCGGATGTTTGAATATTTGTTTTATTTAGCATAAAGAAACTTTTTCTGAAGCATCATTTTTAAATGTTTCAAATATCGGTAGACGATGAACTTACTTGGAAGTGACCAAAGATAATAAGTCTAAAATCAGCAGTTAAGCCTACTCATCTGTTTAACAGTGGTTATTTAGTATGACGTCACGATAGATTTCAGCGCAAAATCATCTGATGAATTTAAAATGCCTTACCTAATAATCCAATCTCTATAACACTAAAAAACGCCATTTTAAAATATTCGGCTGTATACCAAAAATATTAAAATCAATTAGCACGTCTTGAAGATATTTAAAAAAAAAACAATTTTTCTTAATATTTTTGGCGCTCTCTATCGGGCATACGAAAAGTAATCTATTGATTAATTATCAAATATCAATTTAAAATTATTTTAGCACATTTATAAGCAAATGGAGAGGAGAATCAGAAAAAATGATCAAATATCTTTTCGACTTGGCCAAGTTTCACTCCCCAAGTACTATATTCTTTGATGAAATTGATGCGTTAATAACTGGAATCAAAGACACTCAACATGAAGCATCAAAAAGATTTAAAAGCGAACTCTTAGTGCAACTCGATGGAATATCGTCAAGAAATAGTCAAATATTTGTGCTTGCCTCTACGAATTCACCATGGGATTTAGACCACGCGTTACTAAGAAGATTTGACAAGCGGGTTTTAGTTGACATGCCCAATAAAGAAGCTAGAATTCAGATTTTAAAACACTGTCTGAAACACATAAATACTAAAGTGTCCTTAGAAGAGTTTGATGAATTTGGTACTCTAACAGATCATTATTCCGGTTGCGATATAAAATGTTTGTCTAAGGAAATTACTATGTCTGTTGTAAGAGAAAAAATTAAATCTCTGAAAAGTGGAAATAAAAATACTAGTACCAGACCAATAACATTTTCTGATATTAAACTAGCTTTACAAAAAATAAGACCAGCAACAAGTAATTTAATTTGTAAGAAGTACTACCAATGGCAAAATGAACATGGCGCATTTTAGGTTATTTTATTAACATATCCAACCTAAAGTATCCAATAAACGCCACAACATGCTGGATACCTTAAATTTTATTTTTAAAGTATATGTCACATTACATTCTAAGTCGGTAGAAGGGTATATATTTATGTAACATAGATTAATGGTACATTAATAAACATATTTTTTTACCAATAAGTTTTGCAAAATATACTTATATTTTATGTATCTAATTGTTTTATTTTTTGATTTAATAATTTACCACTAATAGCAAAGATAGATGCTGAAACAACATTGGTGCTAAAATACTGAAGAGATATACAACTCTGCCACAATTTTTTTTTTCAATTTAGCCCAACATAAATAATTAAGTTTGTGTCCTTTAAGGTTATCATTAACAATCTAATAAATATTAAGATGTACTAAGTAGTGCCAATTCAAGATTCTAATTGTTTCCGTTTAATATTCTCTCAAACGTTGCCCTTTTAATGCTGTCAGCTTAAATATTTTCACTTTTTTATTGTATTTTTTTTATCTTGAATCTTGGAACAGTCTTATATATGAAATTTTTGGTTTCACTTAGAATTTTGGCAGCTCTTCGTTAAACCTCGCTTTAATATTTAAAATGAGGGGTGTCAGAAATATGATATTTATTTATTTATTCACAGCATCAATTGTAACTAAGCCTTTATAAATATGAGACTATCTAAACTAAATATAATGTATGATAAATAGGTTCTGCCACGCACTGAATTATCCTTTAGTCTTAATAACAAAATTTTAATAAAAAGTCAAATGATATTAATAGTCTGGGAGAGGACACTATATCCATTCACGAAAACTTTAACAGTAATAACTAATTAAATAAATATTTTTATTTCAATTAAGTTCATTTAAGTCCTAGCTTGAGTTTGAGCTCATAATTTATTGACAATCATTTTTTACAACACAGTGGTACAATACTATCTAAATCTTCAATCACTAGCTTACAAACTAAAGTAATTAAACACTCCGTATATTAAAAAGTTTTAATATGCTTTGTTTGTGTCTTAAATTTTCACATTAAACATAGAATCTGTGTCAGAATACTCAGAGAAATTATTTAATTTTAAATATATCATAAAACTTTCTTTTTCTTTCTTTTTTTAACAACGAAAAAAATATGTAAAAAAACTTACCATAAAAACTTGAAGTAGAAGACAACTACCCCTGTTTTCCCCGTACTCATTAGGTTGTAGTAAACGTTCAGTACCCACTCTCATACACCATTCACCCAAACAGAGCAGTAAAGCGGTACCAAGAGCTCGATCATTTTCTGATGATGTAGAACCTATAAAGAATAGTTTAAAAAATCATTTTAAATGTATTTTTCAATATTTTAACGACTTTAAAACGATTTTTAAACATAGTTGTTCATGCCAGTATATTATTTATTGCATAGTTCATACTGTATCCCAAAAATTCATGTTTACATTAAAATAATCAAGATTTCTAAAAAAAATCTTTCAATTTATCACTAAATATGAAAATCCTAAAAAATAAAGGCTTGTTTTGTATTTTTGTAATTTTAAGGTTTTATATAAATAGTTTAATAGGCAGTCAGCCATATAGGTCGATCAAACTCCTGCCATTTTTCTAAATGGCAAAACTAATACTTTACTGAACATCACACGAAATAGTCGATAAATTTAGTTTTGGCCTTGTAGAAAGTCTTCCAAAAATATAAGATTTAATCGTTGTAGATTCTATTTTACTTTTTTTAGTGTAACTACTACGATATTTTTATTTTACAATAAATTATTTTAGATACAGTTATAATAATATGAAAAAAACATACTTCAGTTTTCTCAAGTTTTCTTGTGAGCATTTTTCAGATCAATAAAAAATATAAGGAGCCAACTATAAACTGCGTCACATGATTTTTATGATTATATTTAAAATCAAGCATTTTAGAAATTTTAAAAGACATAGCCAATCAAATGAACGATAGAAAATGTAATTATCTTGTGTACATGGACTTTGAACCAACGCCTTTATATTATTAGGACTAGTGGATCAGTTACTTTATTCCTAATTTAGATATTGGTAGGAACATTAGATGTGTTAACATCTAATCCAACGACAAAGCATTGTTATCGTTTATCATTATCAAACAAGAAGCTTCCCTGACACGTCTAACTGCGATTCTCTAAGGACCAATCTTTGTTATGTGCAAAACCACTTGTTGCTTCTTATGGCATTGCTTGTGTCAGTTAGTAGCTTTGCATGACTACAGATGCCTCGACACTAGGACAAGAGCTATCGTACGGAACTTGTTTCAAATAAGAAGACGGGTGGAGATCCAAAAATAGCTGTAGTAACATCGGTGCAAATTTTCCTTCAGGGTCATTATTTTCCACAGGTAGACACCTGTCTACAGCCTGTTTAATCAAAACAGGTGGCGGTAAAAATTCCTCTCGTAATAATAGTCGCCCTAGGCTGGACCGTTACACACAACAACACGCGACAAGTTCACGTTTTATTATTTGTAAAATATATTGTTATTCACATACATGATTTGTGTACCAAGTAGCATTATTTTTCAATGTCCTGGCCAGTACGATAAGCAGTCTGGTATCTGTTGTCACAATGTATTCGGTAATCGCAGGGAAATCGTCAATGACCAATTGAATCCAAATATTAGCACTCTGAAAGTTTTTCTAGCTCCAAGTCAATAGTTCGATTATTGAAATCAAGATGTGAACCAAAATTGTTAAGTTTTAATACATCAGTAAATTCCCGACTAAGAGGGACCCAATTCACTCCATTAAATGTACTTCTTCCTGGAGAATGCATGGAAATGTGAATTGCAGAGATCAAAATCTTTAAAATATTGCAAAGCTAAAACTCGCTCGCATCTTGGATTTTCGTCGGGTCCACCATCGCAAGCAAAATAAAGACGAGTTTGTGTGACATCACGAAGCCTAGGCTTGTTCTCCCCTTGTCACATGATATCATATTTTGTTGATCCTCTTCCTTCCCCTTAACATGTGATATAATTTATGTATATCAAATCTAATTTAAAAAATAATATTTTATATTAAAAAAGAAACTATACAATTATTTACCTAAAGGAGTGTGTCTTAATAAGGCGGCACACAGTTCACTAACTACAGCGTTTCCAAGACGAGGATATTGAGCCCATAAAAGACCAGCATGGTCCGTTAGTAAAAATAGTAAATCACTGGCCAGTTGGGCTATAATCTTATTATTAAACTAAAATAAAGAATAAAAAACATTATTGTTAAGTCAAACAATAAAATGGGTATTTACCTTTAAAGCTAACAGAAGCACATTAATGGCTTCAACAATTTTTGGATGGAATGTACGATTGGTAAGCTCCTTGTAAATAAACATACCCAGTCCCGACAGTGCTATACATCTTGCTTTACCAGTGGGTTCTCTTCTTCCAGCTCGTAACAAAATACTAACAACATGTTCCTGAAAAGAAAAATTAGGATATTCAATTAATAACTACTAAACAGAAGCCCTTATAGTGAAAATAATTAATTATTTTAACTGTATAAAATATATATTCGGAAAATACGGTTAATCTTTAAAAGTGCAATAAAAAGTTAGGACCTAAAAAATCTGTTTATTTTCGTTTCAGAATGGCAAAAGCAAAAATACCTGAATGTATACATATACATACAGTAAGTTTAAAACCGAACATGGACGTTTCGCAAGTAAAACAGAGAAAACAAATTATCCACCAAAACAGAGTGAGCTCAAATTTGAACTAAAACATACGCGCCAAAATAGGTTAAACTGCGTGCGTTCGATGCAGCTTGACTTAGGATAAGGGCGGCAGTATGTCCGAGTTAAGAACACTAAACTAGAAATCCCTTCCCGAGAATCCCAGACCGGCAAATCGTAAACGCTCATCTAAAATCGCCGGTCTTCGCTGCGCTTGATAGGAGCATCGACACATTGCGAAGCTTTGTCTCACTTCTCTCACACAGTTAAAGGGGTTGTCTGTTTCTGTTTGATACATTACACTTTATACCTTCGGTTTTGGTTTTTCCACACCTGTATATTGATTCTGTTAAAAAAGTCAGTAACCATTAAAAGCGTGAATGACCAATGGAGAGACTTTTTCTTCATTTATTTTTGCTTACGTCATTCTGAGTGAAAATAAACAGATTTTGGTTTAATATTTGTTTTTTATCACATACAAATAGATGTACACAATAAGTCCGTTTGTGTTGACGATCGAAGCTTGCTCTAAACGCTTGAAGATGGTTAATTTTCAAGAGTAATCGTTTAATTCAAATAACTTTAGCTGTTTCTTTCCGTGAATGTACTCGCTTAAAAAAAAAACATTTATCATCATTGCAAATTTTATTATTTTTACACGACTGTATGGTGACAAAATATGATTGCTGGGAAAATCAAGATATTCTGGTAATTTTTTGGTAAAGAAGAAACTTCTTCTTCCTGGGAGCCGTCTTGATTCACTACCGGAGGCAGCGCAGCCTCTTGGGCTTTTTGTGCCTAATCTCCCATTATCTTTTATACCAATCCTCCCATTAGTCTTGTTCCTTTTATAAGTCTGTATAACCCCGAGACTGGTTGGTTGATATATTCCTGTGAGCTCATTTCCGGTTGCCCAAATAATGCCTGTCTTTTGTGATTTAACGCTTCACATTCGCACAGGATATGGTAGGCTGTATCTTCCTCATCATCGCACATTCTGCAACTTGGGTCTCCATTGAATGAGCCTATTTTGTGTAGGTATCCTCTTAGGTTATCGTGCCCTGTTAGCAACCCTACTTTCATGCAAAGTATTTCCTACTTTGCCCTCGTGCCGTGGTTGTGGTCACTCCAAGGGCAGGTTCTGGTCCAAAGTATGGTGTGGATGATCCCTGTCTCCCTAGCTCATCCGCTTTTTCGTTGCCTTCTCTTCCGAATGTCCTGGTACCCACAGGAGAGTTAACCTGTTGCGATCTCCCAGGACTTTCAGATCTCTTTGGCATTCTCATATCATTTTCATGTCAGCTTGAACTTACCTTGGGGTTTACTAGTGCCTCTAGTGAAAGAAGGAACTTAATAAAACACCCAGTCTGTTGAACGATAGGTTTTTCTCTAAATAAATGTGTCCGCATAAAAAATTCCCATCGGATTTTACAAAGTAAGATTTATAAATATTTGGACATGAATATAAAAACTCAAAATTCAACCCTAAGAGCAAAAAAAACTTATAGATAATTCAACAGCAATATCCATTTAAGTATATTTTTAAACATTATATATTTTTTCCAAAGTTGGTATGATTTTCGATAAAGAATTTAAAAAATATTAAAATGTATTAAAAAATTAGAAACTTTTTCAAATTGACCAAAAAATAGAGTGTTCCATTAAAAAATAATTTTAATTTATATCTATTTTGTTTAAATTTAATCAATCAAGACATTCAATTTTTTTTAAACACGAGGAAAGCCTTAAATATGGCCTGTTCAGTCCGTATTAGATGATCCTGTTTTATGACATTAATAAAAAACCAGATGGAACATTTTTTTCTATTTATCGGGAATTATTTTTTTTTTAAATGGTATTATGCGAAGTCAACACAAATAATACCTCAGTTTTTAGTATTAACTAAGAATGCAGTCCAATACTTTTTTACAGAAAAAAAGTATAACATTTAAGTCAAGATTTTGGGTCAAAAAATTAAAAACATAAAAATAACCTACCTTTATATCAGGACAGTTATTCATTATAGTAATATTAGGCTCAGGTTGCAAAACAGATATTGAACTTAGATCATCTGGCAAACTTAATAAATTAGTCAATATTGAAACTGCTTCAGTTCTGGGAGTAGATTCGAGTTTATCTGAAATATTTAAAACGTCGTTGCAAGCATGAACTATGTCCAGTAACAGTAGAGACGATCCGGGTAACTGCAACGACAAAAAACGGGGTCCAAGGTACTTTATTGATGTGTTTTTTGTTGATTTGGTAGGTCCAGTTAAAGCTAAAAAGTAATAACTTAAATGTATTAACACAAAACATAAACTAGACGGTGTACCTGTAGATCTTTTATAAGTTAATAAAAGTTAAACTTAAAAAAAATTATTTACCCATATGTATAAAGCAATAAAACTGAGGAAGAGATATTCTATACTTTGGATCGCAATTTAACATTATGGTAATCAGCAATCTTAAAGCATTTAACTTCCCTGCTTCATACTGATCTGGTAAACACAATGCACCAAAACACCAAGGAAGAATTAAGGTCAAAGGTGGAACCAACTCAGGTGCTTGTGGAGTGGTTACGTTGTCTAAGGAGATACCTTGGTTCTGTTTAATTTTTATTAACGTATCCGTTAATTTTATTAGATATTCGAATACTTGAGCATGTAACTTTGGATCGGTTATCTGGTTTACGTCCCCTAGAGCACATAACATTCTCTTCCAAAGGATTACTGCTACATCTGGCAGCCAGCCTCTAACTGAGCCTCCACATACAACGCCCCTAAAAAAATAAAATGATTAATAAAAAAAAAAGTTTATGTTTGCTTCTCTATACGCAGAAGAAACATTTTTTTATCTAATAAAAGTCTACTAAATTTTAAAATATAAAAATAGCTAAAATACAGTGTTTCGCAGTTTTTATGGAGCCACCCTTATATCTTAGAAACTACTTGTGCAATCTTTATGAAATTTTGGTGATTGATAACCCCAAATGTGACCTTGCTGACAGTCAAACTTGAGATTTGCCAAAGGCGTACGTTATTAGGGGCAAACGTATGGGGGTAGAATTTTAAAATTTTATAATTGCGATTTTTTTAATTTACCTAATATGATAATTTTAATAAGCACCTTTCGAAACCTCTTTGTAGAAGTTTTCATGAGAGTGCGAGTAAAGGTATTTCAGAAACAGGTCTTCAAAAGAAATTTTTTTCTACGAAACATTATTGTTACCTGGGAATCTGTAACTGATAATAAAAAATATTATTCTTTATTTTTTGTTCAAAATAATGCTTGCTATCAATGTCTTTGAGTTCTGCATCAAAATTCAAATTTTTTCAACGAGGCAAAAGGTGCATATTAAGAATATCATATTGGGTAAATTCTCAAAAAATAATAATCTCAAGTTTGACTGTATTAACAAGGTCACATTTGGGGTAGTTATCAATCACAAAAATTTCATAAAGACCGCACGAGTAGTTGCTGAAATATAAGGGTGGCTCGATTAAAACTGCGACACACTGTACATGTTTTAAAGATTAAATATAAACTTCCAATATGACAGTATTCATTTTTGGGAATGCACAAAACGAATCTATCATTTTAAATTGCAGACAGCTCTAATATGTTTATTTTCGGTTCAGAATGACAACTGTAAACAACAAAAAATGTAAGCGATTGGTTCAAAAAATCGAAGCAATTTACCAATGGGTCTCACAATCGGAAGACTTTTTTTTATTTATTTTTGCTTTTGTCATTTTCAAGCGAAAATGAACAGATTTTAATCAAAGATGTTATGTTAGGCGACAGAAAAACTGACAAATAAACATAAAACGACCCCACAACATGAAGGCTCTGCAGGAAGGAAATGTAAAATCTGAGCATACTACCCTAACAACAACTAAAAGAAACACACCAAAAAAGTTATTGAAAGTATAGGAAAAGTCAATTATATACCTGTTTTCTCCAGCTTGATCAACCACATGATTTTCAGTAAGCACATCCAGTTGAATTGGAGAGTCTTTTATCGAACTGCTTTCTATACCACTGGATGGTGCTGGAGATGGCGATCTAGTACGATCTGTAGATTCAGTATCTGGGGGCGGGATTAGCTCCAAAGATCTCGATCTTCTATGTTTTGACTAAAAACAGAAGTGGCAAATAAGAGCAGTTTTAATTTTGACAGTTTTAGCGAATACTGCTGCGAGACCTTATACTGACTTACATAAGTATGCCTAACAACAGTCCGTCTTTTGACATTTATACTAGTTTCACTGTAACTTCTTGATAGGCCAGATTTAACTTTCTTGGAAGAAAACATATTTCCATCGGGTAATGAGGAATCTTGTCTAGTAACAGGTTGATGTAAGGAATCAGTTGGGCCACTATTTGACGAAGAAGATGTATTATTTTCAGGCCGCGTAGTTACCCTCCTAGTTCGTTTATTTTTCTGTTCATTTAACCTATCTAAAGGTAAATTTGTCAGATCCAGATTATATACATGCCTTGCCAGTACCCTAGTCAGAGTTTCCATAGTTTTCTAAAACATAATGTAAAAGTATATTACAATAAACATTTACCCTACTAGTGTTACATGGTCATTTTTATTTTAAATTACTAAGTAATCAGATTAGACTTAATCCATCAAAAAAATGCGATATTTTCGTTTCCGATGGAGTAAAATAATGAACTAGACGCCATGACTCGGGTTCAATGCGATTGTAGGTCTTTTTTGTAGGATATTTGCGTGTTTTAAAAAGGATTTCAAAAATGATAATAAAAAAAAACAGCTGACCAAATTTCCGAACAAATTTTCTACAAGTATGATTAAAAAATCTAGCTTATCTATACCAGTATCATAAAGAGGAAAGATTTGATTGTTTGTTTGTATTGAATAGGCTCCAAAACTACTGGACAGATTTGAATAATCATTTTACCATTGTAATTCTACATTACCCCTGATGAACATAGGCTAGCAAAGAATTTTAGAAAACTGTGAAAGTTTGTAATGAACTTCAACATTTCTGGACTTAGACATATGAAAATTGGTATTTAGGATTTTGATTATGATTAAAAATGATCTGTTTTAGATTACCCAGAAAAATAGAAGACTTTAGTTAAGAAAAGATTTTAGAAAACTTTCCTGTCTCAAAAGGGTGAAATGGGGGAGGAGGAGGTATAAGTATAAATTATATGTTTTAACATTTTTGAAATTACATTCCTTGGGAGTTTAAAATGGGAATGAAAGTTTCTATCAAAAAATCGTTACATTTTAAAGACTTTTTAGACTTCATCATTTCTGGATTTAGAAGTATAAAAATTGATATATAGGCTATTGATTACGATTAAAAATATTCTGTTATGAGGTGAGAGTTAAAATGGGGATGAAAATTTGTATAAAAAAATCGTCATTTTTAAAGTTGTAAATTTGAATGTTTTTGATTAGGCTTTTAATTACCCAGAAAAACAGAAAATGGTAGTATTTTTGAAACTTTATCCCCTGAGGGTTAAAACGACGTATGAAAGTTGTATGAGAAATAATAAGTACTAACTCATTCACAAATGCTCTCTATATTATAGAAAATGATAACAAATGAAATACGAAAAAATTATAATGTTCAATCGCAAGACGTGCGCTGTGCCGCGGGGATCGTGATGTGATGTGACGTAACAGGGTGTAAAGGGGGCCAGATACCTGGGGGCAGACGTCGTTGAGGCACGTATCAAATGTATGAAATTTTTCCGCGAGAACGGGGAAAAACAGCCATAATCGGGTAAAGCCGCAAACGAAATGCTAGTTAATAATAAGTATAAAAATGCCGTTAAGGTAACTTTAGATTTTTTTCTAGTATTTTTCATTTTATTAGAAAAACAGAAAAATATTAACAAAAGTAATTTAAGAGGATGTAGGACTCTATCTATATCCGATAAAATTCAGGACAAAGAACACAGTATTAGGTTTGATGCGATTTGTCTAATCACATTCAATTTTTACAATGAATCCTTACTCACTGACAAAATAAGTTAGCATTTTCTTTTTATATAAAATTGTTTTTAACAATATTTATTGAATTGAATAGCCGTTATAAAATACTATACCTACCGCCCATTCTTTAATTAGTTCCTCCCAATTTGTCAGTGATGTTAATACATCCAAGAATCTATCCCAAAGTTCTCTAGAAATAGCAACATTTAAATTGGCTTTAATCCAGGTCACTATAAGGGTTTGAAAAATAGCCGGCGCCAGCTTTCCACCAAGTGTTTGCATCTTCTTTTTCGGTGGGTTCTCCCCAAGAACCAAAGAGGTTATTTGAAGAAGAACAAGTAATAATTGTTCCCTAAAAATATATATTTTTTTAAAATGTGTATCAATTTAATTATAATTTGATATGTTAAAGGCGAAAATCAAAATGGCCTTATCAATGTACCAGGCGCATTATTGCGCATATCTATCATACAGGTTATACAGTGAAACCTGGTTAAGTGGGAGCTGGATAAGTGAGAAACCTCTATTATTGAGAATTACAATGAGGTTCCGGCACTTCTTTATCGAGTTACCTCTGTTAATCCCAACCGCTGTGTTCACACATCGTCGTTGTGGTTGGGCCCAGTAGGATCTTTTGGAACATGCGCTAGAGTTGCTGGTTATCGGCAACTCTCTTGGCTAGCGTATGGAACGGGATCTGAAGCTAAGATGAACACAAGGCTTTAACTCAAGGTGTAAGCATACCGTGCTGATGAGTGAATTACATCCTGTGCCTTAAACAGGTGTCTCCAACGGTGCCTCTGAGATACAGGGCGACCTCTCAGAGTATCTAGCCTTACTGCGGTAATGCGGGGCTCTGCCGTGGTGGACTATTACTTCCCTAGCTCCAAACATAGAAAAAAAGTGACAAAGGTGCGCTGACAAAACGGATAAATCCGTTTCGAGAGGTGCCACTCAAGGTCACAAGCAAAGGTGCGCCGACCGAAACGGGTGAATCCGTTTTGTAAGGTGCCCCTGAAGTCACCGGCGCCTGGTTCACGGGGAAGGACTAATCCATCCCGAACAAACAGGTGCTTAGGAAGGGTTCCCTGAATCCAAACAGAAAGCGGACAGAACCGCCTTTATAGGAAAAGGGGTTCCCTGGCTTTAAACAGAAAGCGGATAGGACCGTTTTCATAGGACAAGGCCGGAGATGCGGCCTCAGAAAGAACATCCGGTTCCTGTAACAAGGACCTGGTAGCTACCCACGTCATTAGACCGGGAGAGGAGGGCATGATGGATCTAATCGTCGGCTCGTCATACTCTCCAGGAGACAGGGACACCAGAACACATTGTGCTTGTGTCCGGTAGCGACACAAGTAAGACGAGATGTAAGAACTCTCTTCCAATCTGGTATCGGATTCATTAGAAGTCCAATCCTATTGGAAGAAATATAAAAAGGTGTGAGCCATAATAGACCGAGCGGTCGCAGTAGAGGGCGTAAAAAGTCCACTCACTTTAAACCTACCTACCTACCTACCTCTGTTAATGGGACTTTTCGAACCTGGTTAAATGAGATTTGATTTCTAGGATTTTTTCGATGTTAACCTTTATAAATGGGACTCTATAGCTCAATCCCCTGTATAAGTGAGACATTTTATTAATTTTTGTGCAGCAAATTTCATTTTCCTTATAAAAATATCTCTTGTCGGCTTTCACCTTTTATTCACATTCAGGTAACAGGAAAAGGTAACTAAAGTAACTTCACACAGAAAAAGCTTGTCACTGTAGTCAACTTTATATTACGAGGTTTAAATTATTATTGTCAATTGCGAAGAATTCCATCGCATTTTCGGCATATCGCAAAGGATGGAAAACTCTAAAGTTCCTCCTAGTACGTTTATATTTCTGCACATTTAACCTGTCGGAATACAGGAATTTTTTGTGGCGCTGATAATCAATCCAAAGTGAGTTTCCGCCATAAACGTTTAGTATTTAAAATAATTTTTTTTTCTGAAAACTTGTTACATCCAACTTAAAATATTTTTTGATAAAACACTGTTAGACAGGACAAACTTATAATTATTTTTCTTAAAAAACCCATCTAAAACATATTTTTTTACCACATGCCACTAGAACGTTCAAATTTAAAAAGGTCGCTCTTTTCAGTTGTTTTATGCGTCGTTTTGGAAGTGAAAACAGTATTTTTTTGAAGGTTTTTTGTAACAAAAATAATAACCAAATAATGGTGAAAACGAATTTATCCTGTCAAAACAATAAATGTTTTATCATAAAATCATCTACCGATGTTAAGTCAAACTAGGACCTCATAACTAAGCTAAAAACATAATTTATTCTAATTATTTGTAACTTACCATGTATTACTATCCATCCTAACATTCATTACCATAAATCTATAAATATTAAGTACTCGTTTACATGCATCAGTCTGTTCTTCTAATAATCGTGGAATATTGGGATTAACTTCCAGTAAAAAATTATTTGCAGCATGGGTCATGAAAAGCTGATAGAGATTCTGTAATAAAAAAAATGATGTTAGAGCTAAAATTGTTGCTATAGAGAGTGCAGCTAATAAAAAAAATCTAGCAAAAAGTCGAATTCAAAAATTCTATACAAGAAAAACTATTCACGGGTCATTTAATCGACCACACACAACACAGTGCGCTATTTTGACATGAAACCAAAAGAAAGAGATTAAAAAGTGGAATTAACGACTGATGTCAAGCTCGATCCCCTAGAATAATAATGTTGTCAAATATAAAAGAATGGGTTTCCTTGAAATTCATATCTTTAAGTGGGCAAATTTAACTTTTCTAACAACTAAAATTCTTAACCAACAGTTTAAGAAAAATACTTTAATTGCGTTTAGGTTTTAAATATAAATGTTCTACTGACATTTCACTTTTATTTTATAACCTTGTCCAAAATTTGACATACCTAACTAAAACTGTTTAAAGGCGATTTCGACCCGTTTTGATACCCTACTTTTGTTGATTAAATGTCTACCAACCAATTTTGGATAGAAAATAGTGACGTCAAACCAACTTTGGAACCCTCTTTGGCTTGTCAAAAATTATACCGTGGGTTGTAGGTCGATAAATGGCTTTGGTAGGTTCTCATGTTTTTCTAGAGTTGTTGGTCAGTTATTTTACAATTTATTTATTTTCATATTAAAAAAAACACCTCACACAGGAGTTATTAAATTTAAAGGTATTGTTTTAAAAGTTGCCATAGAACAACGGCAAGATGTTAAATTTTTAAGAAACGTTAAAAAAAATTACATTTTTAAAAAATATTAACACCTACCAAAAATGTACCGAACAAATTCGGGTGCTATCATAGACAGACGTTACGGTTGTCACCAAAATCGAGGTACCAAAACAGGCCGAAATCGCCTTAAAACTAAGTACGTAAAGGAACCTTATTGGAACCACGTACGGAATTTCTAAAACTTTTGAAACAGAGACGTCTTAGATTGACTTTTCATATGGTTGGGCACACTCCTGAGAGCAATAAATAAAATGTCCCATTAGGACAGTGATTTTTTTCTACTAAAAACACTTTAGAATCTGACAAAAAACGAAAAACTGGACGATGAAATGAAACGAGCAATACGTTATAGAAGCCCTATTTAGGACATTTTATTTATTACGAAAGACGAATACAACAAAGCCATATTTTCAATTCTAGCAGTGTGTCTTTTCTAGAACAGATAATGCTGAAGGTCAAAATCTGAGCGACAGAGCAGGTGACAGATTTCTTGAAATCTGTACTACCTAAAATTAGCCTTCATAAAAACAACTATATGCAATAGCGAGTTGCCATGCAATAGAAGAACATGTGTAGTACTCGTTCTTGTTTTTACACTACCAAAAAAAGTTGAAGCACTCAACAGCACAGATGTACAAATCTTAATTTTTGCAAATCTAATTTTTGCAACGAGAAGTTGGTTAGGCTGGGATCAACTAAGTATGCACAAAAAATGAAGTAAGTGATAAGCGTCTCTGTATAAATACAAATTATCCTTATATAGACAATACTAAGAATTAACAAAAAAGTGAAAACTTAAATACAAACATATCATATCTTTTATGACAAGTTTTAAACATTCCTGTGTTAAAGAGTTAGAAGTCATTATTATTTTAAATTATGGCAAAAATTCCTAAAAAAAAGTATTGCAATTATTTAAAATTATTAGTACAGGAAACATTTATTAGGTATGTCATGAGGTAGGTAGATAGGTAGGTAGGTAGTATGTTTTATCAAATAAGTTTTATTGGGTACTCGACAAGATGGCACCATTCCAGACCCTGATCAAAGGGTATAGAACCTGTTTTATCTTGTACACATTTGTTAGTTGTACTGATAGGTCTGTTTCTACAGTAACTTAAAAAAACCAGAGCACCCATTACTGAAAAGTGCATCTACCACAAGGGCAAATATTAAATCTTTTTTTTTTGTTTTTGATATTCTATGATAAAGAATTTTTAAAATAAAATAAAACACAACATCTTTACCTGTATTCCGGCTCTAACCAACAAATTCTCCTTCTGGATAGCACCTAAATAGGAATCATTCCTAAGTCTACCGCTTCTTCCATTATCACTTACTTCTTGCTGGTGTCTGGTTGTATCATCAGGTGGTTCCATAGCATAGGGGGGTAGTTCAGTTACATTTCCCTGTATAAGATCCTTATAAACTAAAATAATTTTTCTTATGGCCACCACGTGGCTAAAATTTAGTAAGAAGGCTTGTCTGTATAATTCGTGAACAAAATTTACATTATCACGAGTTGAGCACAACACATCACGAACTATTTGTTGTGCGACTTCTTCATCTGTAGCAGTCTTGTTGGTTTGTATGGAGATAGCTAAAAAGTAGAAACCAAACAAATTGAATTATTCAACGAATTCTTGGATAGAAATAAAGTAAACAAACCTTGTTTGGCATTAATATGTTCAGGGGGGCAAGGAGGGATAGTTCTTGTAAACACAAGGCACAACAACACACTAAATAACATCACTCCGGAAATAATAACTTTTTCAATGTTTATGGCGTTGCCCCATAAATTACATTTTTATAAATCGATGATTCTTTATTGTTAAAAATTAATATTAAAGCCGGAAAACTATTTTTATTTATTATCTGAAGTGACAGACAGACATGACATTTACTTTAGATGCCCAATTCGATTGCTGTTGATCAAGTCAGTTTACAAAACGTGTTATTGAATAATACAACCTACTAGAAAGAGATAAAATGATATTGGAGTGCCGTACAACACCTGATTTACTATCATTTTTTATTAAATGGATACTTGGAACTGTCATTTTAATAAATGTTTATATTTAAATCGATGTTGCCTATATTAACACAAAAACCAATATTTTTGAATAATTTTATTACATTTTCAAGGTAATTTCCTGATTTTGGTTTTTGAGATCTGGCAATTTGTTTATGTTTTTCCAAAACAAAAACAAACAGATCACTATACCAAACACCCTGCCTACAAACTGGCGTTGCGTTAATTCTAGCCCTAAGTTCGTTGGAATTATTTTTTATACATCACAAATTTTAAGTTAAAAAAAAGGACAAAAATAAAAAATTAGTTGGCAAATTACGGTAACACTTACTAGAGTCCAAACTAGGATGGGACGATTCGTTAGCCTCTTCTTCATGTACAGGTGTCACAGGAGGATTATTGCCAGCTTGATGCAAATGAATTGGTGGATGATTAGAGTGGCTATGGTGACCTGGCTGATTCTGCTGGCTATGATGATCCCGTTTAGCCTGGTGCATGTAGTTAGTAACCCACATAATTAAAGAAACTCGACAAAACACAAATTCAGTTTCATTTTCCATTTTCCTCATAACAGGTAGTTCTAAAATAACAAAGAGAAATAATTAAAAAGCTAGCAGATCTGATCTAAACATAACTTCTTGGTCCCAACATTTATTACAAAAAATTAAATTATTAGTTACTAAGGAAAAATATTCCAGGATGCCTTTATTTGATGAGCTAATAATATCTTTAAAAAGAAGTTTAATTATCCAAGTTCATTTTAAATCTTAACAAATAATATGACTCACCTAAGTTAGGTCTATATAACGATGTTTCACTATTGAAACCAGGACAAATCTTTGGTAGATAATAAATTTTAAACTGGTCCAATAAAAAACTAAAACACCTATGGTGATAGGAAGTTTTGTCTTGCCATTCTAATTTCACGACAGTGTGGACCATGTGATCCAATAAAGCCTCTAAATAAAATCTACAAAACAAGGATACATAATATGTTTAGTTTATTCTCAAATTTTTCAGTGATGGAACACCATAATCACAAAATATCAAAAACCACTTTAGATCTTTTTTTTAAAGTTATATTACCAACAAATTATTATTTGGTTTGTATGTTATGTCTTTTTTATATGTAGGATTGTGAAATAATATCTTATTTTATTACTCTATAAGGTATAGCTGTCAGATCTGTAACTTTTCATCTTAGTCATGGTTGTGAGTATGTTTAATTTAAGATTTAATGTGATAAACTCCAATAAAAATTTAACTGTGCATGAAAATCATGAAAAATACTGTGCACTCTGTGTATGGTGTATAGACTTGTAAGATTCTTTTTTGTTTGTTACAATATAATGTACGAAAATCAGTTAATGCTTTATAATCTTTGTTATATTTTTTTTTAATTTCAAGTAAGCCAGTGATCACTTAAGATTTTATTATATCTAATTGTTTGAATTGTTTCCATTATGTAAAAACATTACAATTCCAGTTTCCAGTATTGTTGGCTACATACCGTTGTATAAGTAATTCTTAAATTAAAATTGGTTAAAACTTTATTTTTTTAATAAATTTAATTTATAGTTAAATATTCTAAAGTTTTTATCAAACAATGTATTTAAATTTTGGCAATAATTTAATGTAAATTAAAAAATAATTGTTTATGTTAAATTTAGTATAGTAATAATTTAAGCCGGCTATCCGTCCTTGCACACCGCGTATTTTATATCTGCAATCTTATTGGTCCCTTTCACGAGCAACAATCTTTCCCGCCATTTTAATAGCGTATACGCAAAGAGGTTGAAACATTACGATCTTTTTTGCGGTTTCCACTATAGCGCGTGATAAATATAACCTATTTAAATTAAAACTCAATCTCTGTTGCATGTGCTGGGGGTGTTTTGTGTGTGCATTAAAATTACTGAAAATTATAACGATTATTATTGGAATTATTTATTATTATTGTAACATTTAATCCTCTTCTTTGGACGTGTCCGCGGCCTTTGGGGGCGTATTTTTATCCGCTAGCAGAAAAACGCAAGTGTGGACACCCGACTTTAAGCGGTATTTTTTACTTTTTAAGATTTACTTCAAATAACCATATCAATACGGTAATAACTTCAGTTTAAACTTTGACAGTTGATATACTTAATATCTTATTATTTATGTTTTTTTTTTAAATAATAAATAATTTATTGGTAGTAGATACTTAAAAATATATCAAATTATATTTTAAAATATGTTTCATGTAGTGATTTTTTTTTGTATACGGTGTATTTTGATTTGTTTGGACAACAATTTGGCTTGCGTAATATTTCCGTCATTCCCTTTTTTCAGTAACCAAGGTTATATAAGCCATAAAATTCTTATAATTTGGTCATTTTAAAAACTCAGGATAAACTAATTTGCTACACAAAAAATATAAAAAATGAATCTGTGATCTTTTAGTCCAAGATAAGTCATCTATTGCAGGTAATAATTAAATCTGTTTATCAATTAACTACATTTACACATTACCAAACGTTTTTATTATTTAATAAAATTACATTTTTCAAAAATTAAATAAATTCTCCAGAAGAGATTTTGGGTAAATGTTATAACAGATTTTTCTTTTGTTACAGCCCACCTGGTTTTTTCCTTTTCCTTTTGTTTTCTTAAGACTGCTTCTTTAAGCTTACCTTAGAAGGCTGGACGGTTTTGTAAAACAACCCAATGTTATAGGAATGTAGTTGATTACTGATTTCAGCCAGTACAGTCAGATCGTGGAAAAAAGCTAGTTCCTCCATGCAACATTCGAGCGACGCACACAAGCGAAATTCGGGGAAAACCCGGCCATAAATCGGAAATACCAACTTCCCAATTAAGGCCTATTCTGAGTATAATTTCATTATCTAGTTACCTGGGTATAATAAACAATCACCCTTTTATTTTTAGTCTTGTCACTTGCAGAAATATTTTAGTTGAAAGCTGATGTTCGTGGAGACTATTTCATTGTGATTCAAAAGCGCCTGTGAAAATTAGTAATTTATATTCAGTTTTTCGGCAAAGTGTGGGTGAAAATTTTGTAAAGTAACTATGGAGCCTATTGCTGGTGGTAAGTAGAATATTAAAAATAATATTTATTTAAAATATTTCTTTACGTTTTTTTATACTGGTGTTCTGAAAAGTTAACAATTAATGTGTTTTTAAATTTCAATTTTTCACTTTTTTCTAAAGTAAAAGTATGATTTCCCGTAATTTCCCGCATTTAAATTAGCTTTAAATTATTGTTTAATAAGTCCTTTGTAAGATCCCATCTTAAGTTGTTGCGATAATTTGCGATCTTGACGAGAAAATATTTTTAAAGATTTATGGTCTGGGTCCAAATTCGTATAAAATGTAGGTCCCAAACGCAACAAATAATTTTCTCCTACTAACTTAAAGAATAAATCAATTTTTATAAAATGAAACATTATTTTATAAAAAATTAAATAGAGAAATAAAAAAATTGCCATATGGGTTTAAAATTCAATATGGCGACCAATTTTAAATGGCGAAATCTTATTAAAATATATTGTTTTAATTACATTGAACTAAGAATTAAAGAAACAGTTTTAACAATCATTCATGTAGTTTCAAAATATAAATTATAATCCAAACAGCTATTGATAATGTAGTTTTTTAGAATTAACATTCAATTCTTCAAGCTACGGTCTCAATTTTGGAAGATTTTTCTAATGTAATTTGAAGTACCATTTTGCATGATTGCAAAGTATAATCTGTACAAATATTATAAAGAGGAAAGATTTGATTGTTTGTTTGAATTGAATAGGCTCCGAAACTACTGGATCGATTTAAAAAATTCTTTTACCATTAGAATCCTACATTATCCCCGATGAACATAGGCTATTGCTAGTAATAAAATAATTAACAAAATTACAACTAATTTTTTTAAGGATCTGCAACAAAATCTGCTTTGTTTAAAAGAAGCCAACTTGTCAATTGGTTAAGAATTTGTCAGTCCAAGGAAAGAATGGAGCAGTGTCGTTATTTGGCAGAAAAATGACCTCTACCATGCGAGTTGAACGCTTGTCAGAAGAGTCTTCTGTAATCTGGGAAAATCCCAGACCAACAAATTTCAGATTTGCAACCAACAAAGCTTGATATTCAAGGAAACGATGTATTTTTAAAATACATTTTATATTTTACAATGATAGATGGCAAATTGTGTAATGCTGTAACTGAAAATACTTCAACTCAGAGATGCTATTTGTGTAATCTAACATCCAAAGATTTTAACAATATCGAGAAGATTTTAAAACAGGAAATTACTGACGAATCTAGATATCAATTTGGTTTGTCATCTTTACATGCTTGGATTCGTTTTTTGAGTGTTTGCTGCATCTATCTTATAAGATGGAATTTAAGCAATGGCAAGCGCGAGGCCAGGAAAACAAAGAAAAACTTGCAAATGCCAAAAAATGAATCCAAGACTTATTTTTTAAAGAAATGGGACTATTGGTTGATAGACCAAAACCTGGTTTTGGAAGTACTAATGACGGCAACACTGCTCGCCGTTTTTTTGCGAATGCTGCTAAATCTTCGGAAATTACAGGCATTGATCAAGATTTGATATTTAGATTCAGAGTAATTTTATTAACAATTTCTAGTGGTTTTCATATAAAAATTGATAGTTTTAAGGACTACTGTCATAAGACGGCCAGAAAATTTGTAGAATTGTATCCGTGGTACACAGTCTCTCGATATAATATCATATTTTATGGTTCCAATTGGGAAACTTGGCGAGGAAGCCCAGGAATCAAGAAACAAGGATATTAAAAGATTCAGAGAATTTCATGCACGGAAGTTTTCAAGAAAACAAAACATGGAGGATATATTTTGTAATCTTTTAATATCTTCTGATCCTTTAATCTCCAATATAAAAAAATCATCTGCTAAAAAGCTTAAACAGTACCCTTCAAAAGTTTTGGCATTTTTTGATGAACCAACAGTTTCTGCTGATGAAAGTGATAGTGAAGATATTGATTGATTTTAATTATTAAGATAGGTTAGGCTTTATTATTATTACAAAGTTATTGTTAAGTGGGGTCTGTATATACTTTACATACTTAAATATATTACTCTTAACATGTATTTTAAATTGCTCTTATTTTTACACACAAAAGTTAGTTATAAAATTAAATAGAACAAAAACAAACAAATCACAACTTTATTTAATTTATAATAAGCAATTTTATTAACCTCAGGTATATCAAAAGTCTTGTCATTTTGGATTTTATTTCAAAATTTTCAGTCAAAAAGCGTTTATTTCAGCGCAGATTGAAGTCGGATTGAGGCACTCAACAGTGACAAAGGCAAGTCAATTTGGAAAAAATGCAGGATTAACTATCTCAATCCTACAATTCTGTTAAAATGGTTTACCTCTCTCTCTGTTAAGTGCCTCAATCCAACTTCAATTCGAGCCGAAATAAACGCTCTTATTATGAATTTTAAACTCGTAACTGCTTAAATTGTTAAAATAATAACAGTCTAATAATAATAGTAACATTTTTCATAGAGTTTTATTTTTTTAAGGAAATAGGTACTTACACAGCGCTTATGTAATGCAATAAATGAACCCAAGGGGAGGGGGGGGCTTTAAAAAATGTTTAAATGAACGTGTTATCTTAGTTTTAACATTTTCTTACGATTAAACATGTTTGTGATTCATATCAGCACTACTATTATTTATGGCCGGCTTTTCCCTGATTTTCGCCTGTGTGCGACGCGCACAGTGATCGGGACACCGCAGGGAGCCAAGCGATGCAGAAGTCTTTCCCCAGATTAAGGAGAAGTTTTCTCCTACCACGCGACGCGAAGAAGTAACGCATACAACGCTTGCCTGCCTACGTCCGTGGTAGGAGAACACTTCTCCTTAATCTGGGGGGAGGCTTCGGCATCGCTCGGCTCCTTTCTGTCCCAATCAGGAGGGACTGGAGAGAGTACTTTTTTCCCACAATCTGGCTGCACTAATCTCAGCATATTTTGCTTTTGGACTTTAGAGTCATGCTGCTTGCCATATGCACGAGCTGAGGCTGTCTTGATGCAATTAATTTTGGATTTAGATCTAAGTCAAGATGATGTAAAAAGTGTTGTAAGACTTTTATTATAAATAAAGTGTGTGTGTATATGTCTTTTAAGCTATACATTTTTGGCCAGTTTAAGATAATACTTAAAAAATGGTTTAATCATAGTTTGGTATAATTGCTTGTACTGGCACCCCGTTAACATCAAATATTAACAGATCAGATTATATCTCTTGACTAGAGAGATTTGCATGTGTAGCATTCACAGAGAGTTTTAATAACCCCTATGTAGCTTGTAGATCGGATTGAGTTAGTCCTGTCATAAACTTTAAAACTAATAAACTTATTGAAGGTAACATAAAGTTCTATTTCTTTGACCTTTTACTGTTACAGACTAATAATATGCACTTATAAAAAATATTTACTGTTCTTACCTGCTTGGATGGTCTGGTGGTTTTTCACCACTAGAGGGCGGTAAAATGGGAAGCATCTCAGGAGCGGAAACTGGCTGCTGTGAATCATGAAAAATACTACCAGTCGTTTGAGAAGAAGCAGTAATAAGATGATTATTGAAGCCGGGCACTAAAGATGCAAACATTTTGTGAACATATTCAGGAGCATTGTCATTTAATGCTTGGTACCTTAAATATATAATATTTTAATCATTATTACTGTTTTGTAAATATGTTCTATAGTTTTGTGGCAGATTCATGTTTCAGTATTATAATTATTACTTTTTATGACAAAACATCATAAAAAGTAAAAAGCTATCAAAATTTCCTAAGTTTGTTACAGCAAAATTTCTTAAAATTTAGTTTAATTTTTTCTTTTAATTTCATCTTGACAACGTTGGCCGACTTGCCACCGAAACGTAGATTAATATTTTTGATTTTTAGTTTTTTTGGGGGGTCTGCAGGTTCATAGGGGTCAATAGGGCTGAGCAGGCTCAGTTTGTTATATCCCAGGACCTGGACCGAAGAAAAAAAATAGTAAGGCGAGTATCCCAAAAAAAACATACCGAAATTATTACTGTTATTAGGATGAAAATGTAAAATTTATTGTTTTATTACCACACTTTTTTTTAACTTTACTTATTATAGTTTGTTTCTGTGCAGAAATAATAAATTATGTGTATGGAAATAATGACAATTTATAGTTGAAAAACGATAAATTATGATTAGTTCAGTAAATTCACAAAAAAAATAAGATTAAAATTAACTCAGAATAAATAAAATAATGAATAGTAATTAAAAGTAGTCCATGGTAAATCCAATCATATAAAAAAAAACATTTGACATTCCACAGGATGATTTTAAAAATAAATTTTATTGGAAATTAAGCACAACTTCTGCAAAAGGTCATCCAACAGGGACTAACACAGCCATATTGGTAGATTCTCATAATTAAAAAAAAAGTGAAAAAGCCATTTTGTGAAAAACACTTCAAACATGATTTGAATTTAAACAAAACAACATTTTCTTTATGGGAAAGCTTAATTACACAGGTGCACAAAAAAAGTGGTGGTGTGTGCTGGGTGTGTCATTAAGATTTTCTGGCATATTTTTTTTTCGCTGAACACGAATCTAAAGTCAAAATTGGGGGTCAAGCAACAAAAAATCGAGAAAACCCCAGAAAACCGACAGAAACCTGCTACCACGGCATGTTTGGATTACGACTAGATAAACTATAAGAGATACAAAAAAAATTATAGAACAAAAAAGAGAGTTTTTTAAATTGTCTATAAAAAAGTTATATAAACATTTTTGATAAGATAAATAATAAAGGAGATATAAACGAAAATGTAGTTTTGACAAAAAATTTCAGTCCAAAATAGGAAAAACATTTTTTTTTTATTAATGTGATTTTTGGGTTTTTTTATTCATTTATTTTATTTATTGAATCCCAAATTACCTAAAATTTGCAGAAAAAAAAAAAAAAAAAAATTACATTTTTTATCCAGAGGTGTAAATCTTAAAAAAAATCCTGAAAATTCGTTTTTTCTATTATAATTTAATAAATATTGCATTTAGACAAAAAGGTTATATAACTTAAATTAAAGGTTTTGTTATAATACATACTTTATGTCATGTAAAGAAGTTTCATGTATATTTTATAGTTTTTTAGATATTGACGTTTTAAATAAAAAAAAAAAAATCAATAAAATTTGAAATTACGCCTTTTTTCGGTTATTTGCTATTTGACCCTCAATTTTGACTTCAGATTCATGTTGAGTGGAAAAAAATACTCCAGAAAATCCTGGTTCGACACCCAGCCCACACCACTTTTTTTTGTGGGCATGTGTTATTGGTTTGTTTTATTTTTTTCATACCTTTTTTTTAAGTTTTTTAGTATGCATTTTTAGTAACAATAGAATTATTTTAATTTGTATAAAAAATTCGCAATTTAAGTAAGAACAGAATAAGTTATCAATAAATATATAAAACGCCAAAACACAAAAAAGTCAATATTCTGACAAAATCTAGAGTTAAGTCTTGATTAAAATGAAATATTCGCTGGAAGAAAGATCTCAGATCATAAAACTGTTTTACGTAAATGGTGAGAATGCAAGAGAGGCCTGTTGAAGATTTTATATAATTATATTATTATTATATAATTATATAATACTAAATTGAATGATGTGTGATTTTTTTCAGCTTTTTATAAAGATAATATTAATAAACCAAATTTATTATCCACACCTTAAACCAAAGATCAATTTAATTATTTTTTATAATTACCACATCAAAAAGTATTTTATTCCCTGTCTCCTTAACCTCAGAGAATTTCCCATATGCAATAACTTTGCCAGCATTCGTCCCAGCGAATGCAGCTGCCATCTTCTGTGTATTAATTCTGGTAACAAACATATTACTTGCTCAAGTATCCATAGAGTACAATCAAGTTCTTCTTTGTGCGCCTTGTGAACTAAAAAAAAACAATATTTTATTACCTTCATCTTTATTAAAGAGTATGTTGAACTTACCCAGATGGAAAGACAGTTCTGAGAGCCCAAAAAGAAACAAAAATCCACATTAGTGTAAGTAGTTACAGAAAAGCCATAAAGCGTGCTATACATAAAAGCCACCTAATTTATTACCTATTATATTATTACTATTAATTAATTAAAATAAGACTAATATTGCACAGACTTGATAACTCGGAAAATATCTTTAGCAATAATTTGGATATTTACATTCTTAAGCCGCGTTTACACCAAAGTCTTTCACTAAATTTTCCACAAGTTGCGGTAATTTATTGCTTTTTCTACAAAATACAGCAACTTTTTCTGTCTTCCACCTGAGGAGAGACAAATCTTCCACTAAATTTTGGTTTCCCCCGGAGTGTAGCCGCGTTTACACCCAAGTCTTTAACTAAGTTTTCCACAAGTTGCGGCAATTTGTTGCTTTTTCTACAAAATACAGCAACTTTTTCTGTCTTCCACTTGTCGAGAGACAAATCTTCCATTTAATTTTAGTTTCCCGCGGAGTGTCGGTAAAGATCAAAGAAAGTTGACAACTAAAAGTGGAAAATTTGTTGCTGCTTGCTTTGCGCAAGCAACTTGTAGAAAACTAGTAGAGAACTGGAGAACTACTATCTAAACCTTTAGCGCCAATTTTTTGGCAACAAGTTTTCCACTTGTTTCTCTAAATTTAAGAAGAGCAACTTTTAGTTTTCTACAAAAAATCTTCCACTTGTTGCTCTAATTTGAGAAGTGCAACATTTAGTTGAGAACTTTTAGTTTTCTACAAACGATCTTTTGACAACTTTGGTGTAAAAGAATCAAAGAAAGTTGACAACTAAAAGTGGAAGATTTTTTGCTGCACGCTTTGCATAAGCAACCTGTAGAAAACTAGTGGAGAACTGGAGAACTACTGCCTAAACCTTTCGCGCTAATTCTTTTTTTGGCAACAAGTTTTTCACTTGTTTCTCTAAATGTGAGACGAGCAACTTTTAGTTTTCTACAAAAAATCTTTTACTTGTTGCTCTAATTTAAGAAAAGCAACTTTTAGTTTTCTACAAACAATTTTTTGTCAACTTTGGTGTTTACGCGCCTTTATGCATCCTTTTAATGTTTTTCTATCAAAAATCTATTCCCTGTCTCTCTCTAACACATGGTTTTTTAAGGAAATTGCCATTAATGTGATTTTTTTAAATAAGTGTGATACAATCTTTAGTTTTAGGATACTAAAAGCTTATAAAAATGCGTAATAAAAAATCCAGAGCCGTATTTAAAAAAAAACAAAGATTATGACAGCAGCTCGAAGACAAAACGTCGGTGTTACTAATAACACTGTCTTGTATAACAGAAAAAGTAGCAATGAGAATGTAAAATTTATTTTGTTATATCTTTTTAAATAGAGTCATAAAAAAATAAAAATGAAATCGCGACAAAACCGTTTTTTCCAAAAATGTTCGGAACTATTTAAAGTTTTTAATTTTTTGAGGTGGCATTTTGATCAGCATCAAATTGCGCAATTTTGCCTCTATTTAATCGACCTCGTATCTCTTTAAATTTTCAAGATCCTAATGATGAGAATCGAATTTGGGACACCCTGTACAGGGTGGCAACTTTTTAATGCATTTTTATGGTTTTAGGAAAACTACAAGAGTAGGATGGTACATCTTGTATAATATTTGCCGATTTGTTTCCCAATAAAATTACTCCCTTATTGATACCTAACAGTTTATATTTATTTTTAAAGATATTGGTTATTTGTAAGAAATTCAAGAAAAACCTGAGAATTAAAATTTTGCACACACTGTATTAAATTAAGTATCTACATTGCAATAAACTCATTAATCCTTAATTGATTGTTTTCATAAAAAATAATACATTTTATTTTTAAATTATTAGCCAACTTTTTTATTTATTCTTAATAAACTAAGAACATATTTCACTTAGTAAAATCGTTGATTGAGTAGTGTTTTGGAAAGATGCCTAATGCCTATGAAAACAAACGTGGCTCGCGACAAAAATTATTTCTATCTTTCTTAAACCAATGCAAATAGCATCTTTCGTCCTTTTTGAGTGAGGACTAATGCCGAGTGATTCCGAAAAAAGCGTGATCGATTGGTGCTGCCCCAATAAAATTTACGGCGTTTGTGTAAACAACGGCCGAATTTAAGTGGTGGCCTGGGTTTTAAAATTTTTATTAAAGACATAAAATAGAATCGGGTTTTTGTCGCTACACGCTGCGTTGCCAGATCTAAAGAAATTTCTTACCCTTTACGGGATGTTAACTATGTATAATTATTGTGTGCTTAGATACATTTTTTATTTAATTATTTTCAGTTTGAGAAGAAAAGAAAAGACTGACAAATTTAAAAGCTATTTTTTAATCATGCTTACCGTTGATTGGGTTCAGCTCTAGGTACAGGGTGACCCGCCTAAAAGTCCACTCCCCTTTAACTTTTTGATTTTAATAGCCATGTGCTAGGCACATGGCCTATATTTTTGAGAAAAAATATTAAGATGAAAGATTTAACTTACCTTAACGGTACAGCACAGTGTCTCCAAAAGTAATTCTTTCTTGAGCTGTTGGTTTAGTGGGAATAAAGAATAAAAGGACTAATTACTAGTTTCCTTGTAAGTGTATCTTTTTATTTTTTGGGACGTATTTATTAAGCCTACAATTTTTAGCCCAATAGTCGCAAAAAATAAAAAGGTTCACAAAAAAACGAGTCCTTTATTCTCACTAAACCAACACTCCAAAAATTAAAAGTGCATAGGATGCTAACGCCAACATCATTTACCTAGTTCTTTCTATAAATCAAATTTTGTTTAAGAAAACATATTTATTAAAACAATTAAAATTTATAAATAACGAAAACTTTATTCTTTATTAAACATATTTTCTCTATACAACTCTATACAAAACATATAAATATGTAATAAAAATACCTAATAATAAAACCTCGAATAAATATAACATGACAAAACTAAATTTAAATAAATACAATTATTGGAGTATTGAAGTGAAATAAGTATTTAAAATAAAAAATACATGATTTTTCGATTTATTTAATATTTCTATTTGTTTTAGGAATCTGGGAAATTAATTTTTCTGTTAGTTTTTAGCCGTCATCTAACAAAAAAAATGGTCATAAGTCTGAATATTATTTGCTTATTAAAATTGAATTAATAATTTTAAAATTTACATAGGCTTTTAAACTCTTTTGTTTTATACAGGATTGCAGGATGATTCAAATTCGTGTCGAAGTATGGGCATCTCGGTAACCACAGGAGATACAGGGTCGGTTAAGTAAATGGGGGTAAAGTTGCGCAAATTTATGACCAATAATGCCTCTCTGAAATTTGAAAAAATCCGTACACTTCCAGAATTAACCGGACGAAACAGAAATTTTGTAAAATCGTTTTATTTTTTCCTGTGCTTATTTCAAGAAATATTTAAAATTAAATGACCCTTTTTTATAAAACTTTTTCCCCCCTTCAAGTTAGTATTATAAAATCTGACCTTTCGTCTTTGAGCATCATAAAAACAAAAAACGTGTAATTTTAAATCTAATAAAAAAACTAAATCTTATAAAAAGAATGTGTTAACAAAATCCGAAACGGGCTTTTTCTTTTAAGTTACAAATAAAAGCATGGGTATTTTTAAACGCTCAAAACACCCTGTATCTCAAAAAGTAATCGCGTGCATGTGTGGTAATTTAAGAAGTTAAAATATTAATTTTTCTATGGGGCTTTTAGGTTTTACTGCCTAATTTTTTTGTTTTTGCTAAACTTTCAATTTCCCATCGTAATGTTCAAACACTTTTATATTAATAAAAATATCAACAATATACAATTTGTGATTCTTGCATGAATTTTACCAATTACCGTAAACGCCTTCTATATTCAATAATAATTGTTCCCCAATTGTACTTTTTATCCCAAATTCACATTTATGTTTATCAAAAATTGCATTAAAATGTTTAAGCATAAACATTGTGACATTGCTCATAATTTCACTTGATCTTTTTAGATAATCAATGGAATCTTTAGTTCCATAGTCTTTTGCCAGTAAAAGAATTTCATGAGAATGAACAAGGGGTTCAGTTTCACAACATCTGACAACGTCGGCTTTTCGATGGTAGGTTACGTTTACGAGGCATATGCGTTGGTTTATAAAAATTTTACAGAAATCTTTTTATATTTCTTTAAATAAATCAATAAATCATTATTTAGTTTATGTTTTCCTAAACAGATGGTCGATGCTAGCGCTCGAAGCGACTAAAACATTTGTCGGTCTTTTTACTTCCCATAAGCTTATGTATCTTCCCCAAAACTCTACTCAATCAACGGTAAAATGCAATTTGGCTTAGAAACAAATATTTTTGAATAATATTTAAACAAAAAAAAAGTTTAAAAACTTTGAAATATACAATACTAATAAATGTTATATTGAGAGAAGAAAAAAAGTGCAAATTCTATACAGATGTAGTTCGCTAAATATCGAAAGCATTAATACTTTTAGAGACTAGATAAAAACCTAGTTGCCTATAAATCGTTTAAACAAATAATACAAAATAAATAAATGATAAATAAATAAAAAATAATAAATATTGAGAAAAATCATAATTAATAGTAAGATTTTACACAAGTAGTGCAAAATTTAAATACTACGTTCAGATTCTTGATGTCATGTTTTTTTTTATTTAATTTTTTTAGAAATAACTAATTTTTTTGAAAATAAATATAAAATGTAGTATTAATAATGAGGTAATTTTTACTTTAAAACAAAGAATAGAATAATATACATGGTGTACCATTTAAAAAAAACAACTTTGCATTAACTTTTTAAAACTGTAACTGATAAAAAAACTAAGCACGCCATGAGATTTAAGATAACATTTTTTAAAATGTTGCTTTTTTGTATTTTTACCAACAACCGAGATACAAAGGTGTGCCGAAAACGACAAAATTTGGAAAACACCCTGTTTAAGACCAATCACGTTATCCGCGATCTGTTTTCTCCGTTGCAGTTTTTTCAAAAATCGATTTCAAGAATGTGCCCTCAGATTTGCTCTTGTAGTTTTTTGAAAAGGCGCCAAAATCCCGTCTCTATTTAAATGTGTAAAAATTTCAAGGCTAACTTGATTTGTTTTGGAGATAAAGGGCGTGTTTGAATGTTTGTCGATTTTACGAGGGTTGCCATTAAGAGTTTCTTTTTATCTTTAATAATTGATATACAAAGCTCTTCTAAAATCAACAATTATTTAAAAATGAAGATAAATCGAGTTAGCCTTAAAATTTTAACATACTTTAATTTGCTTCAAATATCTATTCCGAGAATGTACGGTCAAAATTGCTTTTAGGGTTTCCTCAATACCCCATAAATACAACCAAAATGCGCCACCATGTACATGTCTTAGATATATGCATTTACACTTTTTAGCACTAACGATTTTTTTCTTATAATTAAATATTAACTTCGGACTTTCAATAATTTGGCATAATTTAATTAGTCCCAATTATCGAGTCTATGCTATATTGATTGTATACACAATAAATTTTATTGCAATAAAATTAGGTTTAAAAACATGTTTAGGCCTATAAAAAAGATTAAAGTTACTTAGTACACCAAACACCATTTAAAGATTAAGAATAAATAAGCAAAGTAGATTTTAAAACATTTTTAAGTGTCATAAAACCTTAACCAAAAATAAAACATTAAAAATGTTTACTTAATTGTTTTATTTTCATACTGAATAATCGGTAGTTTTCAAAAACACAAAAACCAGCAGTATAATAATTAAATAATAACAAAATTATTTTTTAAAGTTAAATAATAAAAATTAAAATTTACTCCTCGTCCGAAAGTTGGCTTTTTTATGGGTTTAACTGCTTGTTAATGTATACAATTTTTTCTGGTGGTATTGTAATTATGAATTAAGAGGTTCCCTTACACGAAAATAGCAAAAAAGCTTTTAAAACATAGGTGGACAAATGTTAGAAACATCCAAGTGATATTGCAAAGTCAAATAAACCAGCATGGTTTATTTGACTCAGCTTGCACATAACCATAAGATAACCTAATAAAATCAAGAATGTTTCAAGGATAGCTTAAAAAAATAGGTAATAAGCAAGAATACAAAATAAAAAAAAATAAAAGAAAGTAATAGTTTAAAACTACATTAAAAAAAAAATAATAATTTCACTTTACTTAGAAGAATTATAAGCTTAACAGGTTTATTGGGAAGTGTTGTTTTTAAATTGTCTCTTAATAAAAACTGGTCCGATATTAAATTTAAAAGTGCCCTATCCTCATTTTAAAATAAACTTGCTAATGTTTATTTTAAAAGTTGCTTTACCTTGTAAACATGTTTAAAAATTTATTTTATATTATAATAAGCAAATTTACAAGCTGCCAACCCCAAAAAGTTACTATCAGCGCCAAATGTACCAATTTGAAGACATAACTATAGATCAAATCCATTTCTTGTTTTGTTAATTAAAGTCATTTTTTCAAGTATCTATGTTAATAGTATTTATCAGCTTATAATGGAATTTAACACTACTGTTACTCCAAAACTGGAGTATAATATACATGTTATTACTTAAATTTTTACCTAAAACTGTCCATTTTGTTTAAATCACAGTTTATCTATATAGTGGTGGCCATAAGTATGGAAACTTTTTACATTTTAAAATAACACAGAAAATATTGATATCCGAAAATGTCTTGAAATATAAATAAATAGCTTTTCAGTAAAAAAGGATATTTTAAACTATATAAAGCAAATAACTGTTGTTCGGTATTTTTTGTGTGGTAATAACAGAAATTTTGTGGCCAAAAGTATGGAAACTTAAAATAAAATACATATAAATTATTTTATTTAAGCAGTTTAACAGTATGATTTGGTTTAAATAAATACAAGCACAAACCCCAAATCAAAATATTTTTCTACTGATTTAAAAAATAAAATAGATTAGTTATATAAGGTGTGATATAAGCAAGGTGAAATAGGTAAAAATTTAAACATGTTAAAAGGCACTCTTTTAAAAATAATTATAAAATCAAAAAAGAGGAAATGTTTCGGTAGCTCATAAGCCAGGAAGTCCAAGAAAGTTGTCCAAAAGGTCAATGAACGTGATTGAAATTTTAATTGGAGATCTGAAAAAAATCATCAACGGACATTTCTCGAGAAATGGTTAAGGTGGGGATATCGGTGTCTGCGCGCAAAGTAAGAAGAAGGTTGAATGAGGTGGGACTTTTTGGAAGAGTTGCAGTAAAGAAATAACTGATGTCAAAAAAAAATAGAAGGGACCGTTTAAAATTTGCCCAAGACCACCTCACCACCTCACATACTGTGTTGTTCAGTGACGAAGGTAAGTGTCAGTTGTTTAGTAGTGATGGAAGACATTATATTCGATGGCCAAAAGGTACACTGTACAGTTCCAAGTACCAGATTCCCACAGTAAAATATAGTAGCGAGTGCATAATGGTGTGTGGGTGTTTTTCCCGCTCAGGTGTTGGCCCCCTTGTTAAAATTTATCAAATAATGGATTGGTTTCTATACAAGGAAATATTGGAGAATAAAATGCTGCCTTATGCTGAGGATCAAATGCCACTAAAATGGTTGTTCCAACAAGATTACAACCCAACACATTAATTAATTAATCCCAGCGGTAAAATCTGGTTAGATGAACACAACATTTCACTAATGGATTGGTCCTCCCAGTCTTTGGATCATCATCCCATAGACACTCTATGGGATCATTTTGATCGAAAGATTCACAACAATTCTATTTCAAGTAGGATTGAATTGTGGGAAGCGCTGAAAACTGAATGAGCGGCCATTTCCAATGATTATTGTCCTAACTGATAGATTCCATGCCACAAAGATGTAGGGAAGTAATAAACTCAAAAGGATATCAAAAAAATATTAGTAATTTTTATACCAAAATAATTTAAATACATAGTGTACCTAAGTTTCCATACTTTTGACCAAGAAAAGTGTTAAGTTTTATGTTAAATTACTTGTTGTTTATCGTTTATCGGTAGTTTTATTTCAGCTTGTACTAAAATAAAATAAGACATATTTTAAAAAAGTTTGCATACTTTTGGCCACCACTGTACATATTTTTAATTTTGCTTTCATATACCCTTAGATATTTCTAAATTTGTGTGTCTAATATTTTACATTTATAAACTTATTAAACAATTGAAAATGAGTGAGAAGCTACAATTATGTAGTACAGTTTTGTGCCCAGAAACTTGGGTCATAAAAAAACTATTTAAAAAGACTGCAGGGCAGCATCTATTATTTTTTTTTGTAAAGTGCATTAAAACATTATTATAAAAACTATTTGTTAGGTATAAATATTATTATATTTGTCTATGGTGCATTAATGTTGACACTGTTGCCAAATTAATATTTTGTTTATAAACTAGCTAGAAATGGATTAAGCACAATATTTTTTTACATGGTTATTAAAAAAACAAAGATGTATTACATCAAGAAACGTATATTGACATTTGATTTGTAAAATTATTTTTTTTTATGAAAATAAATAAAACCTAAAAAATATAAATTTATCAAATGATATTCTAATGATTAAAAAATCAGAAGTAATAGATACCTAAAATTTATAAATTATCTACTTAATGCAACCATCACAAACCTACAAATTAATGTAACAGTTTATTAAAAATGGTATAAGGTAATTATTAATTAAAATCCTAAATATATACCACAAATTAATGTTAATTTGTAATTTAACTTAAAAGTTAGCATATATTTTTAGGTACATCAAAATAGGGCAATGCAAGAGTTCCATACATAGTAAAAGACACAAAATGTAGTGGGTGTTGTCAAGTAGGCTTAAGGGTTTACCATATTATTACTGTATAAAAAAAATGATCCAGTGTGAAAATAATCGCTATTAAGCATGAGTCATTGTAATATTTTAATTTTTAAAACCATACCTCTTTGTCTCAGGTTGGTCTCCATTTGGAGAAAGCTTTCATAAAGGATATTATAGATATGACTAAAATTAGCTTCAAATAGCCCTTTTGCCTCGGCAGTATCCACATTATCTAAAACAAATTAATTAGATGAGAAATAAGTCTTACAACTGTTTTAATCATGACTAAAAAAATTTAAGTACCTAAAATTAATTTTAAATGTTTAATGCGGCTATATTAGGCCCTTAGCTCTTAGAGTGATTTTTTGATTCCATCAAGTTATTTTTCAAACTTGCTTCCATTCTCTAAAAAACTTAATTACTGATTATGTAAATTTCAAAACTCTTTAGTAAAATTAAATTCTACATTTTGAGACTTAGTTCTTTAATGCAACAAATAAATTTGAATACAATACTTTCAATTTCTTCCTCTTTTTTATTAACTATATGGAAAACTATAGAAATATTTAGAAAACCTTTAAATTCTGCTTACAGCAGGTGCAGTGAAATAATGTTGCATTTTCGCTCCCTAATATTCAGGAGGGTGATTAGCCTGTTTTTTGCATGTTTACATTGACCCTTCGCAACTTTTACAAAAATGGTTTCTGCTATCGCCTTATTTTCGGATTTTTGTCAAGCGTTTGCTTCAGCGGTTTTTTTAATAAATACCCGATTAAATCACCGGTAGAAGATATATTCCCCACTTTCACTCCCAAAAGTCCCATCGTAAAAGGGGTTTCTTTTAAAATGAATTTAATAATAGGGGAAACCCTGAAAAAAATTTTACATTTTAAATTTTTTTTTTTTTTTGGAAAACACAATATTTTGAAGTTACAAATTTGAATCTTTAAAACCAGTTATTTGTTAGCAAGTAAATTCCAAAAAATTAAATAAAAAAAGTTTATTTTATATTATTTTAATTTTAATTGTTAAAAGTTTTATTAATGTTATTACTGTTTTAATTGAAAAAACAAGGTTTTCCTTAGTAAGAGCTTTATATAAAACAGCTTATATTATATTTATAATCTATCCTTTATTATGATGGTCTTGCTTCTGGAATGTTTTATACAAAAATTGAATTTTAGGGTCACACTAGGCTTCTTTTAACAAAAATTCCCTTTTATAAAGAGGTTGTACTAATGTCATTTACATGTGACAGTTGTGGTTACAAAAACAATGAAATTCAGTCCAGCAGTGTTATACCTGAAAAAGGAATCCGAATAACTTTAACTGTAAAAAACAAGGCTGATTTAAATAGACAGTTAGTAAAGAGTGACTATACCAGCATTAAAATACCAGTGCTTGATTTTGAAATTCCTTCACAAAGTCAAAAGGGAGGTGAGAATATTAATTTAAATTTAAATAATTTGTAATTTAAAGAAGTTATTAATGTGAATCAGTTTAGTTTTCTAAAATTTTTATTTGTTAATTATGTTTTCCTCAATTTTTCTAAATATTCAATGTTTAAACAAGATAAATTGAATTTTAAATTTGTTTAATGTTTTTTTATATTAGGTATTTATTTTCTATACTATAATATATCCCTTATAGTGAAATATGTTCACAAAAAGTATATAAAAATATATTAAAAAAATGTATGTTACAAGAATGAAAAAAAATATCTTACATTTAAACAGTAGTACCTTAAATATTTATATTTCATAAGTATATCCATTGATCAATTTAAAATTGTTTCTATTTCTCATTAATAAAATGATTTATTTTTGTCATATTAAGCTGCAAATTGGCCAAATATAAAAAGTGTTCTAAGTTGGTATTTAAGCTGTCTTGTACCACATTAAAATGTTTAGTTAAAAAAATCAATGCTGTCAAAAATATTCATTATTAAAAACAAGATAATTATATACTTGTACTGAGTAACATAGAAATTTGAACAGCCAGTAAAAATAAGTATATTTTAATACCAGACATCATGTTTTCCTAAACACAATTAATACTCCTAAATAGATCATTCAGCATTCCCTTTCTAATGCCCTAATAAATAATATCTGATAGTGGATATCCTGCACCTTTGTTTTTACAGCTGCTGAAACCATGTTTTTTTGTCATAGTATTAGCAATTTTCTGAAGAGAAAGTCTATATTCCCATAAGCCAATTAGTGCTTTAAGCCGATAATTTTCCGTTTTTGGTAGTCTGGGCTGGTAAAAAATATTTAAAATCTCACTCTTTTAATTTGAATTCTTGTAATAAAATAAAAAATTTTTTTTTGTGTTCTAAGTCTGTTTCAGTTTATATTGTTTTATGTTTTTAGAAAAAAATGTGATCAAAAATGTTTTTTTTTTTAACAATTTTTATTTATTTTATTAAGATGCTTACATTACTCATATTATCTGAATTTTATAGAGGTTACAACTGTAGAGGGAATCATTAGTCGTATCATTAGTGGTCTACAACAGGATCAGCCAAGTAGAAGGGAACAACATCCTGAAGCTGCTGAACAAATTGATTTATTTATCAAAAGATTAGAAAATCTAAAGGAGTTAGAGAAACCTTTTGACCTGGTAAGAATAAATTTAGCATTTATTCCCAAATATATTTTATTATCTATATAATTTTGGGTTAAATGTAAACCTAACCTAAATGCATGTGCCGAATTCCGCCCCCCCTGTTATTTTATGTTTTATTGCATAAAGCTACTAAAATAAAACAAAGATGTTTCATGTTACTATTAGCATGAATATTATTCAAGTTTAAGCTTATGGGGGTTAGTAATATAGATATTATATATAGTTAAACCCGGGACAACTCACTATGCAATCAAATATACCCTGGCGGATTCAAATGTCTATGCTTCTGAAAGAGTGTTTTTACCATTTTAAAGGGATGATAATGGTAATAAAAAATCTGTAGCAGATAAATTTAATGAATATAATTCAACAGCTGCTCCTAAACTATTAGATCAACTGGAGAATATTCCATTTACCACAAAGATTTCAAGGTGTCATGTCACCTTGCCGCTCATATTAGTGGATGATAAAGAAATTTGGATATCGTCAGAGGCCTTAAAAATAAGGCTAGTAGTGGACATGACGAAATATCCACCTCGATATTAAAATATTGCATCACGGCCATTTTAAAACCACTAGTTCATATTATTAACAATTCTCTAAAACATGGAATATTCCCAGATGACTTAAAACAAGCTTTAATTGTACCTGTTTTTAAAAGGGCGATGACACAAAAATTGAAAACTATAGGCCAATTAGTTTATTGTCAGCTTTTTCCAAAATTTTTGAACGTGTTATGTGTAATCGAATAATGGATCATATGTTAAAAAATAATTTAATTAACTGTACTCAGCATGCCTATTTAAAGTGTAGATCAACACAAACAGCAGGTTTTCAATTTACTGAGAACATACTAGATTCTTTAGAAAGAGGAGAATTGCCTCTGGGTCTATTTCTTGATCTGTCGAAAGCTATGACACTTTGAATTATGACATATTATCTCAAAAGTTGGAATTATATTGAATTCGTGATGAAGCATTAAAATGGGTCTTATCCTATTTGGCTCACAGGCATAAAAAAGTTATAATAGGCCATGGCAAGGATAGGGTCGAATCAGAGAATATAGAGATGTCTTTGGGTGTACCGCAGGGTAGTGTGATAGGGCCATTACTTTTTATAATATACACAAACGATATTAGTGAATTAAGCCACAAAAACTGTCAGATCACAAATTTTTCAAAACATTTTAAAAAGAAAAACTTAAAGTTTTACCTGTTGTTTAATGTTTTTTTATATTGGTTTTATTTATCAAAAATTTCCTATAGTGAATTTACCAAAAAAAATTAATTAATAATTAAAAAAATTTACTGTTGACAAGCAGACGAAATACTACATTTAGAAAGTGTTTTATTAAAATTTTTATATTTCATAGATCCTTGACGGATAGTACTAAGTTTCTTTGGCTATTAAATAATAATAATTTTTGTTATGATGGAATGTAGGCGAAAATTGGTCTAAAATCCAAGCTGAATTTTTTAAGGGTCTTGTACACACTTAAAATGTTTTTAATCAAGTACATAGATAACCCAACAAAAAAAAAAGATAATTATAATTTTGAGTAACAAAAATTTAAAGATATAATCATTTTTTAAATACGAAATTTTTCAGGGAAAATTAACTAAATACTTTTTTTCTTGCCAAAAATAATACGTTAAGCAACTTTGTTTAAACCACGGGAAAACCCATGGTTTTGGAAAATTTCTAAGAGAAAGTCTACTACCCATCCCAGTTTACAAAACCAGGGATTTGGGGTACTCATCTTTTTTAAAAAAATAGAAAAATTTATTTGGACTCAAGTGAACCACAAAAGTGTATCCAACAAGAACCAAATTAATTAAATGCTACTTAACAAAATATTAAGAATAGAGGAAAATGGAGCATTACTATCATTGTGGTCAAATTTTACCAATAGTTTACCGCAGAAAATTTTTTAAAAATATCACAAATATCAAAATCCTGAAAAAGACCCTATTCATTTACTTTTAACATCAAATTTTTTAATCATAAAAGAATTTTTTGGGAATTTTTTAAATTTTAGTTTTTTGAAAGTAAAATACTTAGATGACATGTTATTTAGCATTTTATGTTTTTTGTAGAATATAATTTTAAATTAAAGACAATTCATTATTAAATTATTATTAAATGTCTATGCTTCTGAAAGAGTGTTTTTACCATTTTAAAGGGATGATAAAATGACTATATCGTTTCATTGGTGAAGCTAGTAACATAAACTACTAATGTATCTAAGTTTTTTTACTGTTAATGTATTAGAAAGATATTGTCATTTTAGTTTTAACTCAGAATCAATTGGTTTTCTATTGTGTTATTTTTTACTTTATGTATAATAAAATAAGATTTTTGAAGGACTGTGATACAAAGTCTGTTTTTTATTAAATGTTTTTTTATATATTTAGATATTAGAAGATATATCAGGCAACAGTTTTATAGAAAATACTAATGCGCCAAAACCAGACCCTCAATGTATAAATGAGTATTTTAAAAGAACGAAAGAACAAGATCACCAATTAGGTATATTTTCTCACGAAGAAGTAACTGATGAAAAAGAATCTGAATCATCTGTTTTACATCCTATAAAAGAAGGTGAATTTACTCTTGAACAGATTGAAGGTGAGGTTCTGCAATTTCCAACGAATTGCCCTAGTTGTGGATCCCCTTGTGAGACAAATATGAAGATGACTAGTATCCTTTTGTGTATACAGTGAAATTATTCCATAAGTCCTTTTTTGTAATAATACCAAGTATTTTAAGATGCAACTTATTGAAAAATGATTTAAATTTAAAAACTATTTTAAAGCATAAGTTGCACATTATCTTGATGATGCATGTAACTTAAGAGCGAGCATTGTAAAGATTGGCGGCTTTTTATAAAAAATATGACTACTTTTGTGTGTATGCATTTTTCTCACGAGAAATAAACCAGTGCATATCATATTATTTGCCATATTTTTATGTTTTTTCTTAACCACTCAATAGATATCCCACATTTTAAGGAAGTAATTATTATGGCAACTATATGTGATGTCTGTGGAAACAAAACTAATGAAGTTAAATCTGGAGCTGGCATTGAACCTAAAGGTGTTCGAATAGTGGTTGAAGTTAAAAATAAAGAAGATTTTTCACGCGATGTCTTAAAGGTAATTAAAAGCTTTTAAAAATGATGTTGAGACACCTGTATATCCAAAATAGACTTAAAATGAAGTATCCAAAATAAAAAATTTAAATAGAGTGGCAAAAAGCAACTGAAAAATTAGCATTTTTTGAAAGTTTTGTTAAGGCATTATCCCACTAAAAACATTTATTTAAAATAAGGTCTTCTTCTTCTTCTTCCCTGGAAGCCATCTAGATTTACTACCGGAGGCAGCCTCATGAGCTTTTTGTATCTAATCTCCCATTATCTTTTATACCAATCCTTCCATTAGTCTTGTTCCTTCTACAAGTCTGTATAACCCCAAGACTGGTTGGTTGATATATTTCTGTACGCTCATTTTCTGTTGCCCAAATAATTTCTGTCTTTTGTGATTCAACACTTCACATTCACACTTGTTCTTTTAGATGGGCCCCTTATGAAGCCTTTTCCATGTCTTAGTCTACTGAGGCTCCCCCAGTATTCCACATTCTACTTACTATACCCCTTTTTTTTGTGCCTTTATTTTAGATGTTTTATTTTTTAAAATATTACATTTATTAACTTGATAAATAATCATTTTTTTTTTAAATTTTAATTCTTTGAACACCCTGTAAAAAATGCAATTTTTCTTTAATTTCAGTCTGATACATGTGACTTAGAAATCCCCGAACTCGAACTAGAAGTAGGTCCTCATGCCCTTGGAGGTCGTTTTACCACCGTTGAGGGCTTAATTGTAGCAGTTAAAGATCAATTAAATGATCCCTCCTATTCTCATATATTTGGAGACTCAGAATTCAAGAAGACTAAAGATCAATTTGAAGCTTTTTTAAAGAAATTTGATGACATACTTGAGAACAAGTACCCATTTACGATAATTCTGGATGATCCTTGTGGAAATAGCTATGTACAGGTAAGTACAGTTAACTATTCCCAATTATAACCCACATTTTTCCAAACGTAAAAATTAACGTTAAACAGTAAAACTTGTTTTTGCGAGTTATTTAATCTGATATATGCAAAACTTGGTATTTTCTGAAAAAGCCTTATAATTGGTATGTTGAATTTAGAAATGATTGCATCTTTTTTTATTTTTTTATTATTTTACCATATGTGTAACTCTGAAAAGAGTAAATATTAAAATTGCCAAAAAAATTACTGAAAACTAATTGCAAGTAAGGCATTTTAAAAAGTATTTTTAATGTCTCTGTGTAAGTGTAGTAAATTTTGTCTCACAATAAAAGAATGCGAAGTCTGATTGATTTAAGCATTAATTGAGTAAACATCATATAGGGAAATCAAAAAAGGCATGTTAAAAAAAGGAGAGTTTTGTAAAAAAATTGGTTAAAAGTTAATGTTAATGGTTGACAATAAGGAAATGTTTAGTAGGTAAAAATTAAAAAGAAAACTGTTGATAGGTCTGTTATTTAGAAATAGTTTACACTTTGGTACACACAGAAAATCCAATAAACAAATTTGGTATAAAAATTAATTGTAAAATATTGTATATATCCTTGGTTTACCTTAAAGAATCTTTAAGGGGACAGTTTAAGAAAAAGTATAAATTATTGATTGTGGAAAGGCCCATTGTTAACTTCTGACAGATTTTGCAAGTTATAGACTTACATCATAGTTAATTAAATCAAATTTGGTATAAACATTGGCAGGAAGGTATTGATTCTGCCAGATTTCAAAAATCCAAAATACCTGGTGACCAAATCAAACCTACTAGTGAGGATAAAGAATCATTAGAAGCATAGTACCATTTGATTGATATTTTACTTAAAAATTATTTAGATTAATGTTTTACTTATGTCAAATTGTAATAATTAGAGAAAGTTCCAGATTAAACCAAATCTGTTACTAATACTAGTTAGATGAGTGTCTTATTTATATTAAATGGTATGGGAGTAATGATTGTGCTTTATTAGAAAACTGAAAAATTTATATTTGTTTTAAAAATGTTTAAACTAAATATTAATGGCAATGTAATGAAACAAACATATTTTCTTTTTCAGAGTATGAAAGATAATGGTGAACTAGATGAACAACTAAAGATTACCCATTATGAAAGAACTTTTGAGCAGAATGAATACTTAGGTTTAAATGACATGAAGACAGAAAATTACACAGAAAAATCATGATAATTTAAAAAAAATATGCACATTGCTGATAATTAAATAAATTTAATAAAGTTTTAAATTTTTATTTCTCTTTGTGATAGCTAAACCTCCAAAATTTCACAGATAGTTCCCAGAAGTTAAAAACACCTGTTGCTTTTGTATTAGTTAAAATATTTACAAAAATGTGTAATAGAGTAAAGAAAAATATTCACAATATAGAATTTGATTACCACCGATTAGAAAATAAAATAATAACAATATTGAAATAAACATTTATTTTATTTAAAAATGTACAAATAATTCCTAACAGTAACTTAACTTAAAGCTAAACTAATAAACAGGTTCAGGTGTTTGTGTTTTTAAGATGCCATATCGACTCTTTATGATAATCCTTTGCTTGGAATATTTGTCCTCTGGTGAAAATCGAGCTGAAAATATAAAGGAAATTAAATGTTTAATAAAAGGATTTGTTTCTTTAAAAGTGTTAGACAATGTTTTGGTTTCAATAACACTAAAATCTTGAACTTTCATTGTCTTTATTTGTTAATTGATACACAACATTTTGGTTAGTGATGTATCTCCGTTTTCCAGTGACATCTAGAATAGTATTTCAGAAATTTCAGAAACAGGGTTTTTTTTTAAACATTATCACCCTGTAGTACAAAAGTTAACGCTAAAGGACATATGTTTATATAAAAAATTCTTAAAATGAGTTCAGAAATCACCCCCTTAAATATTAGCATATCATACACCCTGTATTTAAAAGCCTTTATCAGGTTTTAAAGGTTGATTATTCAACGTAGGGCTACATTTGTCATTTTTTCTAAGAAACAAAATACTACCTAAAAATAAATGGAATAAAACTGCAGAACACTCTTAACTATCTGCTTTAAAGATAGACAAAATTTTAAGTGAATATTTCATTGGGCCCATTCAGGGGATTTTTAGCGGTCCAGAACCTTATAATGAGGTTACAAGTTAGTAAAAATACACGAAGTTCAACACTTTGTCAAGAAGCTATACTTGCTTGATTTAAGGCTTTGTGGTCATCTTAAGTGGTATTACTAAGTTTAAATATTATTTTTTCATATTCCATAATATAATTATGATCTACATATCTTTCAAATTTATTGTTTTTTTTAGAAAACGGGGAAATTAAAATTATTGATAAGGTACAGGATGTTCCTCAACTGAGAATTAATAAAAAAAAGTGACATCAGTTGGGGAAAATAAGAGGTTACTGATTATTAACAATTTAAATTAAAACAAGTTATGGGTGTACTTATATAATAATAAATCCAATATATTTCTGTATAATAAGGTATTCAGTTGTCTTGATATATATTTTTTAAACTATATAATTCTGCACTAAAAAATTTATAGATAACTTAATTTAACAATTTAATAGTACTACTCATAAACAAAGGCAAAAATGAAAAAAAAATAATATGCCTAATGCTTCTGTAGTGCATATATATTTTAAAATTCATTAAAAAAAATGGTAATTGTCTAGAAAGTGGCCGCAACTCCGATTTTGACCAAATTTGGCATACGGGGGTTTTTTGGGGCGTTGATCACGAATCTGAAAAAATATTTGGCGGAAACGTTTCGTTTTCGAGATATCCATCATCAAACTTAGTCTCACTAACCTCATTTACACTATATTCCCCCTTCTTTTTGTACACAATTCTTGATTTTTACACTAAAGTGGCACACAATATTTTATAGACCCTTTAAAAACTTTTTTTGTTGATTTTACACCTTTTTCTTCATTAAATTGCCAAGTATCACTTTCAAACGGGGCGGCCATGTTGTATATATTGTATATCTGGTTGCAGCGTTTGAAAGTGAATTTTTACAATTAAATGAAAAATAGGTATAAAATAAATATAAAAACAAGTTTGTAAAAGGTGTTTATTAACTATTGTATTCCAATTTAGTGTAAAAATTAAGAATTCTGTACAAAAAGAAGGAGGAATAGTGTAAATGAGGTTAGTTTAATTTTCAACTTTGATGATGGATATCTCAAAAACGAAACGTTTCCGCCAAAAAAGGTTTTCAGATTCGTGATCAGCGCCCAAAAAAAACCCCGTATACCAATTGTCTCGAAAGTTGCCTCCTCTCCGATTTTGACCAAATTTGGTATACGGGGGTTTTTTGGGGCGCTGATTACGAATCTGCAAAAATTTTTTTTCGGCAACGTTTCGTTTTCGAGATATTCATCATCAAAGTCGAAAATCAAACTAACCTTATTTACACTATTCCTCCTTCTTTTTGCACAGAATTCTTGATTTTTACACCAAATTGGTACACAATATTTCACAAACACCTTTTAAAAACTTGTTTTTATATTAATTTTACATTTTTTTCCCATTTAATTGCAAACCTCCACTTTCACCCGCCGCAACGTGTAGGCAACCATGTATACACTAGGCTTTTTGTAAACAAATGTCGCTGCTGCCTTTGAACTGGAGAGTTCGCAATTCAATGGAAAAAAGGTGTAAAATAAATAAAAATACAAGGTTTTAAAAGGTGCTTATAAAATATTGTGTGCCACTTTAGTGTAACAATCAAGAATTGTGTACAAAAAGAAGGGGGAATATAGTGAAAATTAGGTTAGTTTGATTTTTAACTTTGATGATGAATATCTCGTAAACGAAACGTTGCCGAAAAAAAATTATTGCAGAGCGCCCCAAAAAACCCCCGTATACCAAATTTGGTTAAAATCGGAGAGGAGGCAACTTTCGAGACAATTACCGTCAAAATCGGAGTTGCGGCCACTTTCTAGACAATTACCAAAAAAATGAAATAGGTTAGGACACATACTACTTAATATTCTTTATTTTTCTTCTTTACAGAAAACTTTACAATAGACAATCTTGTCACCAAATTGAACCTAAATAAGATTATTACTATCCCTCATTCCTATTCTCTATACATTTATGTAACTTTTGGCAGCACTGGACAATATATAGTTATTCACCACCTATGCCGTATTAAAGTGATAAAGTGCTGCAGTTTATTGAATTGCCAAGAATGATTACAAACTTTACTAGTACTTACCAGGGTGGGCGGATTGTGTTGGTTTGCCATAGGGATCTGTTTTCTATACATAAAAGATAAATATTAGTAAGTAAAAAAGAAAATATTTCACTGCAATAATGTAAAAAAACATTGTTTTTTTAAAGAGCCATATTATTATATGGCTCTTTAAATATTTATTGATAATTTAATTTATATTAATATATAATAAACTAAATTATAAAAACAGAATTTTACGAACTTTGGCGTAACATAACTATTACGTACCTTAAGAGTGTAAACCCTATTGCCACTTTCGTCCAAATAATACATTAAGTACATTTTTAAAATTTATTAGAAAGATGTGACGCTAAAAAAACCAATAACTTTAAGAAAGGTAATTTTCAAACTTCCTTAAAAACACGTGAAAAGTATCAACAAATGTTAGAGGTTGGGTTACGGTTACCATTAGGAAAATTCTTTATTAATGTCTGGGCACAGATGCCTGGGCTAAAATCAGGAAAATATGGTAGAGCATTTAGCCCAAGTAGCCAAAGTCATTCTAAACAAATGGCTGCCATATTTTACATCGGTCAATGTCAATTATGTCATGACAGTTATCCTTTTTTAGATTCGGGAAAATGTCCGGTGAAATAATTTTTTGCTAATAATAATATATAATTGATTTCTAGTGCCTCCGATTTACATTTTTATCTTTTTTGAAGTTTTTACCTTTATAATTAAAATAACCTTACTTTATAGAACACCCATCATCAAGTATTTTTTTGTTTGGGTCAACTTGAATGTTAATTGACGCCGTGGCTTTTCATGTTTTGTTAATTTATTATTATTGTTAACGGGTATTCGCATTTATTGTATATTTATAGAAATCAAATTTAATAATGGTATGTATTAATTTAACTTTTAAATAAAAAAGATGCATTAATTAGGCCAGCGATTTTAGCAGTTATAACAGGTCATTTTTTTGTATTCTAGGATGCCAAAATCAAAACTGAAAAAGGACACAACGGCGAAGGCGATGGAGATGTAAGTATATACTTGCATATTAACTACTTATTGTTTTCCATTTTCGCTTTTAAATAAGTTTATCTTACGCATATACTCACTTACCAACCTATTCTTAGTAAAAAAAGTTTAACTAAGCAGTATATTTTTTTCGTTTCTAATTAGTTAATCAACAACAATGAAAAAATATATTAATTATTAATAGTTTAAAGTATTTTATTATATGTAACTTTTATATTTATTGCTATGAAGAATAAGAGCAGGGTATTTGGTGGCTACGTAAACTGGCACTACTTATATTCTAGCCATACTAAATTAAAAATGGCATAAGCAACAGCAAATAAATATAAAATCTTTGTATTGATAATCATGTTTGCTGACTTTTTAGACCATTGTATATGGTGGTTAATTTGTTTTTGTGTAGGCTGTGTCATTCTAAAGGCTGGTTTATGCAGACAAGTTTAATTAAAATTTATTTTAACTTTTAGAATTTCTAGATCATTTATAGAGAATATATACATTTACCTTACGCAAGCACAGAAACACAAAAATTTTGTTGGATTGGTATTAATTATTAAACCATTTTTTATGTTTTGACAGGGTTTTGGCTCTTTTTTGTGCTTGGTTTGTTATAATTAAATAAATAAAATAATTAATAAAGCTATCTGTATTGTCTTTTACATAAATCAGGTTGAAGGTAAAGTTGACAGTTTGGTCTAGGAGAATTCTAAGATTGGTTACACTGCTCGCGCATGCTCATTTTCATTATTATTTAATTTAACTTTAAGAAGATAGAAGTTGGGCAACTTCTTAAATAAAAGTTAAAGTTTTCTTAAAGTGTGTATAAATGCGCCTATATATTGGTGTGCAATGATCTTTCACTAAAGTTAAATTAAAGTTAAAGTTGTCTGCATAAACCAGCCTTAAATTTAGTTTGGGCCTTAAATTACTAATGATCGTCTTTGTGTCATATACATCATAAAGCATGTCATAAGTAATTTATATACAAAAAACATAGACTTGATTATAAAGCTTAATTAGGGCTTCATATAGGGACTAAATAATACAATTAAATTTTAAGCAGATATTAGGATATTTGATCTAGACAAGTAGATAGAATTATTTATTGCCAAATGGTAGTAAAATGTGTAGATAAACTAGGTGTAGTTTAGCATTGTTACTTCGCTAAGTTATTCAATCAGTTATAAAGGGAATTTGCTAAATAACTTAGTTTAGTTACCTATAATCCTCTAAAAGGATAAACTTACTGTAAAATACTCATTTCTAAGCATTGCACAGCAGTACTAGACTATTTAAATGCTGGTCTTTTAAGATCAGAAATTAAAAATGTTTGGCTGTAGACAACAAGTTAATTATATACATATAAAATATGCACATTTTTTTAAAGCAAAGAAAAAAATTAAACACCTTTGTTGTTTGAAATTTAAAGAAACCTATTAATCATAATAGTTGGTTTCTTATGTTTAAAACTTCAAACTTGTTTTATATCTAAATCTAAAAAATAAATATATTAACAAAAGCAAGTAAAACGAGGGTTTAAACAATATGTAATTTTTTTATTTACAATTAGGTATCATAAAAACAATACACAGTACAGGGTGTCCATTTTTGAAACTTTTATAGGGTATCTTCCTAATTGTTAGTGCTATCAAAAAAGTAATATAGTCGTCATGTGCTCTTTTTGCGACAAACTTAAAATGGTAAATTCAATAATTTAAAAATTTTTGCTCGCTTAAAAGATAGAAGAAAAATCAAAAAATTGAAAATGACTATACATTTTCGGAGTTAAAAGAGATACAGAAAATTGTTTTTGAAAATTTCATATGTGTTAATAATCTGCCTTTAAATTTCAGTAAAATTCGATTTTTAATATTTTTTAAATGAAACTTTGTAATTTATCTAAAAAAATAACATATTAAATTCTCTTTTCAAAAATATAATGCACCATGGATTTAAGTTATACCAAACAAAATACTAAATTATATTTTTAAAATGTATTTTTACTTTCTTCTGTACATCTGTGCTCTTTTGGGGCAAATTTAAAATGATTAAATCAAAAAGTTGAAAATTTTCACTCTCCTAAAACATATTATTATTATCAATTTCCGAATGACCCTATATTTTCTTAGTTAAAATAGATACAGGAAAAGGTTTTATACCAAAGTTTTTTATAATGATTGCCAAAAATTTATATTTTGTTCGCCATCCGGAAAGATGGCAACCATTTAAGGACATTATTTCGATGACTAGAAGATAATTTAAAAACCTACGGCTCTTTTATGAAGCCAAGATCAAAAACTTGTAATAAAGAAAACAAGGAAAATAAAGAATTACCATAATCAGGTGAGGTAAGAATGGTATATCTGTAATAGCTTTGAATAATAGTAGCTCAACTTTTGTTGAAACTCCTTTGGGCGCGTTTTGCACTTTTTGTGGGTATTGACAGAGACTGCCCCGTCAGACTCGGCTGTGGAACGTTTACGATGCAGTCGGGAAAAAAAACAGATATTAAAATATGAGTGTGTATTTACATTTTATGGATCGATTCTTTTATCGTCTTGAAATTGAGATTTGCAGATGTTGGATTGTGAAAGATTAATAGGGGCTCTCGTCTTGGTGAAATGTTCACTTCTGTCTTGTCATCTTAAGCACAAACCATAATTTTATTTTCTGGAATTTCAAAATATAAGGGGCAAATTATTTAAATATTTTCTCTATGTTGTAAATATTACCCAATATTTGCACCCTGGTGATGATGTAAGAAGATTGGAATTTTGTCACTGGTTTTTAAATAATTCTAACAAGGATCGTTCTTTTCACAAAAAAAATATTTAGTCAGATGAATGTCAAATAACAAGTTGCGGTATTCTTTACCAACTTAATGAAAGACATTGGAACTCCACAAATCCCCATTTGATACGACCTATTGTCAACAAGGTAGTTTGAGGTAAACCTAAGTTATTTTTTATTTAAATAAAAACTAGTGTATCATACCTTTTTGATATCTTTGATAATGTTCTTTTAAGTAAAGTAATAAAGATTTACAATATGGTGCCCCTACCCATAACGCTTTTCGAATAAAAGAGTATTTCATTACTTACTCTAGAAATCATTGGATAGGTACACATGGACCTATAGGGTGGCCACCATAATCTCCAGATCTAACAACTCCAGATTTTTCTTTGGGGAATGTTGGAAAATAATATTTATAAAGAACTAATCTTATCATGACAACAACTGGATCAAAAAATTTATGAGGCCTTTTTAGAAATTAAATGCCTTAAAATCCGTTTGAAAAAGATGCTAAAAGTGCATAGAAAACAATGGAGAACATTCGGTCATCTGCAATGATTCCCATTATTTTTTCCCTTAATCTGAATCTTTTATTTCGTTTCAAAGTTTCCATAGTTTTTTTAATTTACTTTCATGTGCTATTTATACTTAAATCCATGGTGCGAAGATAGAAATATACAGATTGTTCCATTTAAAAAAATGAGGTTGCGATATTTTTTTATCTGATCCCCTATACTTATTCTCAAAACGGCAGATTATTCGACAATCTTTCTAAAGAAACTTTTGTATAAAACATTTTTCTGTATCTCTTTTAACTAAGAAAATATTGGGGGCATTCTAAATTTATCAATTTTTTTATTTTCTCCCGTATCTCTTAAGCGAGCAAAAATTTTCAAATTTTGAATTTATTATTTTAGATTTAACTCAAAAGGAGCACATGACGCATTTCCAATTTTAATCTGATTTTAATTTAAAGTTACAGGAAAATAAATTAAACATTTGTCTTAATAAATTGTTGATTTTTTGCTTTGTTAAGATGTCAGTAGTACTAGCAAATTTACATAAGTGACACAAGTACAAGTTTTTAACAGATATGAGTGTGGAATTGTTAAAATATATGCTATGCAATTAAAGGTTACATACATAAATTGTGGTATCCTATTCTAAACATTTATTATACAGCTCTTTTTTGTAACAAAAATATGTCTCCAATAAAATGATACAGATACACAAAAAAAAAACACTCTAACAATATATGTACTTATTGTGGAAACTTCATCTAGTTCCTTGGAAGTAAATTAGAAATAACCGTCACTGTATTAGTATATTTTCCTACTTAGATATAAAATATGGAAATCTCATTTATTTAAATGTAAATTTTCGTAACATTGGATAGACTATCAATTATTTATTTAAAATTATTAAAAACAATTATTTTCACAGAAATGAAATAAAGAAAAATTTAAAATTTATTATTATCAACAACAATAACATTTGTAACCTTTTGTTTGAGATATTTAATCTGCCAGAAATTTTAGAATATGATTTGTTTTGAATTAATTTAGTAGGGTTTGATAAAATTTTATAGGGTTCATTATTTGTGAGACAGAAATTAAGTTTAACCTTTTTTAAAATAACCTAATATAAAATTGTTAAAAAAGTTTTAAATACAATAAATTGGCCAAAAGTATATGTCACTTTTTAAAACAAAGTTGGTAACATGATATTTTTTATATATTAGGCATAGAATTACAATAACTAATTTTACCGACGTCATCATATAACATTTAAATTTATAATATCGAAATTGTATAAATAAGTTACTAAAAAGGTAATGGCATTACAGAAAATTGAAGCATTAAAAATAATCCGTGGAAATAATACAATATAGAATGTAGTATATTAAAAATTTTAATTAACTTTAAAAACTGAGTTTTATTTAAAATGAGTGGTAATGATTATTTTTTTATTATTAAATTGAAAGTGTTCATCTCAATAATAGATTGGAGATTTAAGGATCCAAAGCATTTTTTGTTTTTTTTTAATTCCAATACCTTCTAAAGCAAACAAACATATTCAGGGTGTTCCATTAAAAACTTGTCTTTTGTGGTTTTTAGGAGATTTAGGACATATTAAAAGTAACTGACTTTCGTATTTTCAACTGTTTACATTTATAATTTAGTTATTAAGATTTGGATTAATTGAAAAATGTGCATGGTAAGTGATGACGCCTTACACAAATATTTTTATGTAATAAATTTTTGTTACTTACCATAGGCGTACTGTGTTGTACAAAAGTAAGTAAAATATATTTTTAAAAATATCCTTAATTATTTTGTTTGGCATCATTTAAAACTTACAAATACTATCCAACGAAAATTGATTTATTTATAATATTTTAATTGGTGTTCATACACCGAACAATTAAGAAATCAAATACCTATATATTATGTTGTCGGGTTTTTAAACCTATAACAAGTTTAAACACGAAATGTAGATCAACTTTTTTTAAAAGTTAGATACAGTGTCATCAATAAATTCCGCAACGTGAAAAAACTTTTTTATCGATTTTTTATACATTTCTGATTGGAGAGTAAGGTGGATTTATACAGACAAATAACCGGGCAAATGACATAAAAATAAAATAGGATATAAAATAAGAAGCCCATAGAGTCAAATAAAATAAAAATAAGAAATAAGAGTAACCAGTCAGAAGCCTCTAAACTCTAAACAAACGTCATATCTTCGAGTATAGAGTTACCAGAGACAGTGCAAGTGTGCGAAGGAAAAAGCGCGATTAGTCTACAACTGTTCTTTCTTGCTCTGCTTGCTGATTGGTGAAAAGGAGCACTTGCTCTTTCCCGTGGACCGATCCGCACGCGGAGCGAGGGGAAAGTTTGTATACTTATCGCGCTTTCTATCTCGCATGCTGGGTCGCACGGCGCCGGCAGATGAAAAATCTGCTTCTAGTAGGTATAATGCGTGAAGATTTGAGCAGTTGTGATTTTACATAAAAATAAAATAAGAAGTTAAAAGTTGGCGATTTTTAAGGTTATTTCTTATTTTTATTTTATGTTATTTATCTGTATAAACTATAGATAACCTAACTTTAGATATAATCTCTAATCGCATTTATGGCAAGTTTACGCTAGCGCGCACTAAAAAAACAATAAGGTTATCCAGCATGTGTATTTAAAATAAAGGATCAGTGCCGGACTTAGAATTTCCATAAATTATGAATTAATTTATATTCATGAAATATATTTTTTCTAATTTTGACAATTAAAGTAACACTTTTCAAAACTCATTGAGTTTGTCAAATATCTTAGTTTTCATAACTAGTTACAAAAAGTAAAATTTTTCGCAACTGGTGATAAAAAGTAAGATACTTGACAACGTCACATAGATTGGAAAAGTTTTTAATACTTTGAACTTAAATTAAAAAGAATCATATCATATTCAAAATTAGAAAAAATATTGTGTGAAACACGTTGGGAAACACTATTTTTCATAACTTACATTCTTCTGCTCTGCTCGTTACGAAAAATAGTGGTTTTTCCAACTGGTTGCACAAATAACTCTTTTTTCTATATTTAGATACAGTTTTTTTTATTTTGCGTTTATAGACATATATAAATTATGTTAGGTAGAAATATAAACAATAAGTTAACAAAATTAATCATTCAAAATTTAAATAGCAAAAAATAGGGGCTAATAAAATATAGGGTTTGTTTCAAGACCCAGTCTTGGTACCGCTGTGAACCGGTTTGAAACTGTTAGAATCGATTAAACGGCGTGAGTGTCTACTTTACACGGTTTTATGTCAGTTCAAAAACTGTATATTTAATTGGTTCTGCTTTGCTTGGGGATCAGTAAAGTGATCGTGTAATGCACTATCTGTCACCTGTAAGGTTAGGAATGGGTTTATTTGACTGGACTTGCATATGGCCGAACAATAAACGTTTTTTCGCGAGATTGGAACAAACTTGTAAACAGAAGAAAAAAAATGTTGATACAAATAACGTTAACTCTTTTCCTGCTTAGACTTATGTTTTCGATAGCGATAATAAGGTAGTGTAAAGATCTTAAATGTATTTAGACAAAATGAGCATACATTTACTAGAGGCATCCTTGCAGTGTGAATAAGCGTATGAGAGAGAAAAAAGAATTGTAGTATAACCTTTTTCCGTGGCTTCAACGTGTCGATTGATCCACAAGAAGTGGCCGACCAATCAGCACGCAGAGCGGGGTATATATATTCCTCCCACGGACTAACAAGCACGTTGGCGAATCATCAAAAAACAGTTTATAATTTCTTTTTATGAACAAAATAAATGTATAAATGCTACCACTAAACACAAAATAAGTCAATAAAAAGTCAATCTTTTTAGAATCTATAAATATATAGAAATCAATAATCACAAAATAAGTCAGTTCAAAAATTAAAAAATCTTACACAAGCGGCCAGTACGGAACTGGCCGGCGATAAATGTGTAAATAAAATCGGTGTGCTAATCCGTTCTACGCATGATTTAAGACCCTAAGCGATGACTACCGCCACAGCGCACGGACACATTTTTTCGCCCATAAAATCTAAGTTTTGAACTGCGCATCTGATACCCTTTGCCGGTCCATATGAAGGTCAGTGGTATAAACGCTTTATGGAAATAACCTATATTCCACTTTTATTTTATTTTTATGTTATTTGTCAGTATAAATCCACCTTAAAAACTATTTTTGATGGTGTCTTATTAATTATGCAATATACAAAAAGATAAAAAATGTTGTGAAAAATAAAAATGTTTTGAAATTGACTTTTTAATACAGTAAAATAAAAAATGGAAAGAAGAGTTTAAAAGTTTTTTTTATTAACTAATCCGTAACAAAATAAATATATTATTAACTGAGATGGTCACATTAAAATTGCTGTAATTGGACAGGGCGCGGTTTAAAGTGTCAGCTCTTTTAATACCAATAAAAGCAGTGCAATAAACATAAAATGTGCTGAATGTCGACGGAAAAATACTGTATTTACAGTTTTCAAGGCATAAGACTTTTATCTTTTTGGTACTATCTAAATATTTAGTTGGACTATCAAAATTATAACAATATCGTAGGCAAAACACAGATGTTTAATTAAAAGTTTTAATTTCCATAACCCGTTCTAGTCTAATTTGTAACCTTTTTAATTGATACTAGTAAAAAATTTCAATAAAATATGCAATTTTTGCTGCAAAGACCATAAGACAACATCTTTAATAACATTAAAAGTATTTACCCGTTACAAACACATATTTTTGTGCTCAAATTTGATATAAAAAATGTGAGCGAAAAATTTAAAACACGTCCTAATTTCATCTAACCAGTACAGTCAAAAAAACAATCTTAAAAATAGCAAAAAAAAAATGATATAAACAGCTTTAGTTCAAATTTGGATATTTTTGCTACATTTACCTAGTACTATAAATCTCGTGGTCCAGGAGTCGTGACTTTTAAACGAGTACAACAAATAATTCTGTTTGTATGCAGTAAAAAAAAACTATACCAATAAATACGCTAAAATAGCTCATTATTTGGCATATTGAGAATTCGTTTGCCCTCTTGGGTTCTTTTAAACCATTCTCTGGACCAAATTCTCCTGCTGCATGTATTTTTTAATTTCTTATCTTTATTAGCAAAAGATTTGTTAAAAATGCCATTTAAGATGCACCAGTAAATAGAGTTAGAATAATGTATATAACAAGAATTCAGACGTTTCCTCAGAAAAATTCAGAACATTTGTTAAATAGACAAATTTAAAAAAATAAATCTCCTATATCTTTGTTGGTCGTGAAAAAAATTGTAAGAAGAAAAGTTTTTTAACTATATTTGCTACAAGATAGAATTGGTCAGAAATCACAAAATGTATTACTCTTATTGCAAAAAAGCAACAAACAAGAAATCAGCAAAAAAATGTAATTTTTTTTATGTCTTTTATGGACTTTTAAATTTTTCTGGGGACCTAAATATTCGTTCGCTGAGGGCGCCTAAATAATGATTTTCATTTATACAAAAAATATTTAAAAACATGAGATCTTTAGCATATGTGAAAAAAATATTTATGTTCAATATTCTGAACTCTACATACTCAATTTGCAAAATTTCATTTTTTTAAACGAAATTAGATTGCAAATCTATTATGCAAAATCTATCAAACCGAACTTAACAAAATTTAACATAATGTTAAATCATGCTATGATATTCTTTTTGGCCGAATATGGTACTCCTTAGAATTCAAAGGATCCAAAAAAATCACGCAAAAAACTACGCTTTTTACCTTTTTAGGTTTATTGCTTTTTTGCAACATGCCTAATGCAGTTTGAGAGATCTTATTTTGTAGGAAATTTAATAATTAATTTTTTGCTTTTTACATTTTTTTTCTATGAACAGTAGGTACTTAAAAAAATATAAGAGAGTAAGAAAAATTTTTGTTTTTCGATTTTTTTTCCATTTTGTATTATTCTCTGCGAGAGAGTATATCTTGATTTCTATTATATTCCTATTAAAACATGCCTGTCACCTTGTACATCCAATTAAAAATAGATGAGGCTTGGTCTAAATGTTTAAGAACCTAATAGGAATACACTAAGCAGATAGTCATCGTAGAAGGCTAGTAGCCGGGAATCTATTGTAGAGATCGAACGTTGTTAGAACAACACCGATACGTCAAGGTTTTATATCAGTTTGCCATATAAGACCGTGACATATCGGTGTTGTTCTTACAGCGTTCGATTTCTACCTCCCAAAATTGTAGTCCAATTGTCGAAAAAATTGTCAAGTAAAAGTTGTAGGAAAATTGGAATTAAATTTTTTACAACTTGAGGACCACTTGGCTACAAAAAGTTACGGTGCAAGTTATTGTAATAATTCCCATGCCATTTGCGGTGGTAGATTGTCAACAACTTGTATGCAAACTTGATTCAGTAACGAATTGTCGGTAACTTAACGTAAAATTAGTAACAACTACTGATGGGTAACTTTTTGTTCAGTAACATTGGCTATCTGGGTAAATGCTGATAAATATAAAATGTCGGTGTTTATATAATACTAATAATAATAAAAAATTAAATTTCGAGTATTAAGTATTATTAGAGCTGTCAAAGTACTCTCAAATAGTACTTCAAGTACAAGTACCAAGTTTATGATTTTTTAAAAACTACAAGTACAAGTACTCGTTAAAATGTACTTGCTTTTCCGAGTAAATTCAAAAAGTACTTGAAGTACTACCCAAGTATTTTACTTGAAGTAAAACAAAGTCCATAAAGTAAAACCGAGAGTAAAACAAAGTACTTAAAGTAAACCAAAGTAACTGAAGTAAATTAAAGTACTGAAAAAAAAGTAGTTTCCGTAAATAGCATTTTTTTGAATAACATCAAGTTTAATCATAGCCTAAAATGTATTAGCGCAAAAGAAAATGAATACTTAATATATTCTATGGATAATTTAATATATTCTATATTTTTAGCAAAGTTGTTTTTTTTTTGGAAAATTTTTGTGGTTTCGATGTAATTTTTTAATTCGATCCGAATGCATTTTTTATTTTATATTTTAAAACTTTATGACCTCGCAAAACTAGTGATTAACCCAATATTTTCTGCAGTTTTACCCTTTTAATAAATCATCATTTTTCTTTTTCTTTAACAACAAACTTATGCTAAACTAATGCACGTACCCTAAAGTCATAAACCTTTAATTAAGTATTATAAGTATTTATTAAACCAAGTTGGTTCCGTATTAAAAAAATAATAAAGCTGGTAGGAGAGCTTGAAGAGAAGAAGTGTACAGTAGAAACAAATAAAAAATATTTTCCAAAAATTTTTAAACTAATATTTATACAATATTTTGAGGTTTTTTTTTAATACCTATAATATTAAAGGTATTTAAAAAAATTATAATTTTACCATTCTTGGTGCTATTAACAATTGAATTAAGAGCTATGATGTATGTATCAGAGTCAGCAAAGGTCGGGAGATCTTCTTGTTTTAACCTGTTTGCGCGATTATCTAACGTGAATAAATTGGCGTACTTGATTTTTTTTTTTACTTCAAGTACATCGCAATACTTTAAGTACTTAGAAAAATACTTCAAGTAATTTACTTGGTCAAGTCAAGTAAAAGTTCAAGTTTTTGATGTAAATTAATCAAGTTCAAGTACAAGTACTTCCTAATAAAAAGTACTTAAAGTAAAATACTTCAAGTACAGAAAAGTACTTAAAGCAAAATTTTACTTTAAGTACTTCAAGTTTTGACAGCTCTGAGTATTATTATTCCATTGTCTGTTATGTATTAATTATTTATAGTTTTATATGCTTTGTTAAAATCAAAATCTTTTTTTTTTTGCAAAAGTTTAACTTATATTTGCCAAAATATTGGTCTTTTCCCTGACGACACGATACAATACCGATAATCGACAACAGCTGCCTATATACCGATACAAATATCAGTTTCGGTAGACTAAATAAAACTCTAGTCTATATTTTTTTTCAGTTACTTAAAACATAAAAGACCGCGCCAATTTAGCACAACCAAATCAATTATTTTAAGCTTTTTAGCGTTACGTAATCTTATTAGCTCGAATCAACGTGTGTCGTCGCGGCGCGGCTTCTGTTTACGTTTTCGCACTCGGTCGCGGGCGTTTGCAAATTTTTTGGCAGCTGTTATTGTTTTTGTTTTGGAATGTCGCTAAGTCGGTGCAACGCCGCCACTGTAAAGTCACAACAAATGTTTTAATTTTAACGTTATTTCTACCTACCCGCTTACACAAAATGCATAAGTCCACGCTTGATCTGCGTACGTGATTCGCGACTTCCATTAAAATTGAAATCGGTAATGCTTTTAATTGCAAAAAGTGTGTTTATGTTTAAGTCGCAATTGAGACGCGAGCCTAATGGATGGATTATTGTTTATTAAAATCAAAGTTTACGTTTAACGCGGATTTAGTTTATGTTTTAACAAAATGGATATAGGCAGTATTTTCAAAAGAAGAAAAAAGAGCGTCTTTGAGAGGGTAAGGATACACTAACGGCTTTAAAATATTTCTTCTAGTATACAACTTTTGTTTACATGTATGCTGATAAAAATCAACTAATGTCAAAAGCTATCCGAAATCAAGGTAAATATAGCAAATTACTTCAAAAACACATTCTTTCTTCAATAACAACCACATTAAAATCAGGTTTATTTTCATTATTATGTTTTTATTTACGGTGTCTTTAAGGAATGTATTGTAATTACTTTTAAAAAAATTGTCGGTTTTAATTATGATGTAGAAAAGTACTTAACCTATAATTAGTACAAATTATGGGGGACTAGAGGAAGGAGTAAAATCGCAATGCTTTGATGTAAACCTCAGTTCTAAAAGATGTCACAAGATGGTGCAGTTGTTGTTCATATAGGTGCCAGAGTTGCTTTATGCAATTTTATTATCCACAAAAATAGTGCAAAGGTGAAAGCGAAATATTTATTAACTTTAAAACATGCCACAAAAACTACTACAATTTAAAGTTTTTGGTAAAATTTTACTTTACGGACATGACGCCGATTTTCATGAATTTTTACATACAGGGGTTTTTTGGGGCGCTGATCACAAATCTCAGTTTTTTTTCGGCAACCTCTGGTTTTTAAATTATAAGGCCTTCAAGTGGACTAACCTCAAAATTATTCCTTTTTGAAACTGATTACCAACATGCACTGATTAGGCACTTATATATTAAACAAATACACTAAAATTTACAATTATTTATTGTTTATTTTTAGTTAAAATCACGTCCAATGAATCCACTTTTCTTTACCTTGTAAGTATAAATATGATGTGTAACTGGTTGCCTAATTCATAATTAGGTTGTAATAAAACAAAAAACTGGATTTAACATATTTAAGGTGTTTTTTATTAAAAATTAGCAATAAACTTTTGTAAATTTCAATGTAATCGTTTAATACATAAGTGCCCAATCTGTGCATGTTCCCTTTTGTTTCAAAAAGGAGAAATTTTGAAAAAATGTCCATTTTGATCTTAGTCCACTTGGAGGCCTCATAACTCAAAAACCAGAGGTTGCCGGAAAACCTGATTTTAAATTCGTGATCAGCGCCCCAAAAAAAACCCCGTATGCAAAAATTCATGAAAATCGGCGTCATGTCCGTAAAGTAAAAAATTACCAAGTTTTTATTGAAGAAAAACAACAAAATACAATTTTCTAAAAGTAACAAAATGAGTGTTAGAAATTAATAGGGATAAAGTGATTTAAATTATTGTATTATGTGTTTATGGGTTTAATAATAAAACCTGTTATTATTATAATGGATATTTAGCCATTCGACCATAAAGTATCGGATAATTATTCTGAATGTTGCTAATAGCGCTGACTTCTACATGGATCTGTAAAGGTAGTCACTTAAGCCCAATCGTTTAATTTTCACTGGAAATTTTTTCGGTACAGTCCCAGCAGTAGATCTAATATATTATTATTATAAAAGTATTATTATTTAGATTTGTAAAATGAATTTAGTGGGTATTTTCGCGAAGACAAAGAAAGGAACAATAGTCATGATTAAAATAAATGAAGGATATGAATCAAATGAAACGAAAAGAACCTGAAGTCACAGACGCAGACTATGAATAAATCACCCTACTAAGACCATCTTTTCTGGTAGAGATCGAACGCTGTAAGAACAACACCGATACGTCACGGTCTCATATGGCAAACCCGTATAAAACCGTGACGTATCGGTGTTGTTCTAACAGCGTTCGATCTCTATTCTATAAGGTTTTAGAAGATTCTATAAATATAAGTGAAAATTCAAATATTGAATGTTAAAATTATGCTGTTTTAACTCTATAAAATTTAATAAATGCTTAACAAGATTATAGGATGAGTTATTTTACTAAATGTTTAATATACCAATAAACTATAAGATCTTTTAGACAATTCTTAATGTTTTACCCAAAATAAACCACTTTTTTTGCTGAAATATTTTCAAATTCCGAATTTTTTTTTAAATTAAGTCTGCTTTGTCAGAGTAGTGAGTAAAACTTTGAGTTGAATACTATACAGGTGTGGAAAGTTCAAAACCGAACATGCACGTTTCGCAAGTAAAACAAAGAAAACAAATAGACCACTAAAAGAGAGTGACATCGAATTAAAATTAGGACATACGCGCCAAAATAGCTTAAACAGCGTACGTTCGACGAAAGTTTCCGTATGCCTTGAATCGCTGGTCTTCGCTGTTCGAGACAGCGCTTGATACAAGTATCGACACATTGCAAAGCTTGTCTCACTTCTTTCGCAAATGGGTTATTCGTTTCTGTGTGGCACATTACATTTTACCCCTATATTCGGTTTTGGATTTTCCACACCTGTATAATACTTTTTTAACGACTATTTGAGCAAATCTAATTTATTCGTTAATTAATTTATTATTTAACAATCCCTTATTCAATATTTCTTATAATAAGAATTCTATCAAATTACCTCTGTCACGTAAAAGTATATAATATATTTTGTTAACAAAATGGTTTTCGTAAGAAATAAAAAATATATTTAATAAAAACAACTCTCTATATTATCTTTGAAAAAATGGATGAATATCACTATAATGTTATTTCTGGCAACACTGTTTCAGAAGCCCGTACGACCGTAGACAGCGCACCCTATCGTTTTCTAATAGAAACGCTATGAACTTGGACACATTATTTAAAGATAATTTCGCTTTGTTTTCACTCCTCCCTCGAGCCCCCCATAGTACAAATATTCCTTCATATTTTTTAAGTGTGTATCGATAGGTGCCTTACGCGTGTTATATAAGTTTAGATACTAAAAGTTTATAACCCCAAATTCATTGAGACCTATTCAGATATCAGTTGGGTCTCGTAAAGCTATACAACTAGCCAAATTTTTGGCAAGCGTATGGGCAGTATATTAGCCAAGAACTAACCGTTTATTGTATGCAGTTTAACGTTTTTTTGCATTTATTTTTAACTTTATAATACAATGTACTGATACTCGGTGAAAAACAAATAAAATTTTGTCCAATTGAAACAAGATTAAAAAACGCTCCAATTTATTGACCGACAAAATTTTTCTACTTTATCCGATTACGTGTATGAGCTTAAATATATTGATTGGTCAAATTTTTCGCCTTCTGTAAAAGTTATTGGACATTTATTTAAGACATTTAGGTAAATAAAAAGGTTTAAAAGTATCATTTTTTTACTTAAGATTTTAAAAACTTTGACATGACGCGTAGAAAGTATTTTAATATCTAAAATGTACGATATCTTTTTAACTCAACCAACATACTGCATTTAGTTGCTGTAAATGGTATTTAACAAAATTAATGTTTATGAGCTGCTTTAACTTCATGAAACAATTTTTAAAAGGTTTCTTTCTCTGTCGCTGTTAACAGTGTTAGAGAGAGAAAGCAGCAACACTATAGGGATTATAGGAATATAGAAGAAAATTTACAAACTACTCAATGTCAATCAAGTATTATTATTCAGTCAGGTGACCGGATTCCAACTGGTCACCTGACATATTTGCAAAATCTGATTGGCGCTGACCAAAGCCTGCAAAACTTGAAGTACTTGAAGTAAGATTTTACTTCAAGTACTTTTCTGTACTTGACGTATTTTACTTCAAGTTCTTTTTATTAGGAAGTACTTGTCCTTGATTAATTTATATCAAAATACTTGAACTTTTCCTTGATTTGACCAAGTAAATTAGGCTTGAAATATTTTTCTAAGTATTTGAAGTATTTGAAGTATTTCGATGTACTTGAAGTACTTTAGGTAAATAAGAAGTACTTGAAGTAAAAACAAATCAATCACGTATGCCATTTTATTATAGATCATATCACAAACAGGTTAAAACAAGAAGATCGCCCGAGCTTTGCTGAATCCGATACATTATAGCTCTCAATTCAATTGTTAATGGCACCAAGAATGATAAAATTACAATTATCTTTAAATACCTTTAATATTATAGGTACTTTAAAAAAACATCAAAATATAGTATAAATACTAGTTTAAACTTTTTTGAAAAATATTTTTTATTTGTTTCTAATACCACTTAAAGATACCTGTATTTAAAATTTTATTTCCCAACCTATATATCTCGCCACTTTCTTCTCTTCAAGTTCTTTTACTAGCTTTATTACTTTTTTTAATACGGAACCAACTTATTTTAATTAATACTTATAATACTTTTATGACTTTAGGGTACGTGCATTAGTTTAACATACGTTTGTTGTTAGAGAAAGAAGAAAAATGATTTATTAAAAGGGTAAAACTGCAGAAAATATTGGGTTAATTACTAGTTTTGGGAGATCATAAGGTTTCATAATATAAAATCAAAAATGCATTCGGATAGAATTAAAAAATTACATTGAACCTGCAAAACCGAAAAATTTTTCTAAAAAATAACTTTGCTAAAAATCTTAATACATACATCACAATAAAATACTTTACAGGTAAGGTAAATCGTTACATTGTTAAAGTATACTTTCGTTTGCGCTAATCCATTTTAGGCTATCATTTAACTTGATCTAATTTAAAAAATGCTAATCAAGTAAAACTACTTTTACTTCCAGTACTTTTATTTACTTTAGATACTTTGGTTTACTTCAGGTACTTTGTTTTACTTCAAGAACTTTGTTTTACTTCAAGTAAAATACCTGGGTAGTACTTCAAGTACTTTTTAAATTTACTTGGAAAAGCAAGTCCATTTTAACGAGTACTTGTACTGGAAATACTTTTTAAAAAAGCATAAACTTGGTACTTGCACTTGAAGGACTGTACTTTGAAAAGCTCTGGCGCTGACTAGTTTGTGATTTCTCTGCGAACAGCCCATTTGTCGCGGAAGTTTCGACATAAAGGATATCTGTCACAAAATACCTATGTCGTTCCTGTTTGACCTCCGATCAGTGAAGTGCTCGCGATAAGAAAACTACATAGTTTTTTCCGGGAAGGCGGCTGAAGGCGCTGTATCAACAGCTTTTACCATCGGGGATCAAGGAGAAACTCAAGCCAAACGATGGAGTCCTTCTTCTGGGGCTAAGCGCTGCGAACGAAGATTCCTATACCTGTTTATTTCTGAGAGCCCCACACACGAGGAATTTTCCTAATGGCGGAAGATGGTTGCGCGCTCAGCAGAAAGGAGCAATACTGACAGAAAGCGGTTATGCGTGATACCAGTAGCAGCTTCCTGGTCGGACTTCCATTTTTTGTGCCTTTTATCGGTAAAATTATTGCAAATCAAGAAAGAAAGATCGCAATTTCGGGAGCCATCAGGGGCACATGCCCGTCTTACTGGAGACTCCCACATAGACAAAGCCCGGGAAAACTGTGTCTGGAACGGGGAGTACTGGCAATTGACCCAATTAGGGATCTAAGCCAAAACAAAGAAACAACAACAACAAATACCTATGTCACAAGATACACGCCTGTTAAAAATTTGCTTAAGTTTTATTTTTTTCGTTTTTTCTTTTGATTTTTCTTAATTTATATTCCAAAAATATTATAACCTGTTAATTGCCCATGACTTGTCAGCGGTGGGAAGCGGTATATATCTCGCTGACCACCACACAGGGCGCGATATATACCTCCCCCGCCGACTAATCAGAACAAGCGTGCTAGAAAGAAAGGTTATAGATTTTTTTTCTCGCACGCTTGATCGCACTGTCGAGCTGCAAGGCTGCCTCTAGTAGGTGTTTGCTCTAAGAAAAAATTAAAAAACGTTTTTAGTGTATCATTGGATTTAAAATACTACCAAATTCTATTTCAGAATCTCATTAGAACCGCGCTATTTTGTAGTGCTTCAAAAACCTTTGAATATTGCTAAAATACTTATAGTGCTAACAAAAGTGTTAGTACTGATTTTAAAAGTCTTTTTCTCGATACTTTGCTTTTTTGAGTTATGATTGTTATTACTATTTCACATTATTTTAAAATAATGTTTTAATGGTTGAAAATAGTACAAATTTTAATAACAGATAATTTTTTACATTTAGTTTTACGAAAACGCCGCTGGTTATCCATGACATAAACATTTTATTCGTTCCGCAAATAAAATTTAAAGAATTCAGCTGATTTTAAATTAGATCATGTCATACCGTTTTTTTAAAATAAATGTTTGGATGCGAGGTGCCGAGATGCGCTAAAATATGTGAAGTTGGTTTGATTGCGATTTCTAATCACTGTATAATTTATACGCTAATCAGTTTCTTGGTAGATGTTGGTCTTTGTTTCATATCTTAGCAAATAGCATATTAACATATGCTGTATTTTTTGCTAAGTGCAACTATAACGTAATTTTATACTTTTTAGTGATCTATGATTTTGGACTAAAAAAGTTTTTATGATTTTTATAAAGATTTATTTATGTTATTTCTTGACGTTTTGAAGTCCCTAGATTCTCAGAAAACGTTTTTTCAGAAAAACAAAATGTGTGTGTGTGTATGTGGTGTTTTTTTATGTCTCTTTCTCACGATAACAATATATGCATTTTATTTTACTCTAAAGAATTAAACAAAATAATTACTCCCTTGCCACTATCATGCATGCCTTTCCAACCCATCTGAAGAAGTTCGGAACTTTCCACTTTGTGGTGTTTCCCTAGAGCGTCTAAAATTTGGAACGCGTTATCTGCATAGTTCTTTTCTTATCTCTAGACCCCCAAATCTTTAAGTCCCGTGTTATTAAATCTACACTATTTCTAAACAACAAACAGACCTAATGTGAAGTACACAGTAGTTATTTAAAAACAAATTATATGTTTATTTTATATTTACGGTATTATCCTTCCACAATTTATTTATAATCCTAATATTAGGTCTGTTTGTTATTCAAAAATAGTGTACAATAGTGTAAACTATTTCTAAACAACAACATACCTACTTTTATCTGATACAGTTTGCGTTTTACCGGTTTTTTAATGCATACAAAAAAAACTATAATTTTATAATACATATAAACTAATTGGTTTTTCCTAGGCAAAGAAAACAGAGGCCATATACACACGAACATAGATTAGTAAAAATACATTTTTAATCCGCTAACTCAAATAAATAAAAAATTAGATTGGTCGTAAGTCTTCAATTTAATATGGAAAATGAAAGGGGAGGTGGGTTTACTAAGTTTTATTCCTTAGTTTGGTTAATTTGCGTGAGTATAGAGTGTCAGAAATTAGCACTTCGATATTGGGCTCTTACTTATAAGCGAAGAAAGAAAATTGATTAATTTATGAGAGCTTTTTATATTTTTAAATTTTTTAAATGTTTTGCTGATCTAATATTTATCATAAAAGCAACTTACTTTTCACATTTAAAACTTTTTACTGTTAGCTTCATAATCCAACACATCATATTCCGGAATAATATTCCTCTCTTTTAATAAGGTAGGTGCGGGTAATAAGGCCTAGCTAAGGGAGATTTGAAAAAATCTAGATTGACCACACTTCACTGGACTGCACAAATATACAAAATATCACCCATGCAAGACAGTCAAAAACTATTAATTCTGCAAAGATATATATCAACAAGGTCATTAATTTTGAAGTGATCCAAGGTTGGTTGCTTGACCATTTTTAAAAATAATAAAACTTAACAGGTTGTTTTCCCTTTATCTCAAAGCTTAAAAACCATTTTTTAAATTTTTTTAACTCAAGCAATTTATTGATAGCGGCCATTTTAGTTTTGGTGCACACGCCAAATTTTGCGATTGTAAGGGTTTATAAAAACATTCATAACTTTAAAAGTCTTTTTCTGAGAAATGTAGTCCGATTTTTCTTTTTTTCTCGCCCGCTTGTTCGAGGGCTGCCTCTAGTAGGTATATCCGCGAAGATTTTAAGCAAAACATGGAAAATATTAATTGGAATTCTGCAAGAAAAAGTTGTTGTTTGTGCTTCTGTTTATTACTTTATGGAAACAGTAAAACAATTTAAACATCTAATGTATACATTCGTAGGTAATGAATTAATAACAGTATAACTTTTTTTATAAGCGTAAAGGTTTTTCCATGGTTTTTAGGACATCATTAATTTTTACCATTAATAACTTGTTTATTGGGTTTCTATTGAGTAAAACTGTTTAGTTATCATAAGAGCCTATTTTTTACTGTTAATGACATCACTTATTTGAAAGGTGTTCAAATTTTTCTTTTACTTCTTTCATTAACAAGGTTCTTCACTACTTTACAGGACTTTAATTATTATTATTTAAAGTTATAAAACAAGCTTTATTATTTTTGTATGCATTTCAGTTTTTGTTTATTTTGTAAAATAATATAAAAATATTAATTTATAAGCAGGAATATTGCAATTTAATGATTAAAATTACAAGTTGTATAGTTTTAGGTCATTTTAGTTGTTTTTTTTCCTTTAATATAAAAAATAAATTCGAGTTAATGGACCTTTTTAAGGCTAGGGTAAGGTTGAGTACCAAGTTGTTGCAAAGCTGTAATAAATTTAAAGCCAGTTTATTTACTGATTCCAAGATGTTTTTGATTTGTTTTTTTTCTAAAAGTAGCTTTAGTTGGTGCCATATTGCACCTCCTCTAATAAGTGACGAGTTCAAAAATATCAAATTTTATTTTTGTATAGAATTGGGTGTTAAAAAATCCATATCTTATTAGGAAATAAGCGTCACAAGTGAATGTCCTTAATCAACCCCTGAAAAGTAAACCCTAAGAAACTGCTATACTCAAAAATTATAATATTAAAATAAATTTATGTTCTCCTTTAATCTCAAAAATAAAACAAAATTTAAGTTACTTTGACAATCTACATTAGGGTGGAGCGAAAAATAAAAATTTTGTATTTTGGTAACGGTAGGGGTGCAGAAAGTTGTGGTGCGTGATAATAAAATCGATCTGTAATGCAAATAATACAAAAAATACAACAATTTTTTTGTATTATGGCAGTGTTCTGATCAAGTTCCAGACAGACATGTTTCAAATTTCATCGCTCTAGTATTGTGTTTTAAAGTGCCCCCATGCATATTCTTTTACCAGGAAATAATATCCTTTGTATCATTCAGTTTTTAGTTATCTTGTAAACAACATAATATTAATTTATAACAGAATTTCAATTTAATGATTAAATTCAGTTGTATAGTTTAGGCTTTTGTTATTTTTTTTTAAGTATAAACAAATAAATTGAGTAGAAGGACCTGCAGGGTAAGGTTGGACTCAAGTGGGTTCAAGCTGTAATAAATTTGAAGCCGTTTATTTACTGCACTCTCTCAATTTTTTCATCTGTTTTTCCAAAATCATTTATTGTCCATTTTGCACTCCTTAATATACATCAAAAATATCAAATTTTATTTTTGATAAATTGTTTAAAAATATCTTATTAGAAATAAAGCGTCACAATGAATTTCTTAATCAATCGCTGAAAAGTAAATCGCTATGCTGTCAAAAATTCAAAAATGATAATATTAAAAATAACATAATGTTTCCTTTAATCTCAAAAATTAACAAAATTTAAGTATTTGACAATTTTAGGTGTAAATAAAAATTTTGTTTTGAAGCAGGTGAAAAGTTGTGTCTATAATAAAGATCTGTAATCAAAAATAATCAAAAAATAAACAAAAAAAATGTATTTTTTGTATAGCGAGTTCTGATAATTCAGACAGACATGTCAAATTTCATTGTAATATTTTTTGAATGCCCAGCATATTTTTTTACCAAAATGAAAAAATATCTGTTATACACAACATTTTAATACTACCCAAATGAAAAGAATTTCTAAAGTAAGAAATTGGAAACTGCCTATTTAAGTTACAAAAAGTTAGGATACTGGGGTAATAGGAACTTGGGGTAATAAGAACTGCTTATGAATAGTTTTATTCACTCAAGACAAACTGTTTGTGTGTAAGGCTATTCTAGGTGTTATCAGAATAATTCGTAGTATGATATTTAAGCAATGTTTTTAAAAGACCCAAGAAACATAATTCGGTCATAAGGTTATGGCTACAGGATTTTAGGTGCATAATGTGAAAAATTTTGTTTTTTACTGTACATCACAATTTATATGTGTTGTTTATTTTTTACCTTTTACTTAAAAATGCACATTCTGTCTATTTTTTTAATAATGGTTCTCTGACCTTTAATTCATGAAACAAACAAAATTGTTTAAAGACTTCGATAATAAAATACGAAATTTTAAACTTCTCTAACTTTTTTTTGATAAATTTTTGAAAAAAGAATTTTATATTTTTAAAACATAACATAAACTCAAATACAAGTTACAATGGTAACAGTTCTGGTATCTTAATTTTTGCTTACCAAATTGTTAAATATAATCCATTGAAATTCCCCAACAACTAACAATTAAGTGACCCATCTCCTAAACCGATTGCCCGATCAAACTTTTTTTTCTCAGGGTAATAGGAACATTTGCCAGGACTGCATAAATACGAGATATACAGCTTAACACAGGCAAGTTCTTATTACCCAAGTAGGGATAATAAAAATATTTATATGTGGTAATAAGAACTTGCGTTTTTCTCTTTAAATTAAAATTATGTATTCATATATGTCCTTCCTTCCTACAAAGGAAGGATTCAGCATGTAGCTTTTGCAACAAAAAATCTGGTATTACATATATTTTTTTAATAATATCTTACCAAAATTAAACTTCCGAAATTTTTAACTTTATTACCCCAGTGTCCCTTACCGATTTTAAAATTATATAGTTCTTCGATTTTTTCAGCCCAAAAATAACCTTCATCAAGGTCCACCACCCCCGACGCCTCTTAACAAAACGAAGTTAACAGCTGGAGCTATCCAGGGGCCACTGATCAAAAAAGATAAGCGGCACTCAAGCTCTAGATTTAATATCACTAAGAACAGGGAGCTGGAAGTTCTTCCACCATTAAAAGGTATGTCAAGTTAATTATTTGATGCACATAGTTATCAGGTGCAAGTACATTATATCAAAGAATACTTAAAGTCTGGGTCTTGCAGAGTAAAAAAGGTTTAAAGAGAGGCACTATTGGTTATACTCTTGAAGAGTATATAGAGTTTAGATATTTTTATTTTTAATATAGCATTTTAATTCCAATATCATCAGATTTCAATCAGAACCCCACACCTTTATATTAACGGAGAAAAGCTATTTACAAAGTCAAGTACAACATTTTGTTCCTGTAAATAGAGTAAATTGTATCAGTGTTAAGGCAATTTTGCCTCATTATCTATTTTTTTGTTTTAATGCGTGGTACCTTATACGTTAACGCTATCCAATTGATTTTAAAATTGATTGATAAGATTATAATACTTACTGTTTTATATGGTGTGTGACAATTTTTGACTTTAAAAAATTTGACATGATGTTTTTTTGGCCAGATATGGAAGACCTCGGAGATGCAATTTATTTATATTAATTATCTATGTACAATTGTCATCAAAACTTTAATATATATAACGAAGAGTAGAGCATACGAATTAAAGAACTTGCGTCTAGAGAAACCCGGATATTATGGCTGGCGCGCTTCTTGACAGAGTGGACGCATGTATAATATAATCTGACGAATTTGTCACAAACTAAAAAATACATTTCAATGTGTAAAGTAATAATTTGGGGTCTTTTCTAAAACATTCCTGCATTTTCACATCTGAAATATAATTGGAAAAAATAAAAAGCCGCTTTAACCAACCAGAACTAACCATGACCGACTAGAACTTGGGGCTTTTGAATTTGTCTAAATTATTTGTAGAAGTTAAAAACAAAATTTTAACAACGTATTAGAGAAACCCGGATATTATGGCTGGCGCGCTTCTTGACAGTGGACGCATGTATAATATGATCTGACAAATTTGTCCAACCTAAAAAAATACATTTTAATGTGTAAAGTAATAATTTGAGGTCTTTTCTAAAACATTCCTGCATTTTCACATCTAAAATATAATTGGAAAAATAAAAGCTGTTTAACAACCAGAACTATGACCGACTAAAACTTAGGGCTTTTGAATTTGTCTAAATTATTTGTAGAAGTTAAAAACAAAATTTTAACAACGTATTAGAAAAAAACCCGGGGAATATATAATTATACTTTTAAAAAATTTATAACTCCTACCATATCAAAAATTATAAAAATTTTGTTAATAACTTCTATGTAGTAATAATTTCGGCAAATTCAAAAGCCTTCGTTTTTCACCGGTCATGGTTAGTTCTGGTTTGTTAAAGTTTCTTTTTATTTTTTCCAATTATGTTTTAGACGTAAAAATGCGGAGACCCATGATTTGTTTCTAACAACTTGTTAGGTTTATATTTTTTCTATTTTATTGTATTTTGAGTCGGACTAAACTGAGTGATAGTTTGCGGTGTTTGCAAGCAACATTATTATAAGCATGATAAGTCAAGTAACAAAAACCTATGGCTACAATATATATGAAACGAACATATTTTTATTAATTTTAATCACCGCATTCTGATTCCAAAAATTAATTCGGTACTTTTTTACATTAAATAACTTTTCAAATTACGCGCCGAGTCTCTGCGTAAAAAAGTATGTTTCATGTGTCAACTCTGTCAAGAAGCTCGCCAGCCATAATATCCGGGGTTTCTCTAGACGCACGTAATTAGAGACGACCTTCACCCATCTGCCAACCAGATGAAAACTATTTTTTGTCATATATAATATGTAAACAAAGACATCGCGAATGGGTTGCTTAAAAAACTGGTTAGGGCTATGGCTTATTTTAGATACGATAAACCTTCCATCTGCTTTTCTACTTATCCTAATAAAAATTTACCAGAGCCAAGACCATAATTTTTTAGGCAACCCATTCGCGATGCCTTTGTTTACATGATATATTTAATAAAAAAAACTGTTTTCATCCGGTTGCCAGCTAGCAGATACCAGAAAGTAAAATATATATCAAAATCTTTGGTTTCAGCAGGTCAAACAAAAAAAATTGAAAAACAATACAATTTTAGATTTACCCTTGTAAAATTTTATCATATTTATATTCCCATTTTATTGACTGTGAAGGGCACAGGCGACGTCTGCCTATCTAGGCAGACAGGTGGCGCCTGCGCCTATAAAGAATTATGTGGTTTACAGGGTTGCCTTCTTTATATTTTTTTATGATTTAAATATGATTTATATTGCTTAATAATATGAGCCTAAAACAAAAGAATATTTTCTGTTTCCAAGTATACGAAGAAAATTAATGTTAGCCATTTTTATTCCTAAAACCTTTGTGGTTGTATCTAGTTTTACATGTTTTTTTAATACCATACGCCTTCTCGCCAACCAATCAGCACGCGGAGCGAGAAGAAGGGATAAGACACATTGGCATATGCTTAGGGAATGGTACTGTTGTTGGCATTATTTGTGTTAGTTACCTTCGAAAATACGTTAAAGAATTAAAGTAGAAAAGTAGACTTTAGTAATGTAGCCAACTTGTTATAATGGAATATAAAAATGGGCATTCGAAGGAAGAACATATAAAAGAAAAGAAATGTTAGTATTGACTGACCTAAATCTAATGCTATGTCTGTACATACGAAATATGTTTAGAATTATTTCAATATTCCCATAGAAAAACAACATATTAGATGTTCCTAAAAAAAAAGGATCCATCCACCACTATTTTTAAAGCCCCTTCGTTTCTTTGAAATGATTTTTAAACGTGGTAGCTTATTAAAATTTTCTGTATCATAACACCGAAAATGTTGCATATGTGACAAAAGGACCCCAAAAAAAGAACTTCACACTCTATGTAATGTATCAGTAAATATGGTTTATTTGCAATATGATAAATACTACGTGGGTATTTTTGTTATTCTTAAAACTTGACATTAAAAATAATAAAGGAATATTCCATAAAAAGTTTTTATAGACTACATTCATCTCTTTCTTACATATAGCTCTTGTAGCAGATAATTTGATTTTCCATTTTAATATTAATTGCGATATATATACTTACTTTCAGTAAGAAAAATATTTTCAAAAAATGCAAAAAGAAATATTGGACATTATTTAAAAAAAAAATGAGGTTAAGAGTTATATATTTACGTTTTAAAGAGTTTTAAACGTTTTCAAAAAATTTCCAAGTATTTTAGAAACGTAAAACGTAATTTGGTAATAACGTATACGATTATTTATTAAAAATTAAAAAAGATAAAGAACCCCTCACTAATTAAATTGATACCCGGCATCGGTGAAATTGTTTAAGATTTTAGTATGTTAGAGTCCTATCCCTACAGATAGTTTCTTAGGTTTAAATTTAAGCTAAATGTAACTTACAAAGAACTATTTATTTTAACCTATTGTAACCGCTAAAAAAATAATAAGATATATAAGATATATATCTTTTTTACATTTTCTGTGGAGTGAAGTTACTAACAGGGTGATTTAAAGATAGGGCTACAATCCATGCAATTTTTATTTGTGTAGTTTTTTTTTGCACTAAAGTAACACAATTAAAGAGTTGCAGAATCGCCCAAACATTCCTGTTAACAGTACGATACAAGAACAATAATTTTATTGCGCCAAAATTCGATTCATCAGCAAAAATGTGCAAACAAACTAGGGTTCACAATTTTCGGGATCGGGATGCCGTTTTGAAATCCAAAGTCCGGGATCCCGGTATCTTGGGATTGACCCTAATAATATGTTTATTAAAAAATCTCACAGTAGAAATATCAAAAATAAAACACATTTTTAAACAGTTACGTATTAGGTAAGTAGAAAATAAAGCCAAACTTAAAACTTCTTAAAAAAGCAAAAACAAGTTCTGTTTTACGTTTTGCTTCGTAAAAATAAATAGGCCCTTAAGACTACCAACGTTTTTTTTTTATCTTGGGTCAGACCACGAAGGCCGAAGTCCTAAGTACTGACGTACTGTGGGCAGCTTAAGTGTGGTAAAAGGAAAATTCTTCACACGGAACGGGAAAGCATCTGCATCGGGGGCTAGCAGGTTCCATATTCTGGACACTCTAAGGATGTAGGAACAAACAAAGTGGGAAGTACAGGGCCTCTCAGGTTAAACTATAAAAGGATGCATAAAAGTGGCAGTACGTGTTGCTATGTTGGGAGCCTCAGAGGAAGAATTACACAGCCCGTCGGTGGGGAAGCGTAAGAAAACCTTTCTGTAAGCATGGGATTATTTATAAGACGAGCAGCTCTTTTTTTTGAATGGCATTTAAAAAACTAAGAGTTGTAGGAGAAGCCATTCCCCAGACATGAGATTATATTCTAAAGACAATCTGATTTGGGATACATACAGAGCATACAGATTAGAAGAGAGACATGTTCCTAAAGATAAGTCCCTTAAGCGCAATCTAAGATTGTTTGCGAATGTCAAAGAAAATGTTTTATAGCTTCCACACTCCACACTTGCAGGTGGTACTGTCAGTAGATATTTGTAACACTGATGTAAATTTATTAGGTGTTATCCATGCTTCCAATTAAGTATCCCTTTCAATTTTTAGAGATGCTATACGAAAAACTGAACTAACCATTATTAAGTCAGAATAAAACAGCTTTATGCTTTCTATGTTATGGTACGAATGCAAAGCTAATAAGTAGCAAAAAGCAGCCACAATGAGATTCTCGTATATTTGGCCAGATGCCATTTTCCTTTTTTAGTAAATAGGGTTGAATCGCAAGGGGCGTAAAAGTGAAGCTAGTAGCACAGTTGTTAATAAAATTCAATATATTGTACGGTGACAATTGCTGATTTAAAAAAGAAAGATCACACAATCTTAAAATATTAGATTATAAAGTATTTAGCTTAAAAAAAATTGGCGAGCGGCTTAAAAAATAGTTTATATTTAATAAATTTAAAATAGTATAGAAATACTAATTTTTTATAACGCCTTTGGCACTACTGCATGTCGAAAAAAAGGTCGTCGTTGAGGGAGCTGTAAAAAAATTGGTTAAACAAGCAAAAACCGTGTGGTCCTAATTAATAAAGAAAGGGATTTGTCCTAAGTTTTTTTCACAAAGTATTATTTTTTTTTACTCACCACTTTCTGTTCGTGGTCAGTATACTACTGTGGGTGTTTTTGTGACATTTAGACACAATTATAGCACAAGTAGATAGATTAAACTCAAATCTTAGTTTTATATGCCTTAATTCGTTTCTAATGTACAAAAATCGTATCTGGAATCGGCTTAATTTATGTTCCTGATATTATTTTTTAATTTCTCAGACAGGTTAATATTCTTTTTTTCAAGATTATATTGATAATATTCATATGGGGATTTTATTTAAAAAAAGAAACTCTTCTCCAGTTGTAACTGTTTGTGTATAAGTTTCAGTTAACGTAGTGATTTAAGTTAGAGTAAGAAGAAAACGAAATAACTTTAAAAGTGTGCAGAGTTATATTCAGGAAACGGTCATAAGCTAAAAAATACATTAAATTTTGTTTTCCTTTAGCTTAAAATACAAATTTTTCACAATTCATAATATGCTATCGATCAGTTTAACCCAAGGAAGTTTGTTTAACCAGTTCTTATTAAATGTGAAAAAATATTTTATGAATATATTTACTGCTTACTTAACTCCCTAAAAATCACATATTTTTTTCTTGGCCATTTTCTTTGTAAGTTTTTTGAGTTTCTTCTGGGGTGACAAAGTATTGTTTATCACAATATATCTAAAATTATCTGTTTGTTGATATTGACACTTTAAATTTAGTTAACTGCAATTTAACGGAAAATAACTAGAAAAAAATAATTTACTTTTCCCTGTCTTACCTTAAAAATACTAATGGTATTAACCATGAAAAGTAGTGTCACTGATGAAGTTTTTTTAGAAGTTAGCCTAGGAAATGCATTTATTTTCTTCTAAATTTAAAAATGACGACCTATTTTTTAATATCAATATTTCAAAAACTATTAAAGTTGGGTATGATATAGTTGTTATGCTAAAACTTTATATAGGATTTTTTAAAAAAACCTTTAAAATAAATGGAATGAAAGAAACCAACCACCTTTATAACATATTAATTTAAACAGTTTTTGTATGATATGTATTTAAATAAAAACTCGGCATGGGCCCATCTAATATACGTATTTCCAATAAATTTTATTATTTCATATTATAGTACTACAAAAAATTAATGTAACCTAAATAATTTCTGGTAAAACCTTGTCGTCAGACTTAGAAATATAACCACGGAACCTTTTCCAAACACATCCGCGATCGTATTTATCATCTTGTAAAAATAAAATGGCAATATAAAAGTATACACAACTTTAATTCAACCACTAAAAGTTTTACGTACTCTAAAAATAGATGACAGGAATTATTTTCGTCCGTTTAAATTCCGCAGACGATACCAGCACACGGGCCCAAGACACGGATATAACAATAAGACCAGGAAAGCGTATCCAGAAACTCATTAACCGACTTGGCAACGTTGCAAGGGCAGTAATCCATACCCTCTCTTCAGTTTTTCCGGATTGCTCCCGCTCTTCACACATCTGTAAATTTGCATTCGGGTAGATCAGGGCACAATTACATAAAATTAATTCTGACATAACCCAAAATATGCACCGCGAAATGCAGCGTTTCTGATGTTTAACAGACTTTTAAAGTTTTAGTCTGAATTCTAATTTCTGGTTTGTTGACTTAGCTGTTTTGTTAGTTTGTGTATGGATGGATGTTTGACGTCAAAGCGTTTTGCAGTTTTTAAATGTTAAAATAAATGTTAATTTAAACGTAGCTTGTTTACAGTTGCTTTTTTAATACATAGTTTTAATGGCTTAGTTTGCAGAATATAATTATAATTTTGGTATGTTACTATGGCAATATTGATGTATGCAGGTTTGGATATATTTAACTTATCATTTTCTAGCACATTTGCAATTTTATTAATTTAATATTAAACCGAAACAAATCTTACTCAGAATGGATAAAAAGCGATAGCTCTTGTGCAAACTTATGTTTTTTTTACTATATCGACATAAAAAAGTTTTCTCTTTTACGTTCTTTTTAAAAATACAAAAAAAATAATAGGAAAACTTACTGGGATAACACTTTTATTCGTCAATATCTTACAGAAGAAAAAAAGTGTCAGAGATTTTAATTTAAAATTAATTATTATTTCAAAAAACTATATTTGTTATAACCTTAGACTGCCATTTCTATGGGATTCTCCGGATTTGTTTTAGTTTTGAGGGTGACCGGGCGCGCCCCAAAGGGGTTTTAAAAAGGTTCCCGATGAAACCCCAACACTGTTTATGTTAAGGGGATCCCGCTCAATAAATTCAAACAAATTTTACTTAAAAAATCATTAGTAATCATAAATTCATCCAAGACAACTTCGGCGCTACAGGTATAATATAATGCTTTCCTCCGCGCCTCCATGCCACCGCCACCAATGCCCGGGATTTTTGATTTTCTTGTCCTTCGTCGGCAATTTAGATGACAGCCGTACTTATAACTATTGCAGGATGTTATTTTTTGTAGTTATTATATTTTTGATACGTATCGTATAGTTTACAAATGTTACTCTATTAATGCGTTTTCCCCACTTTTATAATTACCTTTTTAATTTTAAAAGTAATATTCGTATACAGATGTATCTTTTTGACAATTAATATAGGTATATTTGACATAAGTCATTTTTAACATGCGGCCAAAATTTGGCTGACCAAATTAAAGACTCCACCTAGCCAGGTGAAGCCTCTAATTTAATTAGGCTCACCAGTAGAGAAAAGTATAATAGTCCAGTAACTGAAGACCTGAAAGTACCCAAAGCTGTAAATAAATATGTACAGTTTTCATTTGTGGCGCAATTCTTAGGTCTTCGCGGATGCTTTCGAGCGAGAAAAAGTTTATCACAATTCCAACGTGGGAACCCGCTGAAAATGGTCCCCCAAAGTCCCAAAAATGAGTTTTCCCGCGAATATCTGCCAAAATATACGAATAAGAGAATTTTTGTTTAGACAAAAAATGAAGATCACCTCGAAATCTACAAAAATGGTCCTTGCCATTTTTTTCGCAACACCAATATTTTTCGCAAAAACGGCCGTCAAAAAATCCATAACATGCCACACTGGATAGATGTGGTAGTAGTAGTTTCTTACTAAAAAAATGCAGATGGGCAAAACAATTTTTTATCAAAACGCAAGAAAGATGGTGAAGGAAATTTTCTGGGATCATTGAACACTTGCTAAGGTCTCATGATAAAAAAGAAATGTTAATAACAAACCATTTTTTCTAAAAATATCTATAAATTAATGAGATATTCTCAAAATATTGTAAAAAAAACTTTGACTTCTTTTTTTAATATTCTAAAAAACTCAGAATGGACCCAAACTCATATGCAATAATAGGTACGGGTTTTCCCATTCCGATGAACTTTAAATGATAAAAAAATGTACATTATTGCCCTAGTAATGAAACAATTCGTCCGCCCGCTTATAAGTGAATCCATGAAGATAGCGGCATTCTAGCGGTTGAGCGGCAGCTGAAAGAAGGGGACTTTTGGGTCCCGTTATCTCGAAAACTATCGATTTTTCGAAAAAATTATAAGGACCATTTTTGTAGATTACAAGGCGATCTTCATTTTTTGTCTAAACAAAAATTCTCCAATTCGCATATTTTGGCAAATATTAGCGGAAAACCCATTTTTCGGGCCTTGAGGTGCCATTATCAGCCCTCTCCCACCTGTTAATGTTGATAAACTTTTTTTCGCTTAAAAGCATCCCCAAAGACCTAAGAATTGCGCCACAAGGGAAAACTGTACAGATTTATTTACAGCTTTGTCCCTTTATTAACTGGACTATAATTGTTTTTTTTGTTTATATCGTAGACAAATTATGTAATCATGAATCTATTCACATTTTAGTCTTATTTAACGACAATATTAGATGTAAATATACCAACTCTTAATATACATTTAATGGCAATTTATAAACTTGACGTAGTTATTGCTGTTGCTATTACGGTACTGATGATGTACTGTTGCCGCCCTCACTGACGCGGTAGTTAACTTCTGATTTATGCTGTGCGATTCAAAAAATATATGCCATTGCTAGGGGATTCCTTGGCCAAAAATAATACAAAAATGTTTTATAAACATACTCCAAAACGGCCCCATTTTTAAGATTTCGGCTGTGAACGAAAATTTTTCAAAATTGGTATTTTTCCCTTATTTTTCAAATTGGGTTTTTCGATTTTGTTAAAGGTTGGTACAGTTTAAACATTGACCGAAATACCCCTTCTGATGATAAACTTTTGTTACTGTTGTGGACCTGTGGCGTAGCTTCGGCTTATTTTATTTATTTTTTTACCATGTGTTATCGTCATAACATTTTTGGTTTTATCATTATTGATAATTTGATACACGTTACTTACCTTCTGCTTAGTTTTATATTAAAAGAAGGTACTCGAACTTACCAGCTTTCGAGATATTCTAATGTTAAACCTGGCGCAGCATAGGAGCAGATACTGCCACAGGTTGCATCTACTCACAAATTTTATCCCTTTTATTTGACTATGAAGGGCCTGACTTTCCATTTTCCATACTTACTGTTTACTATTTCAAGCAGGATATTTCTCTCATCCTAAAAATGCATGTTTTTTATGTTTATAAAAAGTTACACACCCTCTATATCAAAACGAAAAGGGTAATATTTAAAATTAATAACAATTTAAAGTTTTATAAAAAAAAACAATAAAAACGAAGATTAAATGCATGTATTTAAGCAAGGGGTGGATACTTTGAACACTTTTTGTATCCACGCGAGTTTAAAATTAGACTATCTCGAAAACCGTTAAGTCTATCAAATCGATTGAAGAGTGCCTTTTTATGTAATATTGGTTATATTATTTAAATATATATAATGGTATAATTATAAATAAAATTGTTCAAAGCTTAGCTCATAATAGAGCTCATTATAGTAACCAAAGTTTACCAAAAAGTGTATTTCGGTCAATGTTCTAACTATACCAAGCTTCATTCAAATCAAAAAACCCGATTAGAAAATAAAAGGAAAATCCCAATTGTGATTTTTTTTACAGCCTGTATTTTATAAATGGCGTTATGGAGCTATGTTAATATAACATTTTTGTCTTATTTTTGGTCAAGAAATCTTCCAATAACAGTGGCGTATATTTACATATACAAAAAGTGGGGGGCTCGACAATTAAACTTGAAAATTTAGTATTGGTACTATTGGTACAAAATTAAATTATTTTCCAAAGTTTTTAATTTTTTTTTCTTAAAAGTGAGGAGACTAGTCCCCCGCTGGCCCTCCAAGCATATACCCATTAAACGATAACCCTGTATTATTGGTAGTTCGGATTTTCGAAGATTATATTTTTATGTTGTTTCAACCATACCAAGTAAATGTATTAAACAAATTTAGTAGGTAAAGCTTTTTTTAATAAGGAAGAAGCCAAAGTTCACCATTACATGTTACATAATTTATAACTTGTTGACAATAATAGTCATTAATACCAAACCGAAAATCAATTATTTACCAACCTTAATACCTTTTAGTTGCTATTTGTCCATTTTTATTTAGCTCATAGGCGCCACCTAAAATTAGAAATATAAAATATGATTCATTTAAAATAAAACAAATAATGATAATAATTAAACTAAGTGACCCTTCGCCAGAAAGTATAGAAATATAGATGGTTTTATTTACATTAAAATGGTTTGAAAGCAGTATAGGACTCCAGTCATTCAATTGTTTTCTCGATATGGAATTTTGCCAACACAGGTTTGGCACTGGCAGACCACATAACTTCTTGAGACAGACGGAATCGAAGCGTCGTTCAAGACGCGGATGTAAGCCAATGTTGGCAAATGTTGTCTTTCCAAAGAAGGATGAGGTCGCAAACTAATTTTCTTGCTTTTAAAATTTAACAAAATGAAATTTAAAATATAGAGGTTTTTTGCGTAAAAAACTGTTAAATTGTTTATATTAAGAATAGGAAAAATCCGCCTACTTAAAAAAAATGATTTTTTATACGTAAATAAAGGTCAAAACATGAATTTCTACTATAAACCTCTGCAAACCAAAAAATGGTAATTTATTTTAACCATGATAAATGCTCTTGTTTATACATATACAGTACAGTTTGCATTGTATTTTTAAAATATTAAATCAGTGGACGTTTATAGCACCGCGGATCGAGCCGTAAAAAATACTTTCCAAGAAATTACCAAATTTTAAGCATACTTTTTAGAATTCTACCGTAACAAACGTAAATCGTTTTCTTTGTGACACGAAAATTTAACCTGTGATCAAGATCAATTCTTTTCTTGGATCATTATTGTCTACTTTTTTAAAATATAAAGGTTTTTTGCGTAAAAAACTGTTAAATTGTTTATATAAAGAATAGGGAATATCCCCGCACTTAAAAAAATGTGTTTTTATACGTAAATAAAGGTTAAAACATGAATTTTTACTATAAACCTCTGCAAACCAGAAAGTAGTAATTTATTTTAACCATGATAAATTCTCTTGTTTATACATATACAGTTTGCATTGTGTTTTAAAAATATTAAATCCGTGGACGTTCATAGCACAGTGGATCGAGCCGTAAAAAATGCTTTCCAAGAAATTACCAAATTTAGAGCATACTTTTCAGAATTTTACCATAACAAACGTAAATTATTTTCTTGGTGACACGAAAGTTTAACCTGTGATCAAGATCCAATCTTTTCCTGGAACATTATTGTCTACTTTTCAGCAATATTTTAACAAGTTGTTCTCACAAAAAGAAAACAAAAATTAATATTTTGAAGAATAGTTCTACTAGGTTCCCAGTTTTCTGGAAGAGGATTGAAGTTATATTTTGTTAAATGCAGTTTTTAACAAATAAAAAAAGGAAAATTCGTACGTTCCTATTTTTTAAAAAACCTTTATTTAATATTAAGTTTTTTTTATTTGTACTTTTTAAAGACAGATTTTAATTTTAAATACCTACAGTCCAATTTCTTGTGACAAAAAATCATAGAGCATAGGCCCAAAGTTTGATAAGACGGACTTATATTGCGCGAATCTGACGCGGGCATCAAATCTCGCTTTGTGTAAATCACTGAGTTACGATTCGCGAGGACGATGCATGCTGACGCAACACTCATTCGATTTTTAGTCCGCTCTTCAGCCAATTAATTTGGTTGAAAGATCTTATTTCGTAAGATACTATAGACAAAAATTATCATAATAGAAACAAACGAGAAGATGCTTGGGGGAAATAAATGAAGCTTGGTTGATGCGCGCATCAGATTTGCGAGAACGATTTGCGCAGTGTGTGTGTAAAACTTTTATAGAGATTCAAAAAACCAACTAGGAAATTTAAAAAAAATAATAATTATTTGTTTTTAAGTCATTGGTCAATTTGTTAACAAACCAGAAGTGTTAAAACTATACACTGGATCGTCAAAGCTGGGTTCTACCGAAACCTGTAAACTACGTTATTATTATCTTTTTTAAGGTCAGTGGTGGGAGTGTATAACTAAATGTATGTGTGAATTTATTATCGAGTGAAATTTGTTATTTAATAAAAGGGTTGTTTACTCATATTAAAATAATATTATATTTATATCTATATAAGTATACTCTAAATAAACCTAATGAATCTAATAACAGAAATCATTAAATTGTTTTTTATTTATTTATATTTTCTAAATATTCTTTTTTAGTTTTTAAAAAATAATAGCCAAGAACATAGCATAGGATATAATTTTAAATAAAAAAAGCTATGTTTAAGAAGATAATATAAAATGTAGATATATTTTAAAATGATTATTTTACATCGCAAATTTACTAATAAAAAGTTAGCGACCCCATTATATACATACAGAGCTGTCGGTAATTGAATTAAAATAATTGAAAAATCGTATTCAATTACTTTTCAGTAATTGGATTATTTTAATTCAATTACTTTCCCTAAAGGGTAATTGTATTAAGATTATCAATTAATAGGATATTGTAATCGTAATTGATAATTGATTTTCACGAATCCCATATAATTTAATTACCTTATAAATAATTGATTTACTACGAAAAATTAAATTATGTACCTTTCTTTTTTGTGGAATTGTGTTGATTTTTGTGGTAGGATAAAAAGAAATTTTTATTTTAGAGTCATTTAATGTGCGCATATTAGTAAAAATATTTTATTTGTTTACTGTATTATGTTTAATATATGTGGTAATTTAAATAAAGTAATTGCTAAAATATTCAATTACTTTTAGTTTTAATTGATAATTGAATTACTTTTAATAAACTTGCTAGTAATTGGTAATTGTAATTGAATTACTTTTTAAAAGTAATTGCCACAGCTCTGGGTAACATGTTTTGGTCATACTGACCTACAAAAATCAAGGGTCTTTTGCCCTGACCTACGCCCTAAACATATTTGACGCATGCCACAACTAAAACACACCAATTTTCAGAATTTTCAAAGAAAAAAAGTTGTACCCAGGTTACGCCTAAATGAATTCACTTACGAAGTTTCAAAAGCCTATTTTTTATTTTAAAATTTAAAGCCGGGACTGATATTTTTATATTAATGTTGTTATAATATACAGGGTGTCGGGAAAATGCGTGTACACATATTATATATGTATACATATATTAGTATAAATATTTGATTTGTTTAGTGTATCGTGTTCAATATATGTGGTAATTTAAATAGAGTAATTGGTAATTGTACTTGAATTACTTTTTAAAGGTAATTGCGACAGCTCTGTATACATAGAAATATCTATGAGTAATTGTATTTAAATTTGAGTCGCCGTTTTTAAAAATTTATTTGCAACAAAACTTATGCCCCCTGAACCCATTACTGACCCTTTACGTTATGTTCTAATAGGTTCTCGAACATCTATGCTTACCTGCAGCGGCCCTTTTTTTACCCTCTCCACGCTTACCTCTTGATCATACGTACCATAAACCTGAATCATCAGTTAACCCTGCTCTTTCCGCTAACCCTCCTTGACGCTTTCTTCAGCCCCGTCCCAACCAAAGTCCTCAAGCATCGACTTCTGCATTACCTGTTCGACGCTTTCTTCAGCACCGACTTAATCGGAGTCCCCCAGCATCGCGTCGCCGCTATGCGTCGCCTTTGGTGACCGACACTATGGTCCATTCGTCTAATTTTTACCAGCAGGTAGGGTTGACAATAATTTAGCTACTTTATTGTCGTCTTTTTATATTTATATCTACTGTGAATAATGACTTCCTCCTTTTTCCTTTTAAAGAGCTGGCAACCGTTCCCGCACTCTCAGAGCGGAAGAGAGTCGTCGTGCGGAATTCCCAAATCGCCCTCGTTTCACAGCGGTCTTGACCTGGTGGCATCTGCCAGTGTTGATTCCTTGAAGGCCCATACCCTTGACGAGCTGAAGAACATGGGTGATTCCCCGGGTTACGGTCAGAACGGTTTGGTCTCGCCGGATTTCTATGGTTGGTTTAGTATGGGATATCGGTATTTTTAAGTCTTCGTATATGAACTGGTTATTTTTTAAAAATATCATTTTAATATTAACCATTAGGTATATAGTTCAAAATATCCAATAAATTATTATAAAAGGCAGGCATTGATTTACAGAGGGAAACACATTAAACAAATTATGATAGGAATTGGGGCTATTTTGCCTGCCTCTGTTAGTACTGGTATTTCTCTTAACTAGTCATTGTCATAAAAGAACTTTGCCAATCAAAACCTAATAACTAAATTTCTTTTAAAGATTATAGTAACTACTGGAAGCCTGGCGTGCCATATAGCTGAAGAAGAATGGGAATTCTTAAAGTCGGCGTCGCTCTTATCATGCGGGTTCAAAGGTCACCATACATACGAATCAAGTTTTAAAAACCAGTGACTACCAAAATATTATTTACTGGAGCGTTTGACCCTTTAAGTTTCACATATTAAGGCGCGTATGTATATGAGTCAATAAACTTGCGCTTGTGTTAAATCTTGACTCGATGTTCGGCTCATATCTATCGGGTGAAAACGAGAACACTTGTCGGGTATAACTTTTATAGCCGGCAACTTTTATCTAACAATATACTTTTGTGTATATTCCCTTAAAAATTGAACTTTTTGGATTAAATATTTGGTAGTTCACAGAAATATCATCTACAGGGTGCGGCAGCATAACTTCCATTTTTCAAAACTTAATAAAACGCATTTTATGAATTGGAAAGTTTTAATTTGGTTTTTACAATGTTGGTTCATACCTAAAGTTTTGTTTTACATAGCTTTGAAGAGCAAATCACGTAGGTGACGTCCCCCATTCTCGATACATTGAGCAAACCGATTTCTGGCGCTTCTCATGACTCTTTCAAGCATAGCCGACGTTATGTTGGTAATTTCTTCCTGGATGTTGTTCTTTAAATCTTGAAGGGTCCTTGGCCGGTTCACATAAAACACGGGATTTCAAAAAACCCCATAGAAAAAAATTACAAGAGGATAAATCAGGAGATCGTGCCGGCCATTGCAAATCGCACCTGATCAAAAAGGAAGTTATGCTGTCGCGCCAGAAATCGGTTTACTCAATGTATCGAGGGTAAGGCGACGTCCCCTGTGATTTGCTCAGGCCCGTAGCCAGAGTTAGGAGCTTCAGAGGGGGCACAGAGAAGCATATTTTCAAGGGGGGCGAACATTTTTTTTTAATAGTTATATATGTTACTGAATTTATTTTATTTAATAGTTACATATTGTTTAGAAATAGGTATATACATATTTAGGTATAATAAACAAATCTACGCAAATAAGTTTTGAATAAAATATAAAAAATATTATAGTTATTCCGTCTTCAGTCCAAATAAATATTTAAAAAATAAATTTATAATGATACATATAAAAAAACAAAACATAATTTCCAACAACATAAAACAACTCGGAAAGATTGTATCTGAAAAAAAAGGAAAACTAAACTGTCTGGTAAAACATTATAGGTGATAATAATATTTTTAAAAAAGTTTGATTTTTCTATTTTTCTTTTCATTAAACTTTCGTAAAAATTGCATCATATTTGAATTTGTTCCCTCTTTTCAAATGCCAAAAATACGAGATTTGACAACCTTTGGTGTGTCATTGACAGTCGTTGAAGGTTCGATTAATCCCTTGTAAGAAAAGAAAATTTGACTCGCAAACAGCTGTTGCCACAAGCAAATCGTTCTAGCTGCAGCTAACATATTATATGTATTTTCAAAAGCTAGTTTTTGACTGAACATTTCTGAAAACACGTTAGGATTTTCCTTTTTTTTCAAATATTGTTTCGCAACATTGAGTTCTTCTTTGCTAGGAAGAGATATTCCCAGTGAAGAGGGTAACCTATCCCTTCATAATCTAAATTTTCGGCGGCGAAGCGCGTTTATTAGTTCATTATTTTCACTGAACCTTCGTTTAGTTCCAATAACATGACATCCAGCACTTCAAAAAATATAGATTTCAAATCGTGGGAACTTTTAGAAGTACCAGTAGTTTCCATAATAATAAAACCTTTTAGTACAGGATTAATTTTTCTGCGTCGCTTGGATTCTACAGCTTGCAGATTTGAAATTGTTTTCTCCTGTATTAAAGTCACCACTTGAGTAAATATCACATATTTCGTCATACGCTGAGACATTTCTAAATTCTTGAATTGATCCAATAAGGGATTCTATTATCTCTGCGGATTGTCGAAGGTCTGTTTCACGTGCTTGTAATAATTTATCGGCTGGTTCCAAAGTATGTAATAGTTTATTCATGAAAACTAAACTGAATTTAAGTGGTCATTGAAACGACATTTTTTTAAACCAACAGCCTCCGGCAGCTTTGTCCCCTGGAAAATTTTATCGACCACAGCTTTATTTAACAAAAATAATAATTTCATTATAATTTTTATATATGACGTCAGTCACATGTAAATGGCCTGACCAGCGTTGCTCAAGAAGTCTCTCTGCTTAGAGTATGTCCTTCATTATAACTTAGCTATGGCACTCTGTTTAAGGAAATTGGTATAACATGGTGCACTGATCAAAAAATTGTTTGATTATTGGAGTCATCAATTGATTTAATTAAAACCAGAGTGAAGCCTATGATTGGCACAATGCACATATAAAGATTAATCGGGTTTAGTTTTCTTGAATTTTTGCTTGGACGCCTCCATTCTTTCCACTCATTGCGACGCTCCATCAAAGCACTGGCTAAGCATCCGATTGCTGTTTATTCCGTATTCTTGAAGAGTGTTTAATGTTAAGTTAGAAAAGACTGGCATCCTAAATCTGCTGGCCAACATGCAGATAATTGATTCTAGCTTTTACCCTCTTTTACATAACTGAGCCTGAAAGTAACTACGTTTTCCCTATTATTTTTTTATCTTTTGTCCCATCTTCAAGTAAGAGTAAACCAGGAACGTCTGCATTATTAATATCAGCAACGATGTTCTCACGAGAACGCATTCAGCCATGACTTCTACAACATCATTTTGAATGTCTGGTGATAAATATATGTAACATTTTGGGCATTTGTTTATGACATTTAGCAAGTTTCTGATCTTTTTCAGAGTAAATTTAAAAATGTTCATAAATAAGCTTTTTCTTCATGTTCGTCGATATCATAGGTACCTCATCATTGGTAGCTCATTCACAGCCAGAAGTTGGATAATCTCGGCAATACAAGTGATATGGTACCGATTGCATTCAAAAACTTCTTCATTTACAAGCGTGGAAAGGGCTCTTAAGATTTTCCCAAAGTTTGTCGACGTTGCTTCTCTGCCCATTTTGACATAGCTTCAATGTGAGTTTTAGAAGCATTGTGTTTGGGGAAATCCTTTTGAACTATCAGTGCGCTGCTTCCAGTTACGAAAACCACAAGTACCAAAGCATGTTTTCTTTTAGATCAATCGGTGAAATTGTCTACATGCGTAGCAGTATGCAGAAATCGGTAACATATGAATATTCTAGCCACACATATTTTTGAAACCATTCTTTTCTAAAGCTTCTACCATTTTTATCTTTGGGGTATAGTGGTAAGATCACCTGAACAATATCCAGATCTTGAGAAGCTAAATCTGACGGATACTGCACTTGTTTAGACTTCAGTGGTAACAGAGAAGGAGGCCGTGATGATGCACTTTCACTGCTTACAGACGTCAAATTGCTTGAACATGATGCATTTCATCTTCTGTCGGAATATTTTTCTTTAATTTGTTGATGACAAACTTATCCATAACGCTGCGATTAAGATATCGAATTTAAGAGGATTTCCACTACAGAAAATTAAATTCAACTAGACAACACAAAAAAACTATTACATACGTAAAGTTTTAACATCCAAAAAACCAATAACAACAAGCTAAAATTAATTCAACCCGTACTGATTTACATCGAAAACAAAACTAATCCACTTCTTATTAAAAATACTTTAAAGACAGCTAGGTCCCAGAATTAGCCAAACATGCCTTGAAAAAAATTATAAAGTAAACATTTATTCTTTTATTCCTGGAAAAAAAGAACTTTTTATAGTAAAAGTTGTTTCTTTTCGGCGGCGCGGCATGAGCGCATAGGCATTTGCATTCACAGAAATCGCGGAGTGCGGCGCGGCATCTTGAAAAGCACCTACAGTTTCTATATCGTATTCCTGGAAATAATTATGGTTTTTAGAATTTTATTGATGCCGGCTTCAATAACGGTTTATTATAATTTATGTTTGTGGAAGTTTAGCTTGCTATTTATTTTTCTGACTCTTAATTTTGCCGAGAAATTTTTCATTGAATACTTGTATTGTAACTCCTGAAACCACCTCTTGGCTCCTTAATTGAACATTTTTTTTATGGAGATTACGTGCGTGATCGAAAAAGCTGCAGGGGCAGACAACTTCAGGGGGGCGACAGAAGGCCAGGGGCTCAGCCCCTGGCTGAGCCTGGATTTGCTCTTCAATTCTATGAACAACAAAACTTCAGGTATGTACCAACATTGTAAAAACTAAATTAAAACTTTCTGATTCATACAATGCGTTTTATTAAGTTTTGAAAAAAGGAAGTTATGCTGCCACACCCTGTATTAGAGTCTGTTTTGTAGTGAAAACCTAAACTTTTAAATTAATTTTGATAAAGCGCCAAATCTAATTTTTAAAATACAGCGTTTTTATAAAATATCTTTAAACCCCAGATGTTATGTTAATTTTTAGTCTATACAACTCATAAATGTTACTTTTTACAGATTCACTTAGTAGTCTTTGGCTTCATTCGTTTGCATTTTTTTCTCTCTCAAGAATAAGATTGTTCTTTTTTTTTTCATATACAACTTTTGTACCAATATTAAACCAATTCTAAGTGCTGTTGCTACTTCTTATACAACCATTGGTATGTATTATTGTATCTTTTTTTTTACGTTAACGCTGCATATATTTATTTTATTCGTCTTACGCTTTGTATTTAAAAGGTGTTTTTAAACAAGTTAAAAAGAAACGTTACTACAAAATTTTGTCGTTGATTAATTGATACACCTGCATGATAAGAGCTATTTCAACTGTAACTTTGCATATATCAGGGAGGTTTGTCTGTGCAGCATCATGCTCTTATTTAAAGGCTGAAACATTCAAGGAAGTTTTAATTCCTAAAACTTCTGTCTAAATGTTGAAAATAAAATGCTTTTGAATGTAAAACGAAAAATAAAAAAAATAATAAAAAATCTATGCTAAGTGGCATAAAAAAATATATAAACTATGTATATGAAATATTTTACTTTCTCGCCCCGCACTGTATATGGGTATAGTAACATATGTATATGTATATGTCCTTCATGTCAATAGGAAAAATGGATATGTTTTATAATTAAAAACCCAAACTGTCGCAAAGCTGGGAAGTAGTTATTTTGGATAATAATGCTTTGCTTTTATAAAATAATTACCTCTATGCAGTACACGGGATTCAGCCTACTGTAATTAGTGGGATGGAATCGATTATAGAAGACATGGCATTGTGCTTACCTATTACTTTCGGAAGTATTAGGGTTAACAAAGTTTAGTTCAAGTTTAAAATTTAACCATTCGTATACAAAGACCCAATAACACTATAACAGTTTTACAAACTTGCTAAGGGTTTACAATTTAAGTTGAGTAATACTTAAATAATCAAGTACTAACTGAATAAAAGCATACTAAGTATTTCCTAAAAAAATTCAGTTTTTTAAAATTACCAAAATGGTAGTTCTATGGTTTACTGTTGCCTGTATTATTCAAGCAGGTCATTCCTGTAGTTTTTATGTTGAACCCTTAGCAAGCTATTCTGGTAAAATTTCAACAAAAGCATCTTTAAGGCTTAAATGGACACGAAGCAGTATCGTCGAATGAGCCAACAACAAATGGTTTGGATCGAAACAAAAGGTCAATAACGGCATTTAGAAATTCCAGTGCCGAGCGTCCACCACCTATTAAACAATTGCCTCTCCTAAAAGGTAAATAAATACTTAAAAATCCCATTGGTTTTACTGACTTAAAACTATTTGATTTATTAAATAGAATTATTGAATTTCTCAATAACGTGAATAACAGTATTCTAAACGATCCGTTTGTCTGAGTGATAGCCCCTTTGGTTCCTAAAAAAGCCAACGTATATTTGAATTTTCATTGGTTATAAGCTATAGAATAACAATCGTATAACATAATTTATTGGTGTTTCAGTATAAATGTTTTGTAGAAAAATGAAAAATTTATTGTATTAGTGTTTAGAATACTATAAGATTTTTGAGTGTCTCCATTAAATAAAAACTTGTAATTCAGTTTAGTAAATATGTATTATTATATACCTCTAGCTATTAAATAAATAAGTACATGCTCAGTTTTGTTCTTAAAAGTGCTTATTCATTAACAAATAGTGCCTCATAAACATAAAAATTATGTATTCGCTTTCACAGGTGTATATAAACGTCCTTTAATTTTATTTTATTTTAAAATTGCTAAATGCTAAGACCAGACTTTTAGTATTATTTTTCTATTAATTATGCATTGGTTACACCAACAACTGTTTTTTCATGTATATTAATACATTAATGTTCTATTAATCATATACCTATATTTTTGTAGATGCGTCGCCTGCTGAACGAGAAGAACTTTTTATCCAGAAACTAAGACAGTGTTGTGTACTCTTCGATTTTGCATCGGATCCCCTTTCAGATTTGAAGTGGAAAGAAATAAAAAGACAAGCACTTATGGAAATGGTGGAATTTGTAACCCAGAATAAGGGCGTCATTACAGAGAATGTTTATCCCGAGGCGGTTAATATGGTAATTTTAAATTATGTATTTTTTTAATTTACTTGAAATTTGGCAGTAACAATCCTTTAAAATAGACCGACATTAAATCATCTTTGTTAAAACTGTGGTTTTTAAAATTTGCAGCTATCACAATAAATTTGCCCTGTATCATTTTAAATAACGACAGAGTTGTACAGTAAGAAGGTAAAGTTAAGTTCTTTTGATGGTCTCTTTGTAGGTTGTAATGAGGCAACTGCCTCATTACAGACCATACTAAGCAACCATATACTTATTCTGGATATGTGTGTTGTTCTTTAAATAAGGTCATTACTTTATACAGGTGCGTAAAGTTCAAAACCGAACATGGACGTTTTGCAAGTAAAACAAAAAAATTAACCACCAAAAAGAGTGAGATCGAATTTAAACTAGGACATACGCGCCAAAATAGCTTAAACTGCATACGCTCGACGAAGGTTGACTTATGATGAGGGGTAATAAAAAGGCGGGAGCGGCCGGCCGATCGTATGCCTAGAATCGCCGGTCTCCGCTTTGTCTCACTTCTCTCACACAGTTAAAGGGGTTGTCCGTTTCTGTTTGATACATTACACTTTATCCCTGTGTTCGGTTTTGGATTTTCTCAAAAAGTAATACAAATCAAAAAATGTGGTAGTAGAGCCAAAGAAAAATTAACCTTGTGGCTTAATAATTTTATTAACCCAATTGAGATGAAGCTTTCGTCTGCATGTAAATTATTAAAGTAACTTAAATTTTGTTTTATTTTGAAATTGAAAAAGATCATAATAATACATGGGAACTGACTTGAGTGGAGGAAAGTAAAATAAATACCTACAAAAAATTTAAATTACCAACCCGTTACTACCTAACCTAAGTCAACCCTACATTCAACAAATATAATAATAACCTTTATACTCTCATTAAAAAAAAAAGTCTTTAATTTTATTTTTTAGTTTTCTGTGAACCTTTTTCGAACCCTTCCGCCATCTTCTAACCCTAATGGAGCTGAATTTGACCCAGAAGAAGATGAACCAACTTTAGAAGCTGCTTGGCCGCATTTACAACTTGTCTACGAATTGTTTTTGCGGGTACTTGAAGCACCCGATTTTCAAGCGAACACAGCAAAACGGTACATTGATCAGAAATTCGTTTTATTGCTTCTGGATCTATTTGATTCCGAAGACCCCAGAGAAAGGGATTTGTTAAAAACCACTTTACATAGAATATATGGAAAATTTTTGGGACTTAGAGCATTTATTAGGAAACAAATAAATAATGTATTTTATAGGTGAGTAGAATGTTTTATTTTTTTATATATATATACTCAGAGCGATTTTTTAATATCCCTAAAATAAAAGGTGTTACTCAGATTGCTTCTAGAAGTATGGTAGCATTTAAAAAAAATAGTGAAAATCCTAATAAAAAAAGTTTTTTGGCAAACATGTCACATTTCCTGTTATATTCCTAATCGCTGCTGTCGTAAGTGTTAAAACGAATATTTAATTAGACGATGAAGAAATAACGCGAGGATAAGACAACACGTCTCAAGAATTAAATATGTCAAACATTACCACTGTTAACAATGACATGTCAAAATATCTGTTAAAAATGGCATCCGTCAAAAATATCTTTATAAAATGACAACTGTCAAAATGAAATATTTCAAAAATAGCTAATGTTAAATTTACATCGGTATCGCGATCTTCTAATGTTTTTGTTTAAATTTTATTTTTAAAAACGTCTGGATCCTACACCAATTATTGTACCAAATTTGGTTTAAGCATACGCCAATGACTTACACATCCATTAGGATTGAGACCTTGTCTTAATAAATTGTTATTCCAAATTTCATTTAATTTGGTTAATATGTTTTTTAAATACGATTTTTATTTACATTGGACCCCTAAAAGATCCGTTAGCCTATGAGCAAAGTATTTTATGTAATTATATATTAATTGTATATATAATAGGTTTATGACTTATGTAATCATTAATCCATTTTTCAGGTTTATTTATGAAACTGAGCATCATAATGGAATAGCAGAATTATTAGAAATCCTCGGATCCATTATCAACGGGTTTGCTTTGCCACTAAAGGAAGAGCACAAAGTTTTTCTTTTAAGAGTATTAATGCCTTTGCATAAAGTGAAATCATTGTCAGTTTACCATCCTCAGCTCGCGTATTGTGTAGTCCAATTTTTGGAGAAAGATCCCTCTTTAACTCAGCCTGTTATTAGAAGCTTATTGAAGTACTGGCCCAAGACTCATAGCCCTAAGGAGGTTATGTTTTTAAATGAACTGGAGGAAATTTTGGATGTGATTGAACCTGCAGAGTTTCAAAAGGTAAGTATTTTTTCACATGAATATACATTTTTTAAGGCTGGTTAAATGTATCTAAAAAAATAGAAAAATTGGATTTTTGATTAAAAAAAATTAATTCATGCCACTTTCAGTTTCCCTAGAACTTTCAAAAAATTATTTTAAAGAGAATATGTTATTACACACCTAAATATTCTTTTAAACTATAAAGCTCAAAATCTAATAATGTTTTTAATTTCTTTTTAAATACTTTTTCAATACTTATGGTTTTTATGCTGGTATCCAATTTATTGAAAAGTTTAATTTCCATGTAGTAGGAACTTTTTTCTGATACACTTTATCTATGTATTGGATAACATATATTACTTGTCCTTGTATTGTAACTATGATGCAAGTCTGTATTTCATAGGTGTCTATTTTTAAAAACAGATAAAACATTCTCATATATATTACAAATCATCAATTGTATTTTTAAAGCTTTAAAAACGCATTAACCAGACATAAAATAATAATGCACTTTTGAATAATAAAAATGTTTTGAGCTCTAGAGTTTGATGCCCAAAAACTTATACCATATCGAGCTGTTTCCTCAAAATTTGCAAAATACAGTGTTCTGCGGGCTGTTTCATTTAAATATTTTGTAATAGTTTGTATACAAAAGCCAATTTGATTTAACTTATAAGTTAGTTTTTCTGTGTGACATGACCAATGACCAATCTAAAACTCATCATTATAAATACCTTGGAATTGGGTGTTGCTATTGAGAGTAAAATCATTATTATTAATTGAAACATATGCTGGTTTAAGAGTTTTATTTAACTTGGTTCTAAAAAACAATGTTTTGTTTTTTTTTTAAGAAAACTTATTTTTTTAACCAAATATTTGTCAAAGAAAATATATATGTCTGTGAATAAGGTAATAAGTTTTCGGCATTTTTGGATATTTTATTTTAAAGTTTATATCGTTTATAAATATTATAAATAAGATAGGTTTAAGTATACTTCCCTAAGGAACACCTACTGTATATTTTTCCACCTCTGATATATAACAAATAACATCCTTATATACTGTTATTTTTTTAGTTCTATCACTTAAGTAGGACTTAAACCATTCAAAGCTATAATTTTCGAAGCAGCACATTTAAGTTAGTTTTAAATGCTTGGTTGGTCGTTGAGTCAAAAGACTAATGTCTAATTAATCGCCTTTCTGGAGACTTAATCGCGGATCCATCACAAGTACTATTCATAACAATGTTTAATGTTACGTTTCTTTGAAATGTTTTGTTTTGAATGTTTAATGTTTTTTCCAACCAAAATTAAAATTAAATTCCAACTAGAACTACCATAACAGTTAAATAACTCGGAACCCACTTTATACAGTCGTCTACAAATAAAATAGCTTAAAACATTTTTTTCATTCTCTTTAATTAATTGCTCTCCTGGTGAATTTTTACTTTTATAGAAACTGGGGCGGGCGTCACTGGGGGCACTAGTAAACCCCAAGGTAACGTCAAAGCTGACATGGGAATGCCAAAAATAACTGGAAGTCCTGGGAGAACGCAACAGAGTAACTCTTTTGTGGGTACCAGGATATTCGGGAATAGAAGGCAATGAAAAAGTGGATGAGCCACCGAGACAGGGATCCATCCATCCATACCATACTTTGGACCAGAACCTGACTTGGAGTGACCAAAACCACAGCACGAGGGCAAACCAGGGAATGGATCCGAAACAAACATGGGGAAACCTTAGTAGAATTAGACATGGAAAAAGCTTCATAAGGAGGCCCATCCAAAAGAACAATGGAAGAACTACTCAGACAAAGTAGGAAAAGACTTCGCATAACAGTAGAGTTACTAACAGGGCACTATAACCTAAGAGAACACCTACACAAGATAGGCTCATACAATAGGGACCCAAGTTGCAGAATGTGCAACGAGGGGGAAAAAATAGCCTACCATATCCTGTGCAAATGTGAAGCATTATTTGGGCAACCGAAAATGAGCCTACAGGAATATATCAACTAACCAGTCTCGGGGTTATACAGACTTGTAGAAGAAACAAGACTAATGGGAGGATTGGATAAAAGATAATGGAAGATTAGGCACAAAAAGCCCAAGAGGCTGTGCTGCCTCCTGTAGTGAATCAGGACGGCTCCCAGAGAAGAAGAAGCAGTACCATGTTATTGTGGAGTATTATTTTATTACATAATCTCGCCAGATATGCAAGAAGGGACTGCTTCAGTCCTAGTCCCACAGTACAGACGGTACAAAACTGCATATTACCTGAAAAATAAACTTTAAAAATCAAAACAAATTATCAACATTTCGGTGACAAGTTGGCCACTGTTTTTAAGATATAAAATAAATTTTAAAATGTATTCACTCTTGTAGTGTTATGTAATCAGCCCTTTGTATAGGTCTGTTACGTAAACTTAGTGGACTGTAGAAATTATAGGTCGTACTGACTCACCTTGATAATTCGCTCGCTAAATTATTTGTTTTTTTGTGTATTTAAATAAAATTTGAAAAAAAGTATCTTACCAAAGGATGATCTAGCAGGAAGGAGTAGGATCGCTTCGTGATGATCACTTAATGGTAAGACGTAGTAAGCACGTTTGTATAGGTATAGAGAGTACTGGCACCTTTCTCGTAAGTTGCTTTCTTGATACTGGTTCCTTGTATCGTAGATTGGTACGTAGCATTTTTGTATAAAAGGTAAAACGGAGAAAAAGGGATGGTCAAATGAGAATTTAAATGGTGCGGTAAATGATGGTAAATAGCATTGATAAGCAATAAAAGTACCCGAATTTTTAAGTTAAATACAGGGACATGACATGTTTTAGAATTAATAAAATTGATAAAATTTGTAACATAAAGCAGTGTAACTGAAGGCGTATGAATAATAATTTTATATAATTAGAAAGTAACTTAAAACTAAAGTAAAAAAATAATTAAAAAAAAAAAAATGTGAAGACAGAACATCCTCACCCCCCTGAAAATGCCCAGAGCATTTTCAGAATTAAGCATTATTAGGTAATGGACATAATTTGACTAATGGTCGTTTAATTAAACCCTTAGCCGTTTTTACCACAGCCACTCTGGCTATCTTATCCGTACCACAAATCACTTCTTGTGTGCGACCTAAAGGCCAATTAAGAGGACTAGTATCCTCGTTTTTAATCAGCACCATAGTATTAGGCGTGATTGTTGAAATATTTAAAGTATTCCACTTTGCACGTTGTTGCAAAGTATGCAAGTATTCACGGTGCCATCTACGCCAAAAATCAAAATGTATTCTTTGTAGCAGCTGCCAGCGAGAAAGTCTATTCAATTTTAACGAATTTAAGTCTCTATCTGGAATAGCTGTTAAAGGCTCCAAGGTTAAGAAATGACCGGGCGTCAATACTGATAGATCGCTCGGGTCTGTACTAATAGGGCATAAAGGTCTTGAGTTTAAAACTGCTTCTACTTGGGTAAGTACAGTGTAAAATTCTTCGTAACTTAGAATTTGTTTGCCTATAACTCTTAATAAATGCGATTTAACGCATTTAATATTAGCCTCCCATAATCCGCCCATGTGCGGCGCGTTCGGTGGGATAAAATGCCATTTTATGGCTTCAGTATTGGCTGTTTCTAAGAAAATTTGTTTTAAATATTTGGCTGCGCCTACAAAATTGGTACCGTTATCTGAATATACATTAGAACATCGACCCCTTCTAGCAATAAAACGACGAAAACCAGCCAAGAACGATTCAGCAGATAGTTCAGAGAGAAGTTCTATGTGAACGGCTTTGGTAGCGCAACAAATAAAGAGGCAAACGTAAGCCTTTAAACTTCTAGAACCCCGTAACCTATTCATAGTAATTGTAAAATGACCAGTGAGATCCACGCCCACATTTTCGAATGCTTTGGCTTGCGATACACGGAATTTAGGTAAATTACCCATTTTTGGCTGGTATGATTCGGGATGTGTTTTCCAGCAAGTCTGACAACGAAAAATAACTTTTCGAATCAACTTTTTGGCAGCGAGTATCCAGAAATTTTGAACTAATAAGCAATGCGTGGTTTGTATACCTGCATGACAAAATTTTGTATGTATTTCAAGAATGAGCAATTCAGTGAAAGTAGAATTGCTGGGCAACAAAATAGGAAATTTATTATCAAATTTAAGTTCAGAATTGCATAATCTTCCTCCTACTCTTAAAATATTTTTATTATCTAAAAATGGATCTAATTTTCTTAAATATTTTGGAACAGGTTCTTTATTAAGTAGTAATGAAATTTTTTTTGAAAATAAGTATTCTGGACATGCTTTGCTAAAACTAGCAGAGATTCATGCAGCTCAGTTGAAGAAAGATTACACTTTATTGGATTATTTTTATTTCTTAGGTTATGAAGAAATCGTAAAACGTATGCTAATATTCTTTTAATTTTTGAAAGGGAAGAAAAGTTTTGAAATAATTTATCAATAAAATGATCATTTTTCTTTGAAGCAGATATGGAAAGCACAATCTTTCGCCCTTCAGCCTCCGCTTCAGGCGGCACTGACTGTTGAACTTTAAGGAAATCCCACGATTCTTCTGGTGTATGCAAAAAGCTTGGGCCATTCCACCAAAGAGAAAAAGTGGATATTTCCCTGGGAGAAAGGCCACGAGAACCACAATCAGCAGGATTCAAAGCTGAAGGAACATAGTACCAGTTTTCGGGAGAAAGCTTTTCTTGAATATATGTAACACGATTACTTACAAATGTTTTCCAACAGTGTGGTGAACTCTGAATCCAAGAAAGTGTAACTTTACTATCGGTAAAAGCAAATATTTTTTGAAAGGTTATGGTTTTTTCAAACGTATTTAAAGTAAATTTTATAAGCTTTGAGAGCAGGACTGCAGCGCAAAGTTCTAGTCTCGGCAATGAGATTCTTTTTAAGGGTGCCACCTTAGACTTTGCACATACAAGAAAAGTTTTAAATGAATTGTCGTCAGACAAAATTCTGAAATAAATGACTGCTGCAAAACCCCTTTCTGAGGCGTCAGAAAAACCCACCAATTGGCAACCTTGCATATTACTAATATTTATATGTCTAGATATAGTAAAGCTTGAAAATATTTTTAATTCACTTTTAAACCTTTCCCATTTAAAAATTATATCATTTGGAGGAGTATCATCCCAGCCTAGCCCTAAAGACCATATAGACTGTAAAATTAGTTTACAATAAAGCAAAAGTGGAGTTAAATATCCAGGGGGATCAAATATTCTTGCTAATTCGGACAAGATGTTTCTTTTAGTACAAGGCTTATCAACACAATTAAATGAATAGAAGAAATTATCATTTTTTGGGTCCCAACGCAGACCTAATATTTTTAAAGTATTATTTTCTAAATCCAAAGAAAAGTCCTTTGTTTGCACATGTGATTCAGGTAAGTCTAAAAGTAATCTGGGTTCATTACTAGCCCATTTTCGGAGTTCAAAACTACCCCTTTTAAGTAAATGAATTAGTTCGTCTTTAGTTTTTAAAGCCTGGTTAAAATCTTGACTGCCTGCAGCAATATCGTCAACGTAAGTCGAGTTAAGCAAAATTGAACTAGCCAAAGGTAGATCAGTATAATCATTAGCCAGTTTATTTAAAGTACGTATAGCTAAGTATGGTGAACAAGCTACACCAAAAGTTACAGTATTTAATTGATATTCAAGCACCGGTTCATTGGGCGAAAACCGCCATAAAATTTTTTGATATTTTCTTTGTTCCGGTTTTACTAAAATATTACGAAACATTTGTTTAATATCACAAGTAAAGACGAATTTAAAAATTCGAAAATTAAGTAAAATTTTAACCAAATCAGCTTGAAGTTTTGGACCAGCGTAAAGTGCTTCATTTAATGAAATTTTGTTAGGAGCATGACTGGACGCATCAAAGACAACTCTTAACGGAGTAGACGTGGAGTCTTTCTTTTGTACTGCATGATGAGGAATATAAAATTCATCTGACGTAAGCGATGAATTTAAGACCCGTTCCATATGTCCCAAATCTAAATATTCACGTAAGACATCAGAATATGCGTGATACATCTCTGAATCTTGTAATAGACGCCTTTCTAAAGAGTAGAATCTACGCAAAGCCACTGATCTAGTATTACCAAAGTCAGGAGCATAAATTTTAAAAGGTAAAGCCACAGTATATTTTCCTTCTGAAGATTTTGTAGTTGTATCTACAAAATATTTTTCGCAGTACAAATCTTCCGGAGATTTAGAAATCACTTCTGGTACCTCTTCTATTTCCCAAAATCGCTTTATAGAATTGTCCAAATCAGTATTAGTAAAAGTAGTAAAAAATGACTGTATATTTTTTGAAACGAAATTAGAGTTGGTCAAAGGCACTTTCCCCATAATTGTCCATCCAAAAATAGTATTAACAAATGTAGGACTATCTTGCCCGGTACATATTTTGCCGTTTTCCAAAATGGAACCGAATATATCCGCACCTAATAGTAAGTCTACTTCATCCCTTTTATTAAACCCGGGATCACTTAGTTTTAAACCTTTAGCCTGAGGTATTAAAGAAATGTCAAACGAAGTTCGTGGCATTGAGTCGCAGATTTTATCAATAATAATCGCTTCGATATTTAGACTTGTAGTTTCATTATCCAGTGGAGCAATAGTGCAAAATACACCCGACCGAGCGGAGGTACACATTCTTTCTAGACCTTGTAAGTTTAATGAAATATTAAATTTTGATAATCCCAATTTGCCAACAAGTCTTTTTGTAATAAAAGAAGATTGAGCACCTGTGTCTAAAATAGCCCGAGCTTGAAGCCAATTACCAAAATTGTCTTTAATATTAAGTAAAATAGTAGACAGTAAAACATCATGATTGTTTAACAACATGCCCACTTGCAAAACTCTGTCCTCATTATTGTTGGAAGTGCTTTGTACTGGAGTATAAGTTGGAGCATTTTGTATAATGCTGTTATGTGAATTTATATGCGAATTGTGGGGTAAATTATAATTTTGAGTATTATTTTGAGGCTGTACAACAGTATTTTTTACTGGAACAGTATTACTCGGAGTAGAACCTACAGTATTATTATTATTGTAAGGTAAGTGAAGTAATGAATGATGATTTTTGTTACAAGTTTTACATCTTTTTTGTGAAGTGCACTTAAAAATTGTATGAGAATTAGCTAAACAATTAATACAGGCTTTATTGCCTTTGACAATATTTATTCTTTCGAAAGGAGTTTTTGATAAGAATGTTGGGCATTTATAAATAATGTGCGCCTCTTTACACAAAAGGCATGAAGTCACCGCTGGGCTTAACGTTTGCTGGTGTGTGAGTAAAAAAGCAGAAGAATTACGTTTAAAATTTGAACGGTTTAAATTTTGATTTAAAGGTTTATGTTTCCTTTGAGTGGTATTAAGATTTATAGATTCTAAGGCGGTACATTGCTTAGAAACGAAATCCAAGATATTTTCATAAGTAGGCATGTCATTAGATGCATGATGTTGTTCAAATGTCTTTTGTGTAACAGGGTCCAAACGATCTAACAGCATGTTAGCCAGAATAAAATTCCATTCTGAGGGTTTGTATCCCATGTTTTGTAAAGAAGCTAAGTTGTCTTCAAAAGTATCGATTAAATGACGTAATGAATGCACATCATCACTAACTAAACTCGAGGAACCTTCAATTGCTTTCCAGCAAGAAACTGCCCGGAGACGTTGATTGTCGTACCGCTTTAATAAAGTATTATAAGCAATATTATAATTCGCACCCACCAACTTAATATTTTTAATTAAATTCAGAGGAACGCCATTTAATACGGAAAGCAAATAATTAAACTTTTCTATGTCAGAAAGAGTATTACTATTATGAACTAAAGCATTAAACAATTCAACAAAACTAGGAAAATTTTGAGAATCCCCGCTAAACGTGGGTAACTTGATTTTTGGCAATATTGCATGTTCATTTCTCTGTGCAACAGAAACATTATGACTTTGATTCAAAGAATCATAATGGATTTCAATTTCAAATAAATCATGATATATGGTCTGAATATTAGAGCATCTTTCCGAAAAATCAGTATGTATAATGTTTTCAGTAGTCACTTGTGACGTATCAGAAGCTATTAGGCCAATAATTGCAAAATGATTTTTTTCGAAATCTTTTATTATCTTTTTAAAATTTTTAAACATAACCTTAAATTTGCTATGTAAAGATGAGTTGTCTTTAGCCTCATCTGCAACTCTTTCAATGCATTCTAACTGATTAATTGATATTTGTCGTAAAGCCGAAAAGCGTAAGTATTTTTGCTCTTCCGTAGTTGAAGGAGGCATTATTAATTAAAGTATTTTGATATGAACTTATTTTAAATAAAGAACGATTTTATTAAGAAGCAATGTATCATATATCGTAAAGCTCTTTATTTGCAGAATAAAATGTGTTAATAAAACTAAGATCTTTGTAACAAATAATAAGTTTTATTTTATTGACCTTATCGTGAAAGCTCTTTATTTGTGTAAAAATAAAATAAACCTTTCAGTGTTTATAAACGTATTGTAAAAGCTCTTTTGTATGTAAAAATAAAAAACCTATTCTACTTTTACAATAAACAACCTTATATTTGCAAATCCAAAAAAAAACTACCTGACCAGTATGCCACAAAAAAATAAAAGAATTTAACCAAGATAAGATTCTTGATACGGACAAGACCCAAAGGTAATCTTTTTGCTATTTATAGCAATGATTTGCTTAATTATGCGAAATATATTTTTTAAAATTAGAACATTTGATGAAAAATAAGTAAGAAATGGTAATATATGGTCCTGTATTTAACTGATTTATTTGATAAATAAAACGGTAAAAAGACTGATAATGAAATTTATAATAACTGAGCGAGCGAATTTCAATTAGTAAATAAAAATTAATCAATGATCCGGCTCGAAGGACCAAAAAAGTGTTGTAATCAGCCCTTTGTATAGGTCTGTTACGTAAACTTAGTGGACTGTAGAAATTATAGGTCGTACTGACTCACCTTGATAATTCGCTCGCTAAATTATTTGTTTTTTGTGTATTTAAATAAAATTTGAAAAAAAGTATCTTACCAAAGGATGATCTAGCAGGAAGGAGTAGGATCGCTTCGTGATGATCACTTAATGGTAAGACGTAGTAAGCACGTTTGTATACGTATAGAGAGTACCGGCACCTTTCTCGTAAGTTGATTTCTTGATACTGGTTCCTTGTATCGTAGATTGGTACGTAGCATTTTTTGTATAAAAGGTAAAACGGAGAAAAAAAGGGATAGTCAAATGAGAATTTAAATGGTGCGGTAAAGGATGGTAAATAGCATTGATAAGCAATAAAAGTACCCGAATTTTTAAGTTAAATACAGGGACATGACATGTTTTAGAATTAATAAAATTGATAAAATTTGTAACATAAAGCAGTGGAACTGAAGGCGTATGAATAATAATTTTATATAATTAGAAAGTAACTTAAAACTAAAGTAAAAAAAAAATAATTAAAAAAAAAAGATGTGAAGACAGAACAACTCTTATATGTCCCTTATAGTCTAACTTCAGAGGCCTCGAATTTCCCACTTTGTTTATTCCTTTTACACTAGAGTGTCCAGAGTGTGGAACCTACTGCCCGCAGAAGTTTTTTCTTCTCTAAATCTCCAAATATTTAACTCCTGTGTTAGTTAGCTACCTTTTACCACCTAAAGACACTCACGGTACGTTAATACTTAGGCCTTAAGCCTTCGTGAACTGGCCCAAGATAAAATAAAGTAAATTAAGCTATAAAATCAAAATTATGTATTTTTTTTTAATTATGTCACAAATGACAGATTAATTTGCTGTGAAAGGTAGATTTCTTATTTTCAGAATTAAGTGTGGTGGTGAGTCCATTGATTTTAAGGTTTCCTAAAATTACACCAACGTAAAAAAAAACAAAGTGCTTTTATATTACTAAATAGAGCTAACTGTTGTAGCATCAATATTAGTTAATTTAAATAATAGTTGATTTCCTTTGCTTAATGCTGAGGTATTCAAGGAACCCCTGAAATCACTTAACTTCCCATTATTCTTATTTTTAAAAATTTTAAAAATACACCTGTTACAACAAATTAATCTGTGATTTGTGACATTACGTCATACATTAAAAAAAATCCTGGTTTCACAATCTGTTGGAGTTTACTAAGATCAAAAAATACCAATTTTCAAATATTGTTTTAGTTATTAAATCGACCAATTTTTGTTTGATGTAACCAAAACTAACCGAAAATTTCTTGTAGATTATGGTTCCACTGTTTCGCCAGCTTGCCAAGTGTGTTAGCTCACCCCATTTTCAAGTGGCCGAGAGGGCGTTATATTATTGGAATAACGAGTATGTGATGTCATTGGTGTCTGAGAATGCGACTGAGATACTACCGCTAATGTTTCCTAGCCTGTACAAGAATTCTAAAAGTCATTGGAATAAAACAATCCATGGTCTAATTTACAATGCCTTAAAGTTGTTTATGGAAATGAATCAGAAATTGTTTGATGAGTGTACTCAGCAGTATCGACAAGAAAGACAAAGGTAAATTAAGAAGAAAATTAAGCAAATTATTTTCTGATTTAAATGTGAATTTTTACCTTCTTGTAACAATTTTAGAGCAGCATATATGGTGCTGTAAAATGCATAGGTTTATCTATGGCATCCACCATTAATTAAAACTTCAATTAAAAAAAAATCTTTTACGATTATATTTAGAAAAATTCGCTCTTTATCCAGAGTCTAGTTTGTCCAGTTTAATGCCTCCAAAACACAGTCATGTTCGCAATCGCGGAAAAAGTCTGCCATTGCTCATCAGAGCGGCCAAACTCTGCAGTACAAAGAATCGTTTAATCTTGTGGGTATTACTTTTAAACCTTAACTGGCACAATCACATTACATCCATAGCGTCAACAGCTTCAAAACAGCTTGGATTCCTTTTTCGAGCCAGAAAGTATTTCTCTTCTTCAAATCTGTATACTCTGTATGTATCCTAGATCAGACCTTTTTTAGAATATTGTTTCCATGTCTTGGGAATGGCGTCTCTTACAACACTAAACATCCTTGACTTTATTTAAAGAAGAACTGTTCGTCTAATTAATGACCCTTTACTTACAGAAGGGCTTCCTTCTCTTGCCCACTGACAAGCTGCAGAGGATCTGTCTCTCCTTTATAGGTATTTTTACGGCTTCTGCTATGAGCAGAGTTGGCCTGTATAATTTTTCTTTTGGCAGCTCCCAACAAAGCAACACATAGTGTCACTTTTATGTCCAAGTTGAGAGGTCTTGAACTTCCCACCTTGTTCGTTCGTTCCTTTATCAGAGTGTCCAGACTATGAAACCTGCCACCCGCAGACGTTTTCTCTTTTCCTCCAAATCTCCAAATTTTTAGGTCACGTGTTAATAAACTCGCTCTAACCACACCTCAGACACCCACTGTACCTTAGTACTTAGGCCTCAGCCTTTGTGGACTGTCCCAAGATAAAAAAAATATTTCAAGAACAGGGTCTTCCTGTATACACTTTTTATCATTCAGTTATAAGAAAAATATTTAAAAAATTTAAAAATATTTAGAAAGAAAAATTACTTATCAAAATTAAAGTAACACTACGTCAAGAAATAATAAACACATAGACTGAACAAAATCCATATATGTAATAACAAAATTTATGACATAGTATTTTACTAGGGAAAAAGAAAGACAAAATCAACGACAGGAGCTATGGGGAAGAGTTGAATCCCTTGCTATGTGCAGACCGGAGTATGATATAATTAGGCAGAAAACTATGGGTGAATGTAATAATGTGATAACAAGTCCAGAAGGTGAAGATGAAGTTAATTTAGAGAATTTAGAACAAGAAGCGCTAGAGGTAAATTGCATATAAGTAGTTATAGTTTTAGCTGAAATTTAACATGCTTAGTAGTAAGTTAAAAATAGTTTTAGTATATTTACTATGTTTTTTTACAACGCCATTAAGGGCCACTAAATGTTGTATGTTTATGTTTTTCTCTTATAAAGAAGTATAAAAAGAAAGTTGTACATTTTTAATGCATAATGTCTATGAATAAGTTATAGCAAATATGTTATAGCAAATATGTTTTAAATGTCAATATACGTCTCGATTTAAGGTTTGTTCCAACACGTCGAAAAACCGTCACCGAATGATCACGCACATTGATTAAAGTGCGTTCCATGTGAGACGTGACGGTTATCGGACGATCCTGTTTGTGTACCGACATAACTTGGGATCGTTTATGTTACGGTTTCAGAACGGTAATTCCGATACATGATCCAAATTGAAAACTGTTTGGGTTTGACTTGCGCGTTGAGCATATTGGCACTGGATTTTTGATTTTTAACAGCTGTTTCATGTTTCGTCTGCATTGTGCTTTAGCATTTACTATTTCCTTGATTGTTTAATCATTTAAAAGCATTAACTTTTACACCTCCTAAGCCCATCATTGAATTTAATTATCTTTTAAGATGAGTGACGATATTATGAGTGATATTTGCTAACTTTGATCACAAAAAAAATAAGTAGAAAAGTAGGGTTATATTTTCAAAACAAAAAATCCAAAGACATTTGACCTTTTGATTTGACAGTCCCGAAAATCCAACGTTTGTTACTTTAGGTTTGTTCCAGCACGTCGAAAAACCATCACCGAACGATCACGCTCATGCGCAGTGATTAAAGTGCGTTCCAACAGAGACGTGGCGGTTATCGGACGATCCTGTTTGTGTACCAAGAAAACTTGGGATCGTTTAGTTACGGTTTCAGAACGGTAATTCTGATACATGGCCTAAATTGAAAACGGTTTGGGTTGACTTGCGCATTGAACATCTTGGCACTGGATTTTTGATTTTTAACAGCTGTTTCATGTTTATTGTGTCATATTTCATCTTCATATGTTTACTGTTAAGGTAGGATTATGCAGAAAAGTTAAGTTAATTTAAGTTAACAAAAATTAAGTTATTATAAATTAAGACATTTGTGTGAAAACATGCCAATCAGTTTAAAAATAACAATAAAATTTAGCATAGGGCAAATCACTGTTAATAGGGTTTTCGTGATTTCTATTTTATTGGTGCACTCTCTGGCAGCTGTCTAATTTGTTAACTTCTTAAATAAATATTTGTCTAAAAAATATATACTTTTGTTACATTTTTTTATAACGCATGGGAAAGACGAGTTTCTGTAAGCCTATTTTATGATGTTATTGTGTGGGAGTTTAAATATTTTAAAAATGAAACGTTTATTTCATTTTATGATAAGGTTAAAACTTTTAAAAAGTTAAGAAAGTTAAAAGTTGTTTATCTTTTTAACTTAACTTAATTTTTAATTTATGTGTATAATTAAAACCATTTGATCACATAATGTTTATCTTTTCTTGTGTGACTTTAACTTAATTTAATTTTTCTGCATAATCCTAACTTTATTTAGCGAATAGCGTGCAACGTGCTTTAGCATTTTCTATTTCCTCGTTTGTTTAATTATTCAAAAACATTAATTTTTACACCTTCTAAGCACATCATTAAATTTAATTATCTTTAAAGATGAGTAACGATATTATAAGTGATATTTGCTAACTTTGATCACAAAAATAATAAGTAGAAAAGTAGAGTTATATTTTTAAAACAAAAAATTCAAAATCTTTTGATTTGACAGTCCAAAAACGATCCGCAAAGCGATCCAACGTTTGTACTTTTCGTACCGTCACGAAACTATTTTAAGGCCGCGCATGCGTCTAAGCGCACCAAAAAACAGTTCAAAAACGATTTCGAAACGATACCGGATTTCTTGTTGGAACAAACCTTTTTTGTACCGTCACAAAACTATTTTAAGTCCGCGTATGCGTCGAAGCGCACCAAAAACAATTCAAAAACGGTTTCGAAACGATACCGGATGCTTGTTGGAACAAACCTACTGAGATTTAAACCTGTTTGAGTTTTTTTAGGTTATTCTTTAGGTATATAAAAAAATATTGCTGAGTGTGATGTAGTCACTTAAGGCCACTCTACTACTACTACTACTACTGTTACTACTAATTACAAAAAAAATTTCCAGTTTTTACTTAAAACTAACGATAACAAAATATAAAGGAAATTTAAAAAAATGAAATTCATTAAAAAAAAATTAACATAAAGTTATGAAATAATATTTTTTATATTTACACTAAATTACCCAACCAAACAAAGTAAGTACGAAAAAAATTCGGAACAACATTTTTTATTCATCCTTTAAGAAAAATACCTACCAAGTATTAAAAAAATTAAAGGGGGTTAAGTGCAGTGTTTTCTCCACTTCATTCTGCATCGAATATTTCGTTTCTATTTTGATTACGATTTGACAGCTTGCTGGCACCTACCCCAAAAAAATTGTAGGCCTTAAATTTGTTTCGTATCTACTTTTAATTTCGTTTTTTTTTGTGTAGATATAAAAATATTATTTTATAATTTTGAGTTAATTTTTTTGAAGTTGATATAATTCTTTCAAATTACCTTTTTCGTTATTTTTAAATATATCTTTGTTTGTAAGAGTAATTTAACTTACAGGTCAAAAAAGCCCGTAACAGCAACAAGCCCCTCGTACGCCGTAAATCTGAACTCCCCCAGGACCAATACACCGTCAAGGCTCTAAACGATCACAAAAGAGCCGATGAATACCTCCCAACCCCACCAGACGTGAACAAGTGCTAGTCATACCTTTATCTTACTGAGCTTAGTGCCAATTATATTCACCGAATAATTATATTATAGTATATTTCCGACATTAAGAATTTTGACGTTTAAAAGTTAATAGTGCCTAAAAAATCAAATGAGATTAATTTTTTTTTATGTAATAAGAATATTTTAGGGACGTAGCGGTAGATGTATTGGAATTTGGAAGGACTTTGTAAGCATCAAAATTCTTAATGATCATTGATTAGACTATCATCCCGGGAAAATTTGTCCTGGAGGCATCTTAAAATAGGTGAAGTATTTTTATGTAATTAACGTGTCTACAATGATTGCTGAATAGGCAGGTACCTGACCATGGTCTGTCCAGTGTTGTCATCAATCCAGATGAGCATGTTTACATCAACACAAATCTAGCTTTTCGTAGGCCTTATTTAAAAGTTGTTGAAAAAGGGTTTAAAGTTGGATAATATACACAGCAGTAGCATCGGTGATTTAAATTAATTCAAATAATTTAAAAAATGGCTGGCACCATTTGATTAGTCAAGACTTTTATTGATGTTAGTTTAAATGTCTAAAACTTTTTAAAACAAGTTTATACCATTTTTACCAACAAAAGTACTAGGAAGAGTTCCAACAAATTATAATAGGGTGATGGCTTTAAAATTCCAGGGTACACTATTACTTAAAGAGGTCATCGCCAAAAAGAAGCCATATCTAACATGTTCTTGAAAATATATTGTATATAACAGGTGTATGGTATTACATTTAAAGTGATGAAAGGAAGAAATAATTTTTAAATAAATATAAAGTCAGCTTTCCCCTATAAACGATTCATAACTTAAATTCAATATAGCATTGTTTTTAAACACCACCCTTTGTAACTAAAGTGGGTTCTGTTCACCATCTATACTGTTTTTTTATTTTGTTTAAAGTGACTAAGTTACGAGTTTCATCATGAGTTCTAAGTAAATAGGATCTATAAAAGTACATATATTATATTACCTGCCTTGTAGACTTGGAGACATGTTAATTATAAGGAATATATTTCATTTAATTAGGAATATGTCCTCAAAATTATTTTAGCTACTTTTACCTCAATGCGTTTTTTTAAATGTCAAAATTAGTCAAGTACAAATTCACCCTTTTTTACTGAGATCGAATTTAAAACTTTAAGCCCTATATTTTTTTAATTGATGCACTATTTTTAAATTTATTTTTTAATATGTCTTAAACAATGTCACATTTTGTAATGTAATAATTAACTTATTATGGCAAGCGCATTTTTATAAATATTAAAAAAAGTTAGTTATAAATATTTATTTGACATATTGAGGTAAAAAAAAATTATGTATGTCTTTGAAGTCTATTATTTTGTTTTATTAATAAGGTTTGAGGCAGGTTCTCATAGTATCTCAAAATAAGTAGATTTCAGTAGTTTTATTCATATTGAGCCAAGAAGAGCCTAACAATACTAATCTGATATTATGTTAATCAAAGATAGGTTAGGGGTTTTAGCTTATACATTTTCATGTAATTAAATAAGGTTTAGTATATTTTTAATTTGGTGCCTTTTGATTAGTGAAAATCGTTTTTAATATTTTTACCATAGGCCTCTTATGCTCAGCTAACATAAACTGATCTGCACGTCTTTACATTTTGTTTTATTGGCAGTTCAGTTCAAATTGAACCTTGAGTTACTGAACTTGATTTTTAACATCATTTAGGGTTGACCTAATTTCGTTAATAAAAAATGCTACTGATCTTATCTTACGCCAAGCAGTTAGCGGGGTTGTTATATGCATAAATTACAAATATCTATGCAGGATGTAAAAAGTATGATGCTCACGATTTTAATGGGCGATACTGGAGCTCAAAACAAGTCAAAAAACCAAAAACACATGGGACAAATTGTTTTAGAAACATGGCTTTTCAAACTTTAAAAAAATCTGGCAACACCCCGCCTTATCACATCGAGTCGAACGTGGAACGTTTTTTGCAAGGTTTTACATATTTACAATATTTTTAAACATATGTTTATTTACATAAAGGTGTACTTACAACAAAATTAAGCTGAATATACATTTAAAGAACACAAATTATTATGTTTTAAAGCAGCACTGTTTTATTTTGCTTAAAGAATAAGATTTCTCGGTTGCACACATCCCGTTTTCAAAACACTTCGGGTACGCCTGCACTATGGTTGTCCTAAATGGATGTAGCCGTCGTGGCAATCTTTCACGGTAAATTTGAGCTGCTAGATTAGCATTTTGGTTTGCCTCGCCCTAAATTAATAACATATCGGTATATTTTCCCGATTTAAATACATTTTGACCTACAACGAACAAACATATCGCCACCAGTACGCACAATGCACGACTACACGAGGCTTTTGGGTAGCGTTGTTGCCAATTGTTTTTTAAATTTTTAACTGGGAAAATTTTTTTTTATTTCTAGATCGAAACATTTAAAACTTGGTTTGTTTTATTAGCAAATGAATCTACTGATAAGCGATTAAGACGAAAGTTTCCAATTGTTAAGCTTTTCAGAAATAATTGCTTCCAAAGTTTGTAACTTTGATATCGTTTAGACAAAAATCTGTCAAGTTTTGACACATATGTCATATAAACTTTTTGACTTGTTTTGAGCTCCACTATCGCCCATTAAAATCGTAAGCATTATACATACTCTTTACACCCTGTATAGTTTTTGCTTTCTTTGGAAGTAAAGTATTGTAAAAAAATATTTTAATGTGTTTATAGGTTTCTAGAAAAATCTTTTTAAAATAAAGAGTAGTAAGTGTTCTTAACCTTGATTACGGTTTTACTTATCATTAATACCAGTTAGATGAAAAATTGGTAAATACAGAACGCGATTCACGAAAATTATTTATTGCAAAAAATTTCTCTTACATGTAAGTAAGATTCCCTTTTCGATCTCCAAAAAGTAAACAAATACTTTTGAAGCTATAAAACTCTGGGAAATCGACCGCTGTGTGTGAGGTGACGTGATCCGACGTTCTGCGGTAATTCGTAAAGCTTTTTTCTTGACCATCAAAAAGTTTTTTATTGCAAAAAATTCCCCTTATATGTAAGTAACACTCCTTTTTCGATCTCCAAAAAGTAAACAAGTGCTTTTGAAGCTATAAAACTCTGGGAAATCGACCGCTGTGTGTGAGGTGACGTGATCCGACGTTTTGCGGTAATTCGTAAAGCTTTTTTCTTGACCACATATGAAAGCGTGACCTTGTGGAGGTCAAGAATACATATTCTGGGTAACAGTTAGGCGTTCTGACAGAAATCGGTTGCGCCTGGCTGTATTTCCGATAATTTAGATGCACCCGTGAGAAAAAAAGTACTTTTTGTAAATGCTTGAAGGATTGTCTATGGTTTAGAGCCATACAATACAGTCATCCCGAGAATGTGCAGTAGTTTTAACAGCTGGATTACATTAATCATAAAAAGTATTACCGCTTGATACTAACTACAATATAAATATATATTTTATTGTCTTTTTTAAATCTTTTTAAATATTTTGATTCTTCAGATTAAAGTCATACTGCCCTATTAGAATACTTTATTTCCACGAAAACATGGCTTGTTGGTTGTAATATATAAAATTCCCCCTGCAGTGGTAGCTAAATTTCTAGTTTTTATTACCATTATTTCTGTTGATACTTTTAATAACAACGAATAACCACAATATAATTATTAATTAGATAGACTTGTTAAAAAACCCAGTTAGATTTTTAAAAATATTTTCAATAATTTATTATGTATACTTAAAACGATTCTTTTGGCTCAATATTATGCTAGTTATATATTGGTTAGACTATTCTAAGGTTATGTTAAATATTTTTACTTCTGCACAGATTTTAAGCTTTAATATTATATAAACAGAGAAAAACTTTAGTAATGAAAATATCTGTTGGTCAAAATATGGTAAATTACCTGTACAAGTAAAAAAATCAAAATTACTTACCGGTTGGAGAATTGCCTGGAATAATATATGAAGGCTTAGTATCAAAAGGTAAATGTAGGTACTGGGTACAAATTTGTCTATGTGCCTAATTTTGTATATTTTTTTAAATATTTTGATTTTGTTTATAAGCAATACGGTTTACTTCTGCATTATTTTTCTAACACATATATCATAATAATGTTCAGTTATTAAAATGTTCAAAATTTAAAAAAGAATTAAGTCATATTTTAAATTTGGCAACGGTAGAAATTGTCAAAAAAGGATTGTTTTTTTAAAAATTATTTTTGTACAAGAATTTTAAAAAAAAAAAAAATATTATTTTACCTTATAGCGCTGGTAATAAATGCCGCCAAGCAGTGGGGTCTATTGAGTACAAAAAGTGGGGGTACCCAAATGTTTAATTTAAAAAATTAATAAAATAATATAGGCAATTTTTTTTTATTTTTCAAAATTAATTTGTTTTATTAAGTTGTAGGTCCTGAGCCTTCCTTCCCCTTCCGAGCATACGCTACTGTCCCCAATAAGTTTTTAGAGCTAAACGATTTTCTTGAAAGATCATTTTAAATCCTATTCTTTCCTAAAATTTTCCTGAACGACATAATAGAAGTGTTTAACATTAGTCAACTTAGTAACATTTTTCTAACTTTTATTAGCTTTTGCTATAGCTAACATTATCGGTCAACTGTTCTTAATTATCAAAATTCGTAGTTTTTTGTAAAACAAAAACTTTTTTTTCAATAATAAGATTTTTTGAATGATGTACGTTTGTAAGAAAATCAAAATAATATTTTTGTTTATCCTAAAATGCCCCTCGACATAATAGTGTCTTGTGAAATATTAGTAGGTGTGATTCAAAAGAAGGCAAGAATAAAGGCATTTTTATCTGTTTCAAATGGTTTAATAAATTAAAAATAATTCCCAATTGGGCGCTAAGTCATATTTAAATGTAAACGGAAATATCATATGCCTTGTAGTTTAATTCATAGTGAGTATGGCCAAGATTATTTAATAAGCACTTAGTAAATCAACATGCCACCAAAAGTTATGTTTTTGTTCTTAAAAAATCTTTTCAAGAAAATAATGGCAAAATATTTTTGTTTAATTTGTTGTTTATTTAATTAAAATACTTAGAAAGATTTATATCACATATTATTTCTTCCATCTAAAGCAGCAGTTTTCCTTAAGGAGAAAAATCAATTATTTTTTTGTTAAAAATTAGCAAACAAAGAAATTAATTTTCTAAGGATTTACACCATCACATTTAACGCCCGTAGTACGTACATTTACCTGTTCAGTTTAGTTTTGTATTTTAAAACTAATATAAAATCAACGAATTCTTGGATAGAAATAAAGTAAACAAACCTTGTTTGGCATTAATATGTTCAGGGGGGCAAGGAGGGATAGTTCTTGTAAACACACGGCACAACAACACACTAAATAACATCACTCCGGAAATAATAACTTTTTCAATGTTTATGGCATTGCCCCATAAATTACATTTTTATAAATCGATGATTCTTTATTGTTAAAAATTAATTTTAAAGCCGGAAAACTATTTTTGTTTATTATCTGAAGTGACAGACAGACATGACATTTACTTTAGATGCCCAATTCGATTGCTGTTGATCAAGTCAGTTTACAAAACGTGTTATTGAATAATGCAACCTACTAGAAAGAGATAAAATGATATTGGAGTGCCGTAAAACACCTGATTTACTATAATTTTTTATTAAACGAATGCTTGAAACTGTCATTTTAATAAATGTTTATATTTAAATCAATGTTGCCTATATTAACACAAAAACCAATATTTTTGAATAATTTTATTACATTTTCAAGGTAATTTCCTGATTTTGGTTTTTAAGATCTGGCAATTTGTTTACGTTTTTCCAAAACAAAAACAAACAGATCACTATACCAAACACCCTGCCAACAAACTGGCGTTGCGTTAATTCTAGTCCTTGAGTTTGTTGTATAAAATGCTATGTTAATTTTTTAAAAGCATACAATTCAATAAAGAACCAAACTTATATTCTCGCACTTTACAGAACAGAACCACAAGGTGCAAATAGTTAAGATTATTCTTTTAGGTTTTGGTGCTTTTACGGCTTTGTTATCTAAATTACTTTATTAAAAGTAAACATTATTTTTGTTTCATAGTAATACTTAAATCAATATATTATTTTATTTTGCAAATAAATGATTGCCTTTGAAGTACCCAACCTAGTAGAATATGTTTTACTCAGTAGTGTTTATATCTAGGATAAGGGAGAGTAAATTGGCTTTTATATGGCATAGATTTAAAGGAATAGACTTAATTGTCTATTTATGTAAAAACATAGGGCTATAGCCCTATTTTGAGATGTTGTAGTTTTTAAAAAGTACAAATAAATTTGGTGAAATGATTTAAAAATTTAAAACCGAACTTACAGTATGGATAATCCACAAAAAAATTATTAATCATATAAGTAGTTAGAAAAAAAAACACATGGGAGACCTGTAAAGTTAGCTTTCTAGTGTGTAGAATACATTATTTTTTACCACCGTCATTATCGGTAATTTATATACAAATATGAATTAACAAAAAAAATGCAGTTCTTTTTAACACTAAAATAACCCTTATTTGGATTAAACATGACCAAATATGAAATTTTATCTAATATGGACTGTGTCACACGAGCTTATGCTTAACTCAAATGGTCATTAGTGTCAATAAAGGTTACTGATGTTGAAACATTTCTAAGTGTTATGATAAGGATAGTACCATTTAAATTTTAACATAAACTTTAATAAATACATGGCACAAATACTTTGAAAATGGATTTAACGTCAGATTCTATAACAAGTTTTAAACCAGTTTCAGCCAATTAGTTTAATAAAATCAGGTTGATAATATCTTTATATGTCAAGCTTTATTCGCTCCGACTTTCGAACATATACCTGCTAAATGCAACCTTGCCGCTCGGCAGAGCGAACAAGCGTGCGAGAGAGAAAAAAGAATCACCTTTTTCTCTAGCACGCTTTTCTGGTTAGCGAGGAAGGGGTAAATTTTGGGCTCTGCGTACCGATTAATCAGCAGGTTATTTAGCCCTCTCTGCCGACCAATTAAAACAAACGTGCGAGAGAGAGAAAGGTTGTAAAAATATTCTTTTGTAACTCTCGCACGCTTGCTGGAACTGCCGAGTGGCAAGGGTACCTGTAATAGGTATATGTTTAAAGGCTCAGACTAATTTGAGACAGTACCTTCCTCTTACTCTGCTTTAGCCTAGTTTGAAATAATCAATTTATATATTTACCTAATAACATTTATTTTTAGTATTCTTCTCAAAAGTTGTAAATATGTTCTTTTAATATAATAGTATAACTGTTAATAATTGTGTATATGTTGAAAGTTTGTAATGTGAGAAGATGGTTACATTCTGATTAAACAAAAAATAAAGAATTACCTTAAAGAAAATAGTGATTAGATGCGGAAATGTCTACAGGGAGGCATTATTATATTTTATTTTTGTATTGCATTGGAACAGTGTTCAATCAACGACATTTATGGGGTTCTTTTATTGGTGAATATAAGTAATCATTTTTAGATTTGTTAACTTTATACGCTGAAGAAATACAGATATTGCTACATCAAGCATTAAAAATTACAAAAATGATTAGAATAGTCAAATTGCTTTATGTGTCAACTAAAAGTAGGTCTAAATAATGTTAAAGTCGAAATACATTCAATAATTAGTTTTAAGGATATACACTATGTATCTGGTAAGATGAAAGGAATCTGTATAGTACTGTTAAGAAGTTGATATTGTATTAGACAGTATTTTTTTAATGTACAGCTTTGCTTTTATGATAAATATAATATTGTTTTAAAAGTAGACTGTACGTTTTGAATTCATACCCGAAATAATGATCAAACTCTTCGAGCATATACTTTCAAGATACATCCTTGCCGTTCGGCCATGAGAACAAGTGTGCGCGAGAGAGAGAAGAATAGCAGTTTAACCTTTCTCTCTTGCCTCACATGCCTAATTGGTTTGCGTTCTGATGGGGCAGGACACATACCCCTCCCTGCTGACCAATTAAACCCGAGAAGCGAAAGGGTATACTACTATTCTTCTTTCTGTCTCGCACACTTACACGGCCAGCGGCTAGGCTCCTCCAGAAGGTATATGCTCCAAGGTCAAACCTGTCACTGTCAATACTGTGAGTAGTCACAGTTGTTTTTACTTTGAAAATTATTTAGGTAATTGTTTTATATCACTGTTTCGGCTATTTCAAGAGATTTTTAAAAATTTCTTTTACAGGCTACTTATATGGATACAATATAATAATAATCTGGTGGGGGAGCTTCAAAAATATGTTTCAATAATTTTTTATTAAGAAATATATACTAATACATACTTACGGGGAGTCGCGTAATTTGAAAATTGAGCTTTTTTTAAATAATGCATTTAATGTAAAAAAAGCAAATAATTAGTCTTTTCTAATACGTCTCCGCATTTTTACGTCTGAAATATAATTGTTTAAAATAAAAAGCCGCTTTGCTAACCAGAACTAACCATGACCGACTAGAACTTAGGGCTTTTAAATTTGTCTAAATTATTTGTAAAAGTTATAAATACAATTTTAACAATTTATTAGAAAAAAAACGGGAAATATATATTTACACTTTTTAAAAAAATTATAACTTCTCCATATCAAAAATTATAAAAATTTTGTTAATAACTATGTAGGGATAATTTGGACAAGGTAGGTAGGTAGGTTTAAAGTGAGTGGACTTTTTACGCCCTCCACTGCGACCGTCTCATTGTGGCTGACACTTTTATATTTTCCCAAAGGATCGGACTTCTAATGAATCCGATACCAGTTTGGGGGTTCTTACTCTCTCTTACTGTGTCGCTACCGACACAAGTTCGATGTCCTGGTCCTGTCTCCTGAAGTATGACGAGCAGACGATTAGATCCATCATGCCCTCCTCTCCGGTCTAGTGACGTGGGTAGCTACCAGGTCCTTGTTACAGGAACCAGATGTTTTTTCTAAGGCCGATCTCCGGCTCTTGTCATATGAAAACGGTCCTTGTTACAGGAACCAGATGTTTTTTCTAAGGCCGCATCTCCGGCCTTATCATATGAAAACGGTCCTATCCGCTTTCTTTATAAAGCCAGAGAACCCTTTTTCCTATAAAGGAGGTTCTGTTTGGATTCAGGGAACCCTTCCTAAGTACCTGGTTGTTTGGGATGGATTAGCCCTTCCCCGTGAAACAGGCGCCGGTGACTTCATGGGCACCTTACGAAACGGATTCACCCGTTCGGTCGACGCACCTTTGTCTGCTTGTGATCTTGAGTGGCACCTCTCGAAACGGATTTATCCGTTTCGGTCAGAGCACCTATGTCACTTTTTTCCTATGAAAGCGGTTCTGTCCGCTTTCTGTTTGGAGCTAGGGAAGTAATAGTTCACCACGGCAGAGCCCCGCATTACCGCAGTAAGGCTAGATACTCTGAGAGGTCGCCCTGTATCTCAGAGGCACCGTTGGGGACACCTGTTTAAGGTACAGGATGTCATTCACTCATTAGCACGGTATGCTAACCCTATGCCGATAACCAGCAACTCTAGCGCATGTTCCAAAAGATCCTACTGGGCCCAACCACAACGACGATGTGTGAAAACAACGGTTGGGTAATTTAGACAAATTCAAACGCTCTAAGTTCTAGTCGGCCATGATTAGTTCTGGTTAGCAAATCGGCTTTTTATTTTCCCCAATTATAAACAGTTTTTGTGTTCATCTTCTGTTGTATTATTGCTGTTGTATTCCCGCCCAGCATCCCTGTTCACTCCTCCATCCCGTAAGTATGTTTTAGTATATATTTGTTGTTAAAAAATATTAAAACATGTTTTTGAATCTCCCCCACCGGATTATTATTATATTGTACCCATATAAGTAGCCTGTGAAAATTTTTTTAAAAGTCTATATGAAACAATTACCATTATTTAAACGTCTAAAAATGTGAATTGGATGCTGAGAACACTAACAGGATTTTTTCGCGAAGTAACCGTTTACTACCGTGTATCTCTTCTCACTGTTCTTTACTACAGATTTAAAAAAAATACGGCCGAGTAATGATCGCGTTGTTAAATTTAGCAATGGACTTAGCAATTGTTAAAAGTTAACAACGGTTTAGAATGTTTAACAAAATGTCAGATTTTGACAGGTTGCCTACTAAAATCATTGAATAACACTGACAATGACGTTTTGTTAAACATTCTAAACCGTTGTTAACTTTTAACAATTGCTAAGTCCATTGCTAAATTTAACAATGCGATTATCACTCGGCCGTAAATCAGATAAACGGTATCTTCACGAAAAATAGCTATAAGTGGGTGATTTTCAACTACAGAGAAAAGTGCGCATTAATGCCGCATTAGCGAGCCTTAATTTAAACAGCCAAGACCGATTAAGCGAGGCAGTGCGGTAGCTGAAACACTCATGTTGATCATTGAGCGGCATAATGCGGTTTTGTGCGCAAATTGAAAAACACCCAGTATTACCCTGCGTTTGTGCTTCTGCCAGCAACTGTATAAACAGCGCATGACCAACACGTGACACGTGACTCACACGTCGACACATCCATGACCAACGTCAAAAGGATAAAACTTGGCTAAGTTTGAACCGCACGGAACAGCAACTTGAACTGCAAACAGCATGGGCAACCTCGTTTATGAACGATAAAATAATTAAACGCCACACTTTTAACTTGCCACCAGGAACATTAGGTTTATAACAGTTTATAACCCCCGAAATTTAATTATCCAAAGAAGGCCAAAGTTAGTTGAAAAGAAACACAACAATACGTTTATTTTTTTTATTTACAACGAAGTTATATTTGGTATTTTTTTATAGGATAAACTCCGATAAAGTTATTTAGGCTTATATAGGCTAATAAAACATTTTAAATACAAAGATACAAAATAATACATTAATAGTAACTTGGTAAGCTTAAAAAATGTTTGAAATATCAAGAAATGTCAAATAATAGGTGTCATTTTTTAAGTTTACCCGTTACTTTTTTAGCATAATATTTACATAGAGTATAGCTATTATTAAAAAAGTTTTAAATGTTTACCCTGGCCCAAAAGCTATTGTGAATTTTTTTAAATGAAAACAGAACAGTATAATAAAATAGTGTTTTAAGAATATATTTTTTTTAAGGTAAGGATCGTTATCGTGAACAAATTACCTTGCGGGATTACCTGCTATCTTAGAATTTTAAGGTTCCTACAATCTTTGCATACAGCAAGACCTACATGTCTTCATTAAAATAATGTGTACTTAACTATGGTATATGGAATGATGAGCACCTTAAAAAACATCAATCTTCAAATTGGACGCCTAATCTTAAATATATACAAAAAGGTTATCAGATGGTAAGGATGTAACACATTTACTTGACATGGTAATGTACACGTGAAGGTTTTAGGTAGGGTCAAAATTTGGCTTTAAATCTCTTAGACAAATCACATAAGTGTCTCATAGGAAATGTTAAAATTGGGTAAGTGGGCGGCTATACTATCTTACACAAAGGTCTGTATAGTTGATAGTTACAAAGTTCCCATAGGTATCTAAGATAAATGTATTACATAACAAACTTGAAGAACCGCCATAAGAAATATTTTTAATTTTGCTTTATGAATTAAAAAACAAGAAATATATGATTGTTTTATAATGTATGATGGTTTATTTAATCTGTATTCAGAATTCTTAAATCTTACATTATTTGAATATAAGCAAAGGATCCTTCTGTTTTCATTTAGAAAATTCACTGTGTATAATCCCTTTTAAGCCTGTCCGAAGTGAACACAGGCATGGAGAACTCACAAAATATAAAAAGCTATTTTAGATGAAAAAATTAACATAAAAATAAAAGTTAAATATAGGTTATTTCCATAAGGAGTTTATGCAAACAAATAACATAAAATAAAAATAAGAAATAACTTCAGGATAACCATCTTTTAATTTCTTTATTCATAGTTAATTAATAGAAAGGGTTACTTCTCCATGACTGTGTATCATAATAATTGCACCGCAAGAAACGACTTTGTGATTGTATATAATCAAAATAGAGTTTTATTAAAATATAAAATAATATTTTACCCAGTTATATAAGCATTGTCAATATTAGGTTATGTGACACTTGCACACTAAAAATATAAGCAAGTTTCAAAATAGTTTTTAAAGTTGGTAATATTTAATTTTATATTTTATAGGTACATAAATATAATAAATTACCAACTACAGATATATTAAAAATGTTAAAAAACAGTTATCAAATTCGTTATTATTTACTTGTATATTTACAGTTTAATTAATACATCATCACCGATATATTAATTAATCATTTCTGCTGTTTTAGAGAGCGGAAACACGGCGGATTAAAATTAACAACCATATTCACTAAATAGGATTAAGGTTTAAACCGGATCTAGTTATCATGAAAATAAAAACTTTAATTGATCAGTTGTGTTTTGTTAATGACATTGTTATAGTAAATCGATAGTTCGACGTTTTTTTATAAGAAATGATCTATAATGTGTCCATCTTCGGAAAAAATACCTAGTAAGTAACTATGGCTACTGACTTTCACCAATAGATTACATTTTTTGTTGTCGTAACTATGGTTACTGACTTTTTAACCAATAAAATACATTTTTTGTTGTTATTCTTAATCGAATATAAACAGATAGATATTTCGCGTCGGAATAAGTGAATAAATTCAATTTCTTTTGAAATTAAGCACATTTTACAAATTCTTTTAAATAAAGAAAATTCTTATCCAATATTGTGTACTATTTAAACTTGACAAGTTATTCTTAGAGATGTCGGTTTAAACCCATAAAAAAGGTTTTTAATTAAGACCATTTTAGTAAATATTGCTGTCACGTCAAATCCAATTCTCTATATTACTCGTAGTGATGAAAAATTTCTAGAAATATTTTCGAAAATATATCAGGAAACTTTGGAAATATATGGAAATATTGGAAACATAGAAATAAAAACTACAAAACTAAAAAACTAAACATCGAATAAAAGTTTATCATAGGTAATACCATAAATGGTCAGATTTGGCTGGACATTTTGAGAAATGAGTTAAATTTCCGAAATATTCAAAACCAGGCAAATAATATCTGGCTCAAAATCTAAGTACAAATGATATTTGGTAAGACAATTGCGCGAATAAAACAAAGTTAAAAGCAAAATAACAATGAACGACACGATTGATAGAACCGTAAACTTACCGATTTTTTTAGCCAGTAATTTTTTCCCTTCTATCCGATAGCAAATTTTGATTTTTGACATCTTAAATGGTTATTATTTATACAAGAGTGGAATTGTCATTTAAAAGTTAAAACGCAAAAAACATTAATATAAAAAAAATTTAAGTAATAAAAATACAAAGAAAACAGTGAAATTTCTAAAAAAGTAATTACACACGACCATGAGACACAAGTCGTGCAACTTGATCAGGAGGTATATCTTCATCGATATTATCCACACCTTGAATATTGTATTCAGCATCAATGCCGTCTTTATGTGACACCTTCTACCCTTCATAATGGGAGTGCAATTAAACTTCTTCTAACGCAAGCAATAGCCAACAAGCAATAATCGGTGAATCCTCGAGATCGAGATTTTATTATTCGTAATTGTAATATTGTACATACTTATTCGGAAATTATTTCTCTAGTGTGAAATTTGTACAACACAAAACTTTAAGAATTGATAAAAATCTTTGTTTGATGGTTTAAAACGCATTCTAATTTTTTTCCCATATTTCCAAAATTTCCAATATTTTCGAGACATGTTTGGAAAGTTCCAATATTTCCATTTCCATGGAAATAAATATTTCCATGTACAGGGTGTCCCAAACTGGACGCGTTCTTATGGGAACAACCCTTATTTGAAGGGATAGAACAAAATTGACCAAGGTGTCCGGAGCTCAAATTTAATGAAAAAACTACTGGCGCTAACAAAACTTTGCTATCTCTTATAGTTTGGCCACTAGAGGGCGTTTCTCGAATTTCGTCGATTTTTTAAATGCCCCATAACTTTCTTATTAATAAAGATAATTAATTTTGATAAAAACTTTCTTAAGGCACTTTTTTTCGTAGAATTCATTGCGATAGGCAGATTTTTTACAGGGCGTTTAGATTTTCGAGCACCACCCCAAAATCAATTTTTTTATATGGACCACCCTATATATTATATGATTTTTGAAAAGCTGGTAAAATTTCCTAAATTTTGATGTATCACTTGTTATGTTTATCTTAAAAACCATTAGCAGTATTACGATTTAAAAATTAAAATAATGTGCCTACAGAAATCAACATTCCCATGACAAATAAAATGACATAGGATGCTAACATGTTATGATTAAGACAACAGATCTAAAGTTTTATGATAAGATTACTCATAGTTAATATATTAAATTAATAAACGACAACAACAACAAACCAACAATATTAACAAAAAAACATAACTCTACCTAATCCTAATATATTCTATGGAATTTAATTAACGATAATAAATAAACAAAAAACAAATGTTCAAATTGTCTCCCATTTTGTTGTACGCAAATTCTACATCTTTTTTTAACAGCATTAATAAGTTCTATATTTTGAACTCGGTTAAACGCACCTCGCAACGCCCTTTCTAATTCTTCCCGGCTATTAAAATTATTGATTTTATAAGTAAGGTCTCTAATTCTACCCCAAAGAAAAAAATCTATGGGAGTCCGGTCCGGTGACCTGGCAGGCCGTTTTATGGGCCCTTGATTTCCCATCCAATTTTTACCAAAGTGAACATTAAGGTAATCGTTTATGGTCCTTGCACAATGCGCAGTGGCACCATCATGCTGGAAGAAGACTCTGGGTATCAGATTTATGGGAATATCTTCCAAGAATGGTTCAACCTGGTCCCTTAAAATATCCAAATATTGTCTAGAATTCAGCGGTTTATCATAAATGTAGGGTCCAATGAATTGTCCTCTAAAAATTCCCACCCAATCATTAAAGCTAAATCTTCCTTGTTCTCTGTTTTGGACAGTCGCATGGGGATTTTCTTGGGACCAAGTGTAATCATTAAACCGATTAAATATGCCCGCACTACTAATCGAAGCCTCGTCAGACCAAACACAATTTAGAGCAAAATTTGGTTCATTTTGTATTTTATTTAAAAACCACTCACAAAAACGAGTTCTTCGATCAAAATCCCCAGGGAGAAGATGATGAATTTTGCGGGTTCGATAAGTTTTCGATTTGTTTGTTTTTTAAATCCTGTGGTTTTTGCTTCTGGATATGCCAGTCTCTGCTTCAAGTTTCCTTGTAGAAGTTGTACCATTATTTTCATATAAAGTGAATACGGTTAGAGTTTTTACTGCATTTTGGTTTTGAATTTCTTGATTTTGAGCATAATTTGCTCTGGGTTTGTTAAAAGAGCCAAAATTTTGAAGATTATGGGCAAGTCTAGCAAATACATCCCTGGATTCGGGATATCTTTGAAAATACAAGTTTCTTGCCGCCTGAGCATTTTTATTGCTTTCTATGTAACATTCAAGCATGTTGAACTTTTCAAAATTTTCATACATTTTTTAACACTTTTCAAAAACCTTTCTTAAAAACTTATTTAAATTACTTTTTTCTACTAAAAATACCAAAATATTTAACAATATCAAGTACCACTGTCAATTCTCAACTATTCAGAAGCTGTTAAAATATTAAAACAAAAAAATCATATGCACGGCCTACTGCTTTTTTAGGCAGGCATATGTGGCTTTAATCATAATATGTTAGCATCCTATGTCATTTTATTAGTCATGGCAATGTTGATTTCTGTAGGCACATTATTTTAATTTTTAAATCGTAATACTGCTAATGGTTTTTAAGATAAACATAACAAGTGATACATCAAAATTTAGGAAATTTTACCAGCTTTTCAAAAATCATATAATATATAGGGTGGTCCATATAAAAAAATTGATTTTGGGGTGGTGCACGAAAATCTAAACGCCCGGTAAAAAATCTGCCTATCGCAATGAATTCTACGAAAAAAAGTGCCTTAAGAAAGTTTTTATCAAAATTAATTATCTTTATTAATAAGAAAGTTATGGGACATTTAAAAAATCGACGAAATTCGAGAAACGCCCTCTAGTGGCCAAACGATAAGAGATAGCAAAGTTTTGTTAGCGCCAGTAGTTTTCTCATTAAATTTGAGCTCCGGACACCTGGGTTAATTTTTTTCTATCCCTTCAAATAAGGGTTGTTCCCATAAGAACGCGTCCAGTTTGGGACACCCTGCACAACACTAACTACGCAATAAGTATGCAGCTGGGGAAAATAATTACTAGAAAAAAAGATCGTGCCCAGTCTGCAATAACTCCGATCTTTCAATAAACTAAATATGTTAATTTATTACCTTGTTTGTGATTAAATAGCACTCTCTTCTAAAACTTATTTCCCCAATTTATTTTATTTTTTAATTTTACTGGGGAGTGTATAATATGTTTAGGGAAACACTTGTTTGTAAATAGAATTTTTTAAGGAGGTAAAAAGCTTCACTTTCGTTCATACTTGTTAAAGTTACAAAGTTGGTTAGACAAAAAAATGGTTAAAGTTTAATATGTACAGAATAAAGCAAAAACTTTCAAAAATAAGTAGGTATCATCAACGCTTCTATAACAAACGAGAATATTTTAGAAAATATCAGTCATTAAATTCAGTTTATTTTAAATATTAGGTTTGATTAATACTCTACGGGCATTTTAGTTTCATTTTTATTTAAATAAGTTTAGTTGTTTTAAGAACTTAATATAGCAATAAAAGTACAAAAATAAAATCCGTTAAGTATATACATCTTATTATTTAATATTTTTGTAGGAAGCTACTAATTATTAAACTAAAATGTGACCTTAATAATTATAGAGAGGTTTGCTAAAAATCTAAGAAAAAAATAATTAGAATACATATATATATATATATATATATATATATATATATATATATATATATATATATATATATATATATATATATATATATATATATATATATATAATTTGGGGCAAGTAAACTAGTTCGATATGTGCCTTATTCTTATCATCTTTAGGATTTTAAAAAAGTGTAGGATGTTTAAAGCAGTCCCCTCAAAAAGTTTCTCACTTTTTTAACTTTGGTTATCTGCAACTCATAAGCAGTATTTTCTGATTTTAGTTTGTAGATGCCTTTAATACTAGGGTACCTTGGAACAATGACTTACATTATTTGGAATGTAAGTTTATTACGAAAGTTGCTTTACAGTATCTTTTAAAAATATTATTTGTCGATTTGCATATTTTTCAAATAGACTATAAAACCTAAGTAGAGATTTTACAGACGTAGATGAAAATACACAATAGTCTTTATAAATCAGCAAAAATTAGCGGTAATTTAATACAACAGTGGCACTATATTGGTAGATAAAATGTTCCTGGCGACGGTATTTATTTCAAAGTATTAAATAATTGAGAAAATAAAAAAGAACTGAGAGCAACTGAATAACAGGGTAACTAAAGTAGACAGATCATTAACCTTTTTTAATACTTTCTTTTTCTTTCCACAGTTCACAGTTTATATTAATATTACATGAAACATAATCATTAGTAAATGCATGTCTACAGAGAATAATGATTACCCAAAAACCTTTTAAAGATACCTCAAAGTAGCCATGTTAATCCATATGACTTGTTAGATACAAAAAACATGTTTTAAAGAACCGCCTTACAATTCGAAAATTACTTTAAAGTGCGTTTTCAAAAAATATGATCTTGAGCGATTGGGGAATTTTATGCTGTGAGTAATATTAACTCTATTCAGATTAACATGCATTTTTACAATTAATGTAAAAATTCAATCTATGAAATTTTATTAATATCCCTGTTAGTATGCCGTAGATTATTACCAAAAATAGTTTAAACCTTTTTAGCTCCTAATTTCATAGGTCCACCCGTACTTCTACTTGCCCTCCTTGCCTCCAATTCTTTTTGTCGCAACATTTTTTTTTCTTCGCGCTTTTTTCTAGCTTCTTCTAGTTTTTGATTACCTAAAAATATTATAAATGAATTAAAACTACATATAAAAAGTTGGGATAATATTTTTTTTAAATATAAAATAACATTTACTGATTGAGTCCTATAACTTACCAATACTTGAATTTTCGTCAATAGGTTCAAATTCTGTGTCATCCCAAGCGGATTGTGGTTTACGATTGGATATTATAGACACATTGTTGTCGATTTTTGGTGGAATTATCGGTGTTGTATCAGACGGACTCCATGCATCAGATGGAGAAGTCAGTTCAGCCTCTACCTCCTAAAAAGGAATATATAAACAAACAGTGTTAGTACTAGCTGTATTAAGAATGATGTATAATCATAGGCGTGCGCAGGGTAAAGCTGGTGTGGGTGCCGAGATAATAATAATAATAATATTAATGATGTGAATAAAACTATGAATAACAATATATCGATATTAATACATTGTTATTAATAAAATTAATTAATAATAAATTAATAAGAATAAATTCTTAGGAATGTTTGGTAAATATTTATGAAATAATAAGAAACCGAGTACATTATACATTATTTATTATAAAAGCATTCTTCTCTCATAAGGTACAATTTTTTTAAATTCGTTTATCACAGTACTTATATCAATATTTGCGGCTAATTCCTGTTTCACAAATGGAACCAGGAGATTGTCTAAACGTTCTTGGCGCATTGTAGATCTTAATTTTGATTTTAGCATATTCATTTTCGAGAAGGTGCGTTCGCGTGTAATTTTTTAATCGAACCTTATCAAATAATAATTTTCATATTTTAAATACAGTAATCTTTTTCAGACTAGTGGGGGTGCCACGGCACCCACTGTGCGCACGCCGATGTGTATAATACAAATCACATAATATAAGGCATGTAATTACAAAGAATGCATAATAAAAGGCCCTACTGTAGATATCAAAGCTGGTTTAAAAAGTTTAATCTAGAATATATGGATTTATTAGATTTTTTTCTTAAAGCTAGTAACGGTAAGTTAAATAAATATATTATAGCAATTTTTATACCGGTTCTTCCTCCAAACTACCCCATTCCTCATTATCCCAACCATCTGTCACTTTCGCACCTCCTGAACCAGACGGAGGGCTTGTTGGATCACTTGCAGTTCCAGTAATACCCCCACTTCCACTACTGCTTGCCATCTGACCTCCCGTCTAAAAAACAAGCAACTTTGTTTTACGAAACAAGATTTTTAAATATATTTTATAATTTATGTGTATATTTATTTACATAATGGTAGTGTCTAGAGGTTTGGGTAAAACATTCTTATAATTAAAGTGAGCAAGAGAAATGTCTGAAAATTTTTTCGTAATTCGACCGCTAGGGGGAGTAACTGCTACGAAGGAACATAAAATATACACTATCTTGAAAAGTTAAATGAAATGGTAATATTTTCTTGACTGGTTTTTAGGCACTATAAAATTACCCAAATTTTAGTGAAAACCGCAGCGCAATATCTCCAGCCCTTTTCGATATATAGGTGAAAATATTAAAATTCCATAACCTAAATCGGATCAAGTTACCTTTGCAAAAAAAAAACAAATTTATCAGCCATGATAACCGACGTAATTTAAATTACAATTCAACCTTTTTCCCACTTAACACAAAATTCTTAACACTACGAGCCTTTCTTCACACCTTATCCAGGCTTTGGACTGGTTCAAAACTAGTTTTGGAGCGTGTTTTAAGGCCAATGGGCAAACAAACAAACGAGATACAGCCGCCTTGTACGCTTTCCAGACGCCCTGTACATTTATTTTCAAGTATATGGATTACGATTATGAAAAAAACTAAAAGTAATTAACGTAAGACAGTTTTTTTCCCTGAAATATTCAAAAAGTTTCGAGAAATAGGTACTGGGGAAATCTAAACTCCCACAGAATTTAGTTATAAGATTTGTAGCAGTCCTAATAGCAAACCGTCTAGTAAAACTTTCAGGCATTCTGGACATTTTATAATATTTAGTGATTATAGGCAAAATAAATTTCACGATATCCCCCTCTAGATGCAAGTGTAAAGTTCCAAGTATAACATGGACTAATTATTCGGTAAGTGAATTCCCTTTATAAAAATATAAAACAAGCAAATATAATAAGTTTGTGTTGAACTGAACTGAACTGACAACTCCAAGACACATCAAACAAAAAAAATATAGGGATTTTATAGCAGCCTTACAAAAGATTAGAAAATATGCATTTAGTGTCCATATGTATCTCCAAGTCTTTAAACAAAAGTAGATAAAAATCTCATAAAACAACAATTATCAATATTAAGAGTCACATTATAAAGTTGACACCATGAAAATATAGTATTAATATCATTTTGCAAGGATATCATGCCACACATGGATGTAACTCTTTTGTATTATTGCAAAGGGTAAATAATAATTAGAAGATGAGCTACAGCTCAAATTATTAATAAAAATACCAAACAAAAGACGTATATCGTTTTTAATACTACTTACTTCCATATCTCCCCAATTGTCATTATCACCCCAATGGTCATAATCATAGTCTGACACTGATTCATTCCCTCTACTCCCTTCTTCATGTTCTAAAGATGTCATTGATGTTACACTTGATGTGGTTGTTGATATACTGCTGCTTGATGGTTGTTCTATATAATGACCAAGGTAAATTTAAAAATGATATGCCTAAACACCCAGTAATTAAATACTAACCTAAAGACCCTGGTTTATTTAACATTTTATTAGCAAAAGTGTTCATGGATTTCACTGTATCCGATTGACTTCTATAAAATTTCGCAGTAACTGCAGTTACAGCCCATCCAGCCCAGGTTGCTGCTGCGTTACTTAAGCTAGGTGTAGCAGTATTAACATCAGCCTCTAAAATAGGAAAAAATATATTTTATTTATTAGTTTCTTAACTGCACATTTTCTTGGTACTTCATTTTTATAGAGACTGTCCCCGTTTTAAAAAATATTTCTTATAATGAACATTTACAATTCCATTATGGACAACCTGTATGACTAATGATTTTAATGTAACATTATTGTAGTTACAAAGAGTTTGCTAACTACTTAGCCCTCAATATTTCTAAAATTAAACTTATGTCCTTTAAGTCCACTATTAGTAAGATATACTTAGAATTCAGGTTAATGGAGAGCAGTGAGGTCATAGATTCTTGGGATTGCATATTGACAAAAGACTAAAATTTGATCAACTTGTGTACTACATTATCTAGAAGCTGTTGTGGCTTTGAGGGTAATGGCATGTTAAATGGGTTTTGTTACTGCCTGGAGTTTTTATTTTACCCTTGTTGAGTCCCACCTATATTATGGTGTATGTTTTTGGGGATGTTGTTCTCATTATCTGTTTTGATTGCTGATTATTTTGCAAAAACTTGCTGGACATATCTTGTGTGGAGTGAACTATAAACAATCATGTGGATCCTTGTTTAGTGCACACAGAATTTTAACCCTTCCCAGTCTCTTTGTTTTTGAAACCGTTTGTATGACTGTTCATAAGTTTGCTTTAGAAATTTATGATAATTCTTTTGTATACTCTTCTCGACATAAACACATGCTGTACCTCCCTATACCACTGTCTGCCCTTGTAAAAAAATCAATAATTTATGAAGGTAAAATGCTTTTTAATCATCTAACACTTACCCTAAGAAATATACAAAATATTAAACGATTTTGAGCCCAAGTTAAAGATCTTTTAGTCAAGGAAGCCTTCTTTACTTTGGATGAATATTATGACTCAGCATCATAAATGCCTATTTATTTTAGCTTTTTTTTTTTTAAATAGAGTTGATAAAAACTCTCTTTGAGGAATTTGCTCGAAGGGTGGTCATAATATGTTTTTTTTTTAAGTATTTATCTGCGTTTTAAAAAAATAGTTTCTTGTTTAAACAGATCGAATAATTAATATTTCATACCCTTACCCATGCTTTCTCTTAAACTGGGATCTTCAGAAACCTTTTCCAGTTTTCCTAGAAAGCCTTTAATAGTTCTAAAAACAGAATCTCTTACTGATTTTTCAGGATCTAAGGCTAAATGACATAATGCAGGTAATATTCTTTGAGATACCTCAGCTAGTAAGTAGTATTGTTGTGTAGCAGCTAATGCCAAAACACCTAAAAAACAAAACAAGTTTCTAAGTATTTAGATTATAAGTAACATGTGTAACTAATTTGATTCAGCAAACATTATTAACTAAATTTCCGTGCTTAATAATAAAATCCAAAGTAGGAAAATTTAATTATCCGCTCGAAAACCTGATTAAAAGAAACCAAAGTATTAAAATCAGACTAAGTAGTCTGTATTACAATACATATTACTAGATTCTGTCAAGCACGTTAAAAGAAAGTTTTAGTACAATAAATATAAGTAAAATAGATAATTAAATTTAATTTTAAGATCATTTTTAAAAGAATTAAGCTATATGATAATGCTGTCTGAACGACTGCATTCTTTTACCAACAAGTGTTTTTTCACAATATCTCTATTATACTTACCAGCATTTCTAGCTGGCGGAAAAGGATCTCGCATAGCCCTTATAAAAGCTGAAATCAAAACCTTTTGTCTAATTTGCGGATGCAAGTGATGGGCAATTTTGCCTAGACAAACCGTCGTATTGGTTCTTATTCCACCCTGGTCATCCTTTGCTTGTAAACGAGCAAAATGGCGCAAAACTTCAACATTTAAGTTGTTGTAACTTAACTTAGGGGCTAGATGTATCACAGACTGAAAATACGAAAAGTAACTTAATTTTTAACCTCAAACAATATATACAACTAATTTTTCTATAAGTATAATTAAGTAATGCAAGAGACGGCACAGCTTTAGGAAAGGGAAGGTAACAGCATAAAGGCGCGTTTTTTCTCCTAATCCTGTAATGTATATAAATTATTTAAAGATTTGTATTTATTCTACATTTGATGTTTATTTGTTTGGTAATTATAAATTTTTTCCTAAGAATTATGCAATAAGGTGTTTGTTTTATTATATGAATTATAATAATATGAATTACGCACAGGTCCCATTTTAAGTACCCTTGGAGAGAGAAAGCAGAATCACAGTATAAGATTTTTTACTCGCTTCAATGTGCCGATTAGTCGATTGGGAGAGACTGATCAATCTGCATGAAGAGCAAAATATCTATCCCTCCCACCGACCAATCAGCACGTTGGAGCAAGAGATAAAGGTTATACTGTGATTCTTCTTTCTCTTTTGCACGCTTGTTCACAAGGCCAAGCGGCAAGGCTGCCTCTAGTAGCAATATGCTTGAAGATAATACTTAAATAATTGAGGTAAACACTTTACTTAACCAAACAACAAATTGCTGTGAACCATTCGACATAGGGTTTCCATACATACGGATTATCCCGGACATGTCCGTGTTTATAATGTGTATGGGGAAGTCCGGCCGCATTTTTAATATAGGTCCGGGAAAACATAATTTTTCATCCCACAAAAAGTGGTCAGTTTATTTTCAGCGTTGCTTGTCTATTGAAGTTTTTTTAGAACTGTTAAAATTATGCGAATTCTTTTTTTGCCGTTACTGTCCACAATGCAAATGTGGAGCGAATATTTTCGTTAATTGCAGCTCAGTAGACAAAAGATTGAAATAGGGTAATACTAGCATCTATAAAAGGCATAATAATGACCATATTTAATTTCAATATGACTTGTTCTGAGTTTTATGACTTTATATTATTACCAGAAAAGAGTTCCGTCTTAAATGAAGTCTGGAAATCAGATAAATATAAAGTATAAAAATATATTATGTTTTTAAAATTAATTATTTTTTTACCATACATGCTATTTTTGTTTTATGTTGCCATACCTGAGAATTGTATGTTTTAGTTACCATATAAGGCTAATATGTCTTTAATTTAGGTTTATAATGCATTTTTGCATATAATAGAATAATTATTTAAATAATTTTTTAAAGTATTTTTATTTTAATTTAGCTTTTATTGTTATAAATAAATTTATTACATATATTTTCTGAACTGTCCACATTTGTCCGGATTTTGAACTCATATGTCCTGGATTTGAAAGAGACGATATGGAAACCCTAATTTCACACCAAATTTAATGGTAATTTTTATAAAAGGCACCACTTATTTTTGATATAAGTAATTAGTAGAAGATCCTTCTGATGCATAGTTCATAAACTATAGATTGGGGTGGTAATGGTACAGTGTGCATTTCATGTTGAAAATATTAGGTAGCAGGTATATTGTGCGCAATCTGAGGTCGAGATTTGACAACTAAGTGCATCTTAAAGTGTCTACACTCCTTTTAACTTTGGAATTTAATCAAAATAGTCAATGCTACCAATTTAGGGACATTTACAGCAAGTTTTTAAAATAGTTGCATAACAAATACTATAAAGAAAAGCTAAATAAGACTCACTTTGACAGTCTGTTCGCGGATAGTCGGATTGGTGTCCATGAACCCATGAGCAATTTGAGGAAATATCTGATCATTAACAGTACTTGCTTGTAGGTGACTTATAAAATGCTCCAACTGTTGCAACAGACGAGATCTAGTGGCTCTATCATTACTACCAAACAATTTAACTACACATGGTACTATTTTCTTTTGATATTCTGCTTCATCTAAAAGTCTTCCAAGCTAAAAAACAAAGAAATATCACTAATCTTATTAATTTATTTATTTACTCTTAACCAGGTACATTAAATGTTCATATAGCTAGGGATTTATAGGTTGGCAATGCAACTGAATCAAACTAAGATCATTAATATAATTTTTGTTAGTCCACTGTACAAAATGTTAAAGAATTTCATTCACCTTTAACATTATAATTCAAATGTTTAATTTTACAGAAAAAAAATGATAATAAAACAAATGGTGTTCATTAACAGTATAGTACATAAAAATAGGAAATAAGAGCTTAAAAAAATTAAGTACTAGTCAGATTTTCAATTTTTAAGAAAAGAAACCTATTACTTACTTTCCTAAACTTGTTTTTGTTTAATTTTTTCCTGTGAACCTAATATCTTTATCCATTCATTAATATCACTTTTTCAACAAAAAAATTAAAATTGAAACATTGTATACAAAATTTTACATTTTTTCATATTTTTTCTGTAAACTGTAAAAACAGATTTTGTAAATATTTTTTAAACTAAATAAACTTTTTGTATAACAATTTTTGAACAGCACAAATTCTGACCTAAGTTGAGGGCAACTAACCCGTATTGTCACAGCTAAGTAAGAATCTGACCCCCCCCTTGCCCCTATACCCGGATTTCTGTCTGAGATATCTTGGCTAACCTAAGTTGAGCAAAATTTGACATTTTTTATCGTTTACGTGCGTGTTCGATCAAACAACTTAGCTCAGGTCACCTTTAACTTAGGTAAGAAAAGTGGTTGTTCATAGTTTACATAAAAATTAAGTACCTTAAACATAGGTGCCAAAACTGCAGAGCCAGCATCTCCATACTCAAAAGCAGTAATAAGCTGTGGCAATATTTTGTGCTTGCAAATATTATCTGGAAAGTTATCTAAATGTGGGGTTAAGTTTGAGAAAAATCTGTTCTTTTCATTTTTATCTTTTATCTGAATTTCTTCCAAAAATAATAATGTATCAACAAGATCATTCTTGAAATATCCACCAAGCTTTCTACATCTGGTAATAATGTCTGCAGGATTTGGTCTAGATTGGGGATTAGAACCTACAAGTTCTGAATAAAGATTTGTAAGTTGTCTTGGAACCTAAAAATATAAATTGCCATTATTTTATTTTTCATGATTTTTTTTAAATAATAGTTACTAGATACCTTTTCTGAATTTCTTAAAGCACTTTGCTGATACAGTGGTCCATTAAAAACTTCCCATATAAGACAACCTAGCCCCCACATATCTGATGAGCTAAAAATTGATATAAAAAAATATAATTTTTAATAAAAATACACGAACCTTACCATTTTGTTATAAAACGCTGTTTACTTGGATCATGTTTTTCTGGAGGATCATAAACCTCTAGAGAAGGTGTGACCTTATAAATGGAAATACTGTTTTCTTGTGCACTTGAGACATATTCAACTCCTCCCAGTTTCCACTCTCCTGAGGTGTTGACAAATACTGACCAAATATTGACATTGTTGTGTTTTAAACTTCCATCATTATTTAAAAATGATAGTGCCCTCTAAATTATTAACACAAATTAAAAGATGAGTTGGTAATCAAGCATACAAATATTGTTTTTAAATAATACTTGTTGATTATCTACAAACACTTACAGTTATTTGGAATATTCCCCAGGCCACATAGAGATCCTTTTGGGCTTCTTCAAGAGGAAGCTTTTCCAAATGAGTACTTAAAGGATCTATGTGTTCAGTAACTAAATATAACACTTTGTCAGACTCAAAACTATCTAAATATGTGAGAATACTTGGGTGACGAAGAGTTTTTAACCTTTTAACAGCAGCTTTGGCAATTTCTAGTTGCGCGTCAGAACCATTTTTAATGTCAAATACAAATATAGATACTTCTTCACTTGTACCCTTGAATAAAAAATGTAAGTTGGTCAAAAAATAGAGCACTTAAGAGTGATTTACCTTTTTCTTTCCTTTGTGTAGTGTCCAAACAGTCCTGTTTTCAAAACCTGGTACCACTTCACTAATTTCAAAATTAAAGTCTTTGGAAGGATCTCGTGAGAAAAATGACCACATATTTAAAATTTAGTTATTATTTTTTTAAAATTAGATTATTTACAAAAACATGACGCACCTAACCTAAGATTACACATAATCAAATTGTGACAACTGTCTACTCTACCTGTCGACGGATCCTTAATTATCTGTTAAAAAGGCCGGTTGCACCAACAATTTTTAGGAACCCTTAGCACAAGGTAATCCTTAAAAGGGCCAAACAAGCAATGTGATAGGCTACATTGGAGTTTTAAAAAATAGTTAACGCTAAGGGTTCCTTAAAATTATTGATGCTACCGGCCATCCGAGAGCCGAGCTCATAATTTTATCATTACTATCAAGGCTATTACGAAGTGTTGAAATGTGTAAACAAGTTCCATATTTGATTTTTATACCAAATGCGTTTTAGACTTATTTCAGAAATTAAAAAATAACCTAATGGTTATGTTTATAAACAAAAAAATTCAAGTCTTGAAGTGAAAATGTATCCAACTTCACTACTTCGAGAGTTAAAGTAATTAATTGAAAACTAGTTTATACCAGAATTCATACCAAACACCTACTCCTAAATTACACTGACGATAACAAACGGTTAATTCACAAAAAAGTGCAAAATAGTGTACACTACTTACGGATAACAAACAGACCTATATAACTTCGTGATTACTATCATTAGTCCTTTGCCTTGACAAAACGTCAAAATGGTTATGTTGACATCTGGTTTAAATTCTAACCTTACATTACTAATATTATAGTTAAAGTAATAAATTGGAAAAAAGTCCCTAAACTAATAATATTCTTATACAGTTCTGGAGAGATTAAACAATCATACTCTCGGTTTTAATAAACATTTGTAACCTGCTTCCATACTTATTTAAATGAAATGAACAATCTTCTTCGAAATATTATTTCAAAGTCGAGTTTCTTAATCCAAATAGGTAATAGGAGTATAAGTACAACCAGTAAAGCATGTACTATGTGGGAACGTGATGCTAAAGGAGGCTATAAAGACCGTCGTCCCTCTCCAAATTTTAAAGAACGAATGAGAGTTGGTCTTAATGAGCTTAAAAAAGAAATCAAATTATGGTCTCAAGAAATGAAGGAGACTTGGGAAGGTAGGTCTACTTATGTAATTTGTTAGAATTTTTTTATTTGTTTATTTTCACATAGGTGATCCTATACTCGCATATCGTCGTGGAGAAGTAGATGTTGCATGGAGATTTGTTGACGATAATTCTTTAGATACATGGATTGTTACTTCTGACTCAGATCATGGTGAAGGTTTTAGTACCTGTAGTTTGACTAGAACAAATTATGGAAAAGGATTGTTTACTGGAAACATATGTTTACGTGTTCCTAAAGATGGCAGAATTAAAAGGGCTGGGTACTGTAATATTAAAACCATGCGTCTTAGGGTAAGGACAAGTGTTGCTGAAATAACCCATTCTTCTTTACATCTTCATATTATTTTTTGTAATTGTTATCATTTGGACATTATACTTTTTTATATATTTACTAGTTTTTTTTTGTTAATTAGACAATTTATAATAATAATACAGTCATTTCAAAAAAAGGTGAGTGACAATTTTTAATTAAAATGAAAGGGTACCTTGTATTTACTCCATAATCAACCTTAGAAACAAACAGGCAGTACAAGGAAAAAATAAAAGTAAATAAAATAAACATATTGTTTGTCTACGCTGAAATGTAGTTACATTGTTTTACTTTTGTAATTGTTTTAACTTTTTTTTTGTCTTTTAAAGCCATTTTTTTTAACTTTTAGTTTGTACTATGTTTTTTTAATACTATTTTGTTTCTTACTTACTGACTTGGGTATAAGCACCAATAAATTATTATTATTATTATTAAATATTTAAGACATTTTTGCTGTGTTAAAAAATAAATATAAAAGCCTCTAAAATATGGTTATAACATGTCTTTTATCCAACTTTTTTGATTTATAATAACTTGTTTATGAGGTGGGCTTGCTCAGCGCTAGGATGGCCCTGTCTTGAGCCTCTCGTTGAGACTCCACACTTGACCACAACTTGGCCGTGTGGCAAATAGAGCTTCACACTTTTGGACAGCATATCTTATAACCATTTATTTGAAAGGTTGGTAGTTTTTATGATATAAATTGGAAATGGCACACTAGAAGAAAAGAACAAAAAAAAACTAACGATCCAGATTGTTAATAAACAACACTTGGCAAATAAAAAAATTTTAAGATAGGTTTCAGATACTATTTCCCTATGATAAATGAAAATTAAGCAAATACATGAGCAAAAGTAAGACTATAAAATTTAATAATCAGGCTGTTTGATTATTAACTTAACTTTTGCATTTTTTCCTTTTTTTATTTAAGAATACCATTTATTTCCAGACAAACAGGAAAGGAGAACATTCATGAACTTTCTCCTTTATTATTATTCAGAATTTACCCTAGAAATGAACCAGTTAGAGAAAAAAATACCTAGTGGTGTATCTTTGTTTTTTTTTAACAATGAAACGGTTGCCAACAAGTTTTGTGTCTTAAATTCCCTGACACATCCACGTTTTTCCTGACCAAACATGTGATTTTTCATGACACAAAAAAAATGTGTTAGTATGCATCTTGTAGCTTTTTTTATTAAAAAAAAAAAGATTTCAAAAGACGATTAGATACTTTTGAATAGGCAGCTTTGATTTCCAGTGCTGTTTACGATTCCCCATAACATTTTATAGAATTTTAAGATACTCCCTGCCACATATTTAAAAGTCCTAAATTCTCTGACAAATCCAGGTTTTCTAGGTAGCAACCATGACAAAAGTAAACAGGTTCCACTTTAGACAAAAGATAATAATACTCCATTTAAACTTAATTTTATCCCCATGCCAATAGTATTGTAGTATTACGCGCAATATTTTTATATCTGTTTCAACTTAAACAGTATGAAATACTGGTGTTAAATACCAATGATGCCCCAATTAAACTACTATTGCAATAATTTAAAACACATTTTACACCACATTTTTATTTGTAGAAATCATTTAAAAGAGAAGCCTATTACAACTGGCAACCCTACAACATGTTAGTTATGAAAGTTCGAGGTGATGGAAGGTCTTACATGTTGAACTTGTCTACTAGAGGACATTTTGATATATCATGGAATGATGTATATCATTATGTTTTATTTACTAGAGGAGGCCCTTATTGGCAAACAGCAAGGGTAAGTTTCTGTATAAAAATAAACTAATATTTTACTACTATACTATACTACATTACATTTGTAATTATATTAAGAATTTTGTATGCAACAGCATTTTATTGTTTATTGTTTTGCGATTTTATGTCTTTTTTTAACAATATAGTTTTAGTTTTATAAAAATTTATCTGTAACTGAAAATATTTGTTAATGCTATTCAATAAATACTGTATTTTAGCAAATACAGCTTTTTGCAACTTTATTTCTTTAATGCATCATGTATAATTTAAAATTTTAAATTTTTTCTTAATAGAGTTGATACAGTTTGTTTTTAAATTTTACCTATAAGACGTAATTTTTCTTTAATTAATCCCTGATTTACCTTTTATAGAGGTTTTAACACATTATTCCCAATCCTATCAAAACTATACAGAATAAAGAACATTAATTTTCATCTAATTCCATTTTGATTTGACAAAGTTAAAAGACACTATTATTTTAGATACCATTTTCTAAGTTTTTTTTCGCATCAAAAGGAAGAATTCAAGATAGACAGGAACAAATACCTTTGGATAAGGTTTCATCTTTTGGAATAACTGCTGCAGACAGATATGGTGGAGACTTTTCCTTAGAAATAGATTACATTGGACTAGAATATGATCCCAGACACACAGAAGAATTTGCATATGAAATGTATGAAGTAGATAAGGGAATTGTAGGTGTATAAAGTAATATAACATATAATTTATATTATTATATTTATTTTCCTTTCATCTTTTATTATTAAAGTACTTAAATAATTAGTATAAACGACGTATTGACGCTCTATAGGATCTTAATGTACAAAGTCATATAGTAATTTCTGAAACCATTTGGTATTTTCAACTTTAAAATGCAGAGTGATTAAACTACAGGATACTAAACTCACCTAATTAGTGTAAGAAAAACATAGTTTTTTACTGTTCTTAATGGTCCTTATACCTTTTATAAATTTTTTACAAGAATTACACAAAAGACGCTGTATTTTTTTTCTGTAATAAAGCATAAACTTTGATCTTAAACTATAAGTTGATGAAATAAATACAAAGAAATGAAAAAAAACGGTAATATTTAGTAAATATGTACACAAAAACTTAAGATATAATACATTAAATACATTTTATGATCGTAGTAAATGGTAAATAATTAAAGGACAAACTCGAAATATAAATTGGACTTGATATTTAAAAACAATAAGCAAAGTCTTATATGCGATGCTAGGCATGATCACCACTAATGTATTCTAGTCAAATCTTCAACAGTTTTAATTAAATGTTCAACGGTCACCTAGAAAAAAAAAGATTAGCACCAATATTGCCTATTTAAGAAACACACGGTAAATATCTAAAAGTTAGGATGTTTGCGGAGAAAAAGAAAAATCAAGTTAAAGTTACTAAGACGATGTTTAAATTCAAATAAGCTTTGTTGATAATTTTGCGCGGTTCTGAAGATAAAATCAATCATTTCAGCACTCTCTACTAAACTGGTATTTAGTTACAGAGTATAGCCGGATAAGCATGAGTCAAATGCCCATTAAGAAAGTTAGGTTAATATTTTTACCATGAAATCATCTTCTTAAGAGAAACATTTCTCTAAGATATCACACCTCTGCACGTGTTAGTTTTTCGAATAAAATAATTAATTGATTTTTGGAAAAAAGTTTTTTTATGACAAAATTTTTTGTGTTTTTTTTTTGCAAACGTTAGATACGCCAGAGAAGTGCAGTGATTTATATATTAAGATATCGCAAATTAAACATTTTTTAAAATTAAAATGTTATGTATTTTAAAAGACACTATCACCTTTTTTTATAAATGACCCTTACTATACTCTACAACATATATTTTTTTCAAATTTTTTTCTAGGGTAGAACAGTGTTAAAAAAATAATATTACTGACTATATAGGGCCGGAGGAGTGGGAAGAGTGGGAGGGGGAAGCAAAATAGGTCCTTTAAGAAAAATATGCTTATCTGGAAAAAAAATTATTCGATTTTTTTTTTTTTTGAGCTGTCATACTAATATTCTAATTTTCTTAGATAGTATTTATAACAATAATTATATTACTTGCTTAGCTACTCTGGTATGATAGCTCAAAAAAAAAATAATAATAAATAAATAAATTGAATTAAAGAAATTTCCAAATCATTTTTTTCTTAAAGGACCTACTTTGTTTCCCACTTCCTCTGTTTCCACTCTACTTGCCCTATATGGATTGTAATAATATTTTTAAAACTGTTTTACTCTAGAAAAAATATATGTTGTAGAGTATGTAGAGCATAGTAGGGGTCATTTATAAAAAAAATCATAATAGTGTCTCTTAAATCGATATATAAATCAGCGTTTAATACTTCTTTGGCGTATCTAACTTTTGCAAAAAAGAGCACAAAAAAAAATTTATGTCATAAGAGTTTTTTTTTTGCGAAAATCAATTATTTTATCCAAAAAACTAACGCATGGAGAGGTGTGCTAACTTAGAGAAATGTTTCTCTTAAGAAGGTGATTTCATGGTAAAAATATCAACCTAACTTTCCTGAGGGACATCTGACCCATACTTATTCCACTATACTCTTTTGCAATTCATATATTAATAAAAGATTGGAAACTCGGAAAAATTTTTAAGATATAGATTTATGCTTACTCCCAATGTATCTGCAACCTCTTTCATTTTATCCGGAGAAAGATCCAAAAAGCTTTCAATTAAATCGCCATCTATAAATCCTTCACTAGTTTCAGTCTTAATATCAGTATGGAACGCTCTCCAAAACGAATGTTCTATTCTTCCTACCGACTTTATTGTCGACGCTAATTTGTTTTGTAAATCACGTAGAGATTCATAAAACTCCTGGGAAATTTGTGTCACTAAACCTAAAAAAAAAATATAAATGAATTTCCTGTTTTACTAGAAGGTTAGTCACTGCACTTAAAAAATAATTTTATTTTTTAAGTGTTTTAAGTGCAGTACGGGAATGATTTAGAAGCTGACCAGCTTGCCGATAGCGCGCTACTCTGCAAAAAAACGAAATTTATCGATATTTAGATATTGACCACAACTGGACTCGAGATGTTAGAGCTGTGAAGACCGAGCTCAGAAGCAATTAATGGCGACGTTTACGGAAAATTAGTGAATCCGAATTATCTGGAATAAATAAGGTTCTTGCTACTAACATGCTAGCAATTCCTGTATTACTTTACCCTTTTGGAGTAGTTAAGTGGACGCGAGAAGGACTGCACGAGCTGGACATCAGTACACAAAAAATGATGCATTTTCACCGCAGTATCTATCCGTGCTCATCAATATTGTAAGGTCTTTTATATTGTACCAAGTATAAATTTAATATATTCGACTATCTCAGTATCATTTGTTAAAGTTTGTCTTTATACTTAATTATTAACCTGTTGTACTAACAAAAATATGTCAATAGTAGACTATATAGATAGATATTTGCTTGCAATACATACCTATAGCCCCACCAACAGTTCCAAATAAAACACATCCTCTTGTCGGCGTCGACGTTTCGCCAATATTTTGCATTACCAGAGATCCATGTCTAAAAACGTTAATCATATCACCAATATGGAAATGTCCCACCTGATGCATTTGTGATCGTTCTTCGTCTGTAGTTGCAGCACTATCCTTCTGGCACACAAACATGTTAAAGCAATTTTCTGCTCCCAGAAATATTTCATCGTCGAGAAATTCAACGGCGGTCATCCAGTTTGGATTGTAGTCACGCGCTAAAAAATAATATATATTTTTTAAGTTGTTATACAAAAAAGTATGGGTACGCGCTAAATGTGAAGTTAATGTAAATTAAACAATAACTTAAATAATAATTTAAATTTTTCTTTAAATTATTTTACCAATTCTAAAAACTTTTTAATTAAAAAAGTTCCCAGAATTTTCATTCTTTTTTAATATATATTTGTGGGGGACAACATTTAGCTTTAAAAAGATGAAACTTTTAGATTTGCAGCACTGTTTGCCATAAACTATGATGAAAATTTTTTATAGACAAGCGACCGCCAGCTACCAAACAAAATGAAAATAAAGTTGACCACGAAAATTCCTTAAGAAAAGACCTTACAAATATTAACCCAGTCACTTGGTAACTCATAATTTGCATAAAAGTGTAAAGTGTCGTCCTAGAAATAAAATAAACAAATTGTCGGTACAGAATGAATGTGAGTATGCTGCCATTGAATGTTAAACGGATTTCAAGTGGTACTTGTATATGACCGGAAAAGTAAAGTATGTGAATGTAAATAAACAGTGGGATACATTTCCTTAAAAGGTCGGAGGAGTATGAAAAATAAATTTAAAAAAAAAAATTCAGAGTAAATAATGAATTTTAAACAAACATACAACACAACTAAAAAAGAATTAATGTAGGGGCAATTTAAAGGGAACCCTGCAGAACAATAACTTAAATAATAATTTAAATTTTTCTTTAAATTATCCAGATTTCTACCAATTCTAAAAACTTTTTAATTAAAAAAGTTCCCAGAATTTTCATTCTTTTTTTAAAGGGATTTAGTTTAGACATATGAGTAATTTACATTAACCCATATGTCACAATTTTTGACTTATCCTACTTTTCCCATACACACACCAATTATGTTATTTGATGAGCTATATATCAAAAAAGTTTTTATACATTAATTTTATCTTGAAAACAGTGGTAGACATCCCACCAAATCGTAGATTAGTATTTAGATTTTTTTAGGGTTTTTCTTTTTTTATGATTCAAGCGATCTGCGAGTTCACAGGAGTCAATAGGATTGAACACACAGTGGTAGACATCCACCAAATCTATTACTTTTTTTATGATTCAAGCGATCTGAACTAGAACCGACACAGGTTCCATTTTATAAAGATTAGTCAGTATAAGCTCTAAATCAGAGAGATCTATTTAAATCTTATATAGTAAAAAATTCCTATAAATAGTAAGCACCTTAAAAAAATATAAATGCTAAAACTAAGAAACATACCTATTTCTTCAAAACTTCCTTCCATTGTTTTGTACTGTAACAAAGTCATACTACGCATTAAATCACCTACCAAAATAAAATCGCCCTTAGTTTTAAGATACAGTGACACAATATTATTGAAATGTGAACATTCCAATCTTAATTCTTTTTCTGCGGTCCATTCAAAAAGCCTGACTGTACTATTAATACTGGCTAATAATTTTCCATTAAATTCAGCCAGAGAATAACAAGCCCCTTTAATTTCTTTCTCAGACACTTGGATAAGTTTGTTGTCATTCCAATGAAAAACGAGAATTCTGCCTTGCTTGGGCTCAGATTCTTCTGGATTTACAGTGGCAGTTCCTTAAAAACGATAACGTGTAAATAATTCATTTAAAGTTTTATCAAGATCTACTTTTAGTGATAAAAAGTAATGGTGTAAACATTACTTTTAAGGTAATATCGCTAAATTTCGAGGATAAATACATGCAGGGTGTTTTGTAATTGAATGTCAGTACTTAAAGAGGCGATTTTTGGGTCCATTTTAAGAAAAAACTTTATATGAACATATGTCTTAAACATCTTAACTTTTGAGATACAGGGTGGTAAAATTTTCAAAAATAAATCATTTATTATTTATATCTGTAATACCACTTTAGATCTTTTAATAAAATTTGGCATACGTGTATTATGCATCAAGAGACATTTTTTAATGAACCACATTTTTTTTTAAATTTTTACCAGTGGCGTTCGTACGGAATTTGTCCTGCCGTTTTGGGCAGACATTGGTGGTACTCCACTGATTCCTTTTGAAATATTTATTTAATTCCAATCATTTCTGAGCAAAGTTGGTCACTTGATTTCTTTCAATCCGATGCACGGTTTTCATGTAAAAAAATAAACCCTTTTTTCTGGATGATCAAAACAATGTCGGTAAACAATATCACCATGCAGAGAAATATCTAGATTTAATTTTTTTAGGTGAATTCTTATTTCTATTTTTGTTCTTGATTTTTTTTAGTCCGACGCACGGTTTTCACCTAAAAAAATTAAATCTCTATATTTCTCTGCATGGTAATATTGTTTACGGATATTGTTATGATCATGCAGTGAAAAGTTTTTTTAAACCGTTCATCAGTTTCAAAAAAAAATCAAGTAATCAACTCTGCTTAGATATATTTGGGGATTACAAAAATAAATTTTAATTTAAGAAAAACTGATGGCGTAACATCTATGTCTGCCAAAATAGGCAGGTCAAATTTCGTATGAACGCCACTGGTGAAAATAAAAATGTCGTACACTAAAAAATGCCTCTTGATACATAGTACATGTAAGCCAAATTTCATTAAAGGATCAAAAGTGGTATTACAGATATTAATGATAAATGATTTATTCTTTTTTAGGGGGTTTAAATACATCTATAGTGAAAAAATGAAAAAAACCAGAGTTTAAGTGTTTTACAAGCTGTAATTATGTGTAAATGTGTCGAATATTGTTTTTTATTGTGAAATCAGTATGGTATAGTATTTCACAATGTAACCACCCTTAAAAACTACCCCCTACGATAAAATTATAGGAAAAACTATTTCCAAAGGCTTGAAGCGCTTTAATGATGGCATTAATATAAAATAAATAATATTTTACTGTTTATAATATAATTTGTTATTCATTGTAAATTTTTTAACCATTTAAACGAAAAAGATTTTGACAAAAAATTCTCATTTTTTTATTATTTTTTTAATTATAAATGGTTCATGTTATTCATTTAAATCCCAAATCACTCAAAATTTGCAGTAAAAATCCAAAAAAAAAAAAAAAATAAATTTTAATTTTTTCCAGGAGTATACCTTGAAAAAATCCTGAAAATTCGGTTTTTTGATTATAACTCGAAAAATATTGCATTTAGACAAAAGGGTTATATGACTTAAATTAAAGGTCTTGTAAAAATACATAGTTTATGTAATATAGAGTTTCGTGTGTCTTTTATTATTTTTGAGATCTTGACGTTTTAAATTTGAAAAAAAATCGTTAATAACGGAAATTACTCCTTTTCCCGATTTTTTTTGCTGTTTGACCCCACATTTTGTCTTCAGCGGTAAAAAAACGCCAGAAAATCTTAATCCGACACCCAGCACACACCACTTTTTTATTTTTGTGGGCCTGTGTAATATTTGTATATATTAAAAATAAGCAATTATTTTTTATTATGATGTTTTTTTATTTTAAAAAATCAAGAAACTTTACCCTTAGAGAAAAAGTCCTTATTGGTCTTTCACTGTTAAAATTTTTTAGAATATAAAATTGTAGATTTGCATGTAGCAAACAGACAAGACAAATATCTTTCAACCAAATTTAACTCCTTAAGCAATTAACTGTACTGAGTAAATTAATTAGAAATATTTAAACCCTTACCAACAACAAAATATGTACTTGGATCATTGCTCAAATGACATGAAATTAAAGACATGGCATATTCTTGTTGCATAAATTGATGTGCTGCCAACACTTCAAAAGTATTTTGGTCAATAATAAGTAAGTTATGTATTTCAACTTCTTGGCCATATTCAGGAGCACCTCCACCTGAAGATATGAAAGAAATTATTATATAAAAAAAATAAATTAGGTAAAACTAAGACCATTTTAGTTCCCAGATTATAAATTGTCAAAAAAAAGATAACTAGTAAAAAATAATATTTTTTAAAACTATTTGTTTCATACCTGTACTTGCAATAGTGCTACTTCCACCGGATTTACTCATAGCTAAACTAGCGACGCTACTTGACACTGTAACAGCTTGTGTCATGGTAGAGGCACTCTGTCTAACTGGATTAAGACCTGTTGAATCTTGTATGTCAATTCGACAAGTTGTCACACCAAATACCTATAACAAATAATTCTGTTGATGATTGAATTGATGATCTACTGAAATAAAATTAATATATATATTTTTTTTTTAAATTAACAATTAATAAAATGTACCTACATATTTATGGTAAACACAGTTATCTTAAGTTAAGGATTTTATTTAATAATCCTAGTTTGAAGTTCTATAATAGGAATGATCAATAATTTAAAACTGAATTATATAAATGTATTAAATATAAAATCTGGTTTAATTTGGTAACTTGGATCTATTTATAACATTTTTTTTTGAACAACGGCCTACGAAAAATTTTGGAAACAATTTAATTTTACTAACAAAAGTTTAATTTAATTAATCTTCTCTTAGAATAACTTTTTTTTAATTTTTACTTAAAATTTTAAGCTCAGAATTGACCACAACATTAAATATACTTTCCCTATTTCATTAAACGCAATATGCATTATAGTAAAACAATGGGAAATTAAATATAAAATATTAAAAGTGAAAAATAAAAAAACTCGTCCATTTATATATATTGTTTTAGAAATAGGTATACAAATGATATAATTTGCTTACCTGACTACTCTCTTGATAAGCAATTCTTCTTGGTGACTCTTGCAGAGGAATTGTTCTTATGTGAAGTTTCTGAATTTCATCTATAGTTCCTATTGTAACTGAGGTTGCAGTTGCCAAAGCCAGGCTAAAAATTAAACCAATATTTAGTTCCTAAAAGATGAAGTGGAGAAAATAGGTAAATTTTCTGTTTTACCTATGACTAAGTAATTTTGCTGGTGTTATAAACTATGGCATTATACCAAATTACTTTCTAAATACACACGTAATTTAATATTAAAATTATTAAATTAAAAGGAAACTCTAAGTACATAAAAAATTATACGGGTGTTGTTTAAAAAAAGTAAAATACAACTTAACAAAATTTCTTACGTAATTTGAATTATGTCACAAGTCATTTTTCAATTTACATATACTTCCACTTTACTAAGATTCACTTTTTTAAAATCTATTTAACTTAAAAAAATTAAAACTATTAAATTTACCTATCAGGATAAGCCTCAGCATTTAATGAACACATCTGATTAACCTCTCTCAAATTAACATTGGAAAACACCAATTTATGATTGGACGAGTAAATCACAGTTGGGCGATCAGAACACGCAAATACGTTCGTTGAATTAAGTGATCTAAAGGTTCTCAAGATAGTTGGCTGGGTGCCCAGGGTTACTTTCTTTTTATCTCTTAATGTTCCGGCGTCTTTCTGCAGAGAAAAATAATACATAGACCCATCTCCAAGGGCACACAAAAGGTAATCATGTCCTTCAAAAGTAGCCATAAGGATGGAACGGGGCATTATATCTGAAAAAGTAAACAATTATATAAAAACCTTTAGTGTGATAAAAATTGTAACTCTAAAAACAATTTCCACATAAAGTATCTTGCAGATAAAATTAACAAATCTAAAAATATCCTAACACAGAAAATTTTACGTTGTTTTTATGCTGTTTTCTTAAATTCAATACATGAACCAAAAAAACATGTATCATTCTGCATTAAGAGGTTTAAGAATTAGATGCATGTTAACAATTTATAGCAATATGCAGCATAAACTTCAAAATGAAAAATAACATATATATTTTAAAGTATAGCCTATTTATACTGTACACTTAAATAAAAAAACTGGGAATAACTTCGAGATGTATTATTTTAATCTGATTAAAATATATATTCTAAAACTGAATACCTACCTCCTCCTAGTAACTCTTTGTGAGCTTCTGTAAGGTTCGGTAAGCGTAAAATTCGAGCCGAGATATCTGTCCATAAACCTACTGCAACAATATCTGAAGATGTGGTATTTTCTCCCAGCGGACTAATATCTAGACAAGATACTTCTACATCCAGTATTGTTTCTCTAAAATATTTTATATGAAAATAGGACTAACCACAACTAACCAGTAAAAATGGAATTAATGATCAGGTAAAAAGGTGAAGGTATTTCCTTATCTCCACCTCAACTACTAATTTGGATGATTTAAAGTTGTTTCTTACCCTTTAAGAATTAATTCATTAGGATGAATTTCCAAATAATATAGCTGATTACCAGTTGATACTATTAACTGTGTCATATTGCAAGCAACAACAATTATATGTTTTTCAGTAGGAGGTTTCCATTCAGACACTAAAGTCTTATCTTGAACCGAGACTAAACGTGCTGAGACTGGTGTAACCTAAAAAGTAAATATATTACATTTTTAACCAGTTTAGAGACATAATTAAAAAAATTATATTATCACGATTTAACAGATAGTAACATACAACAGACAGTTGTTAAGCCACTTTTTTTACATATATACAGATTTATAATAAGAAAATCATATGTTAAAAGTGGTACCTCTTAGTAAAATAAGTGGCTTTAACTCTTTTGAAAGGTGGCTAAAATTTGTAAAATTAAGCTAAAAGGTATACTGTATTACTTATGCTAATTTTTTGTATATAACACATTTCATGGTAATTCTCACAATACAAAGAAATTAAAGCAACTTACCTGAAGAAGTTGCTCATGTATTACATTTCCACAATAGAAAGTCTGCTGATCAGAAGTAAACCCAGGAATATCCGTTTCTTCCACTTCCTCGCCATTTAAACTTAGAATTCGAGTCTGACCAACAAATGAAAGAACCAAAGTATCATCCAGTTTTCCTCCTTCACATTAAAAAAAAAAACATTTTCATGCCTGGTATAGGTTATAAAATAGCAAATAGCTAATTTCTAATGAGGTGAATAGTATAAAAAACTACCTACCATTTGCCTGCAGTGCCCACATGCCCTTTATACCCATTAGATCAATTGAGGCATGCTCTTGAATACCAATTCCGTTTCTAATAATTCTTAATGAGCCTTCCTTAAAGGCACCTGAACAGGTAACCAGCTGGCCTTGACTTTGGCGTTCTAAATCAACAACACACATATCCAATATAGGTGCTAAGTTGGTAAATGTTTCCATCATAGTTACATAGGAACCATTTTCATCAGCTTTAGTATTCAGTTTGATAAGTTGAGAATCCCCAAGGCGGGAACCAATAAAAAGTACTCCATTGTCAAGGTAAGTAATACATTCAGGAATTGCAATCTCACCTAAAATATTTCAAAATTTACGCTATTAAATATATTTAAATAATAATAATATAGGGGATGCCCCATTTATAAAATATCAAACCATCTATAAAATATCAAATCATACATTTGTTAATTCATCAAGTAACTAGCTTTTTATATTTTTAGTTTTCAATATTTGTAATATTAAAAATTAGTTATTAAATCTTAAAATATAAACAACACTTACCCAACATTTCAACTTTAAGGTCTTTAACAATTTCTTGGGCGTCGCCCCTGCTTTCTGTTTCCAAAAACAACATAAACAAATGTCCAGCCATATCTCCAAGAAGATAGCGAAAACCACTAGGATCAACCCTTGCATAACAGGTGATGGTGCTTTGCTAAAAATAATATTAACACTTAAAAAAATTATAAAATTTGCTTTTAACATTGAATAATCAACATGTCGATTTATAGAATACTGCTCCAGCATATCAAATTAAAGCCACAATTTAATTAGTCATTAAGCATCTTTATAATACAAAATAAGATAAAAGTTAAAGTTTTTGTTTTATTAAGCACTGGATGAACAATATTATATATAAACAAATAACCCAGACATTTTTTGAGTATTTTAAAACGCCTACCTTGATAACAGCAGGAGCCACCACAACAGATGTAATGCCATCATGGTACAAAATACTTTCCTGACCAATAATAATAGCACCACCAAGAGGTGATGGAACTGGTATAATAATTGATGCTTCAGTTTCGACATTATCCTGTCTCCAAGGTGTTTTCACAAACTCTTTTTCTCGAAGTGATATTTCATGTGTTTTGACGTGACGACCGTTTACATCTTGGTGAATTAAAATTAAGGTTGGGTTGGCACAACCATGAAGAAATTCTACATCATGTACTTGTAACTCATCCATTCTAAATTTAAAAAAAAATCAATTCTATTTGCAATTATAATAGAGACATATTAATATATTTACGTAAACAGCACTTGGTATTAGCTACATATAAACTAATGCATTTTTGGACTGGAAAAAACACTATGAAACGCAGTTGTACGGTCTCCGTATTAAGAGCAATAACTTGTCAAATAAATGTAATGAAATGGCTTTGAGATATAACAAATAAATATTACTTTCTAAAACAATATTCTTTTAAACTACTTTTTTTTTATTACTTCACATTGTTCATTTTTAATTATGCTTTTATATCTCTAGTATTGCCAATAATAACTACACAATTTATAACATTAGGACATATTTTAAGATTTAAGTATGAAAAAAAGTTGTTTACTATCAAAAGGCAAAACACTTTAAAGGCAGATTAGCTTCTTACCTAAAGTTAGTAGCTTTAAGTTCATAATTGTCTTTCTCTAGAGGAATAATCTTAAATAAACCATCATAGAGCCTCAACCCAATCACTCTTGCTTTAGGATCAATTACAGCAAGTATTCCTGTCTCAGATGGTTTACCAATGCGATCAGCAACATTTCCGTGAGCTTTTGTAATTATATCCATGTTATCTCCATCACTAACACATTCCAAAATCATTGCATTGTATCTGTATGTCACAATGAATAGTAAATCTTTTTTCTCATGCTAAAATGAATATTTACAGGTTTGACCAAACAAAGACAAACTGAGAATCAAAGCACATAAAGGAAATAACAATAAGGTAATAATTTAAAATTTAAATATCAGTTAGAATCACCCTTATACAATGTATATAGAATATAATAGAATACAAAATAATGTAGATATGTTTAGCGAGGGATAATATAGGTTTAAAAGAAAATTTGAAGAAATACTGTAATTATCTTTTTTGTGACTTTCTTGTACTTTAAAACAGGATTTATTCATGTAATTAATCTGTTAAATACAATATAAATAAATAAACCAAATATATTTATACATATATTACCTGAGGACGAAACAATTTCATTACAGCCACTTTACCATATAATCCGATTTCTTTAATGGCTCTTAAACCTTCAGGTGTAACCAAGTAGATATCAAGCCTATTGTTCTTAGCCACTATTAAGTTTAGGTCTGTTGCTGAAGTGAAGTTGCCTAAAACAAGCAGTAATTGGGGGGTATAGGTAAATAAAGAACCACATTAAAACAAGGTTAGGTGTGTCAGAAGCTTGTTTTAAGGATTTTACTGGTATAATTTATAGTTTCTTTCACAATTATTTGTTGTTAATGAAAATGTGATGATTACACAAATAAGTATGTAGTTTAAATGGTAAATTTTAAAAGTATTATTTTATAAGAAGCTGTTTCTACATACACGAGTTGTTACTGTACCAAATATTTGTACACCTCAGAATATACCTTTTACACTAATTAGATGTTTTTATGGGTTAAAGTTTTGGTAACTGTGTGAATAAAAATTAAAAACCGTAATTTGCCTTTATTTATTTGTTTTAACATGTAGGTGACACTGGGGTAATAAGGTTTAAAATTTTGGTGGTTTAATTTTGGTAAAATATTATTAAAAAAATATATGTGATACCAGGATTTTTGTTGTAGAAGCTACATGCTGAATCCTTCCTTTGTAGGAAGGAAGGACATACATGAATACATCATTTTAATTTAAAAGAGAAAATCGCAAGTTCTTATTACCACATATTAATGTTCTTATTATCCCTACTGGGGTAATAAAAACTTGCCTGTGTTAAGCTGTATATCTCATATTTATGCAGTCCTGGCAAATGTTCCTATTACCCTGAGAAAAAAAAGTTTAATTGGACAATCGGTTTAGGAGATGGGTCACTTTTTTTTTAAGTTCATCAAAAAAAAAAGTTAGAGAAGTTTAAAATTTCGTATTTTATTATCAAAATCTGTAAAAAAATTTGGATTTTTCATGAATTATAGGTTAGAGAAGCAGGTGAATTAGGGAAACAAAAATTTTAATATGACTATCATTTATTAAAAAAATAGATAGAATAGTTTCTGTACATTTTTAAATAGGAGGGAAAAAATAAACAACACCTAAAATCTTGTAGCCATAGCCTTATGACCGAATTATGTTTCTTGGGTCTTTTAAAAACACTGCTTAAAAATCATACTACGAATTTTATTACCCCAAGTTCCTATTACCCCGGTATGCCCTACTACTGTATCATTGAAAGGTTAAGGGAGATTGAATTTCTGGGAGAAATCACATCAGAACAAAAAATTTTATTCCCTAAGAAATGTCCTGCCCTGACTGCAAGGTTTCAGATATTTTATGGTTCAATAATTTGAACCCTTTTGCTGCTACTATCTCTCCAAGCGACCTGATACCTGGTTGGGGCTTTATTTTGATTTTAATGATTTTTAATGTAATGCTTCAAAATTGTTTTTAATAACGAGTACAAGCTAATTTGGCATGTTTAATGAACAAAGACTTATTAATAAGCAAGAAAAATAAATAAATAAATAAAAAATATTATTTGACAAAAAAATACTGCCTCAAATCTTATTTAACTTTTATTTAAGGGCAAAAATAAAATTTATTTTAACTTTTTACAAAAAAAGAAAATTAATACAAAGAATTTGTCATAATAAACTATAAGAAACAATAAATATAATAAATTAAAAATGAAAAACGGGAACTTATCTTTATGTATCATCTAGAAGTTTTTACTCTATGAAACAAGACCAATGGCGGTTACAGCAGTTCAGAACATTGGGGATGCCAATTGGTGTCAGTAGCAGCAAAAGGGTTAAACAGACTAAGTAACAATATTCTACTTCCAGAAAATCCTGAACCACAATAGACCGATCGGTCGCGGTTGAAGGGTGTTATACCCACTCACTTTAAACCTACCTACCTCCAGTAAATCCTTGACAGATTTATTGTGGTCCCTCAATGCTGTTACGCCTTCATGTCAAGGAGGGTTTTTTTTAATCTAATAATTTATAACAGTGGTTACCAGCCTTTTTATGTGTTGAGCTACTTTGATAATTTTGGAATAAACAATGAGCAATGCAGTTACAGCTGACATATATACATGCATTTATTTTACTAATATATACAAATAAGTGTAGAATTTGTGATTTACTAGAGGCAAGTTCTAGTAAACAGATTTTTATAAAAACCGGGTAGCCTCTGATCTGTTAAAAATTGTTTCAAGGCTTTAATTACCTCAACCCATAGGATATCTGATATAAGTATGTGTTTCTTTGTTTGGTATACAATTGTCCTTTAAGTAGTTAATATGAGTTTAAAATTTAACTAGTTATGTCACCATAGATAGCAACTATTTATGGTAATCACAGATTTTTTTTTAATAACACTATCATACTTTTTTTTTTCTAAAGATATTGTGTAATGTTGGTGGATTTATTTTTATATTGTATTTTTTGCATCAAATTTGCATATATTTTATCATTGTGCAATCTGGTATATAAATTTTATATAACATATATTTTTTAAGTTTTTTGTTTAAATATACCTTTTTAATAAGAATATTTTTAGATTTAATTTAAATACTTTTTACAGTAACCTATTTTTTTAGTTGTAGGATGTGGTGAAATTATTAATATTGTTAAACATTCTTTGGTTAGAGGAAATAAATATACTTTGCATATTCTAATGTAATAATCCCAACCGCTATTAAATATTTTAACTACTTCATTTTACTATACTTCCTAATCAACTTCATAGAATCTGACACTGGGCATTACCATTTTGAGAGTACAGTTTTTAATTTTTAGCTAGAAGTATATTCCAATTTATTAAATTTAAACTATTCAAAGGTATTCAAATTATTTAAATGCAAAGATTAAAATTGTTTGACATAAATTTAATTAACTGATTTAAAACTGTGATAACATTAAACTTTAACGTCTTTTTTAAACAGCAATATTTTAATATAAATCTTGGTTTCACTTATTTGTTACACCATAATAAAACACATTAGGTCTAAAAAAAAATATTTTTTACTCACATTTTTACAAAATAATACAATTTCTTAATTTTTGATAACAAATGTACTAAAATTATGGCGGATTTAATAGGAAAATAAGTGAGATAGATATTGTTTGAAAGAGATGATATAATGCGTTCTTCTGTTGCCTTTTACTTAAGCTAAATCCATAACGTTTTTCCAATTTTAATGTTATTTTTCACTGCAAAAAAGCCTTTTCCTCGGTTTTTTTTTTCTTTTTGAAATTCACTAAAAGAACGTGTTCTTTTTCTTTGTAAATTTAATTTTTTTCAAATCAATGGACGTTAAACGACAACAAACCCAAAACTGTTGTAAGAACGTAATGTTGAATACTTCGGCAATCACAAAAGAAGAGGTGATTAAGCAAAATGTGTTATTTAGGTAGGCAATAGATAGCAGATAAGCCTTTTGATAGATATATGCTGGTTTTGCATTAGACAATTAAACTCTTAATAAAGCTATCACATAATTATATAAATACAGCAACTCTTTATTGCAAAATACATTCTATATCTGAAAATACAAATATATCAAATGTGATACTTAAACCATTTACAAAACAAACATTAAAAGATGATTATAAATAATATTTACCTGTAACACAGGCAGTGACTGCTGTCGGTTTATGTGCGGTAACAACATAATGGTATGCCATAATTAGATTTATATGTAGCTACAAATGGTTTATGAGTTTCCAGACATCTAATTCCGTACAAAACTTTACTTTTATACGTAACTGTTAGTCTTTTTTCTACTTAAAGAAACTTCACTTATAGCTGCAAGCCACCACTTCTCTCATTTCTAAAACTAACCTAATTTCTTCCTTATAAAATAGAAGCATTTTCTTCCTCTTTTTTATGTCAGGTTAGAAACCATGAGCTGCCCAGGCTAAATAAAGGATCGATCCTACCTTATCTTGACACTGGGACGCTATTCTTGACCATTCGCATCTTTCAAGATCCGTCAAATCCACTGGTCAAATCTGTTGATAAATTAATGAAAATTCGACGGATCCTGAAATATGCGAATGACCAAGAATAGTGCCCCTGGTCGATCAATCAAGCATATCATTTATCTTTGAGCATAACTGAACCTGGAGGGATAAGCCAGAATGTATTATTAATAGACTCTGGGATAAGCAAAGAGCTGAGAACGTGGTCCCAGAATACCATATAGATCAGTTTCTGGAACGTGGTCGCATTAGAAATAGAAAGCAACAGTCATCTCCGTTGTTATCTCTCTTTCACAGCGTACCTGATCCGCCAATTATTTAAATCCCAGAGCGGGAGATAAAGGTACTAGAATTATTGCGCTTTTTCTCATAACCGCTATTTGCACCACTAACCGGCAAGGCTGTCTTTAGTAAATGCTTGAAAGGTTGATGTGCTATTTTCCAGCGAGAGCAAACCTCTTCGAACATATACCGACAAAGGCAGCTTGCCCCTCGACCGTGCGGGAAAGAAAGAAGAGTAGGTGTATAACCTTTTTCTCTCGCTCCACGTGCTGATTGGTCGACAGGGAGGGGTGTATGCCCTACCGACCAATTAGTACTTACACCTGAGACAATTCTCTCTCGCACAACCAAGTGGTAAGGCTGCCTCTAGCATACATGCTGAAGGCAAATCTCCTCAAAGGGCTTTTTCTATCGTAAATCAATATTTTTTACTATTTATCCGATCACCGACCCTTATTTCTTTGTCTTTTTGTGATTGTCTTTTTGTGATTGTCTTCAATTTATTATTGGTGAGCGGTGGGCTTGTTGAGTAGTTAGGTTTTTTTGTATAACAATGTTTTATACTTGGGAAAATTTTTAATCTGTGTGGGCAACAAACCAAATTATTTTCCAATTAATCTCAATTTTACTGTATACTGCGACCACTTTACAAATTATTTCATCTTGATTTCAAAGTATCGTCTGATCAAGTAAAGGTAGGTAAACAAAAATAGTATTTATGAGGTTTAATTATGTATTAATATATTAGTTAGGATAAAATAGTAATGAATAGTGTAAATAAGGTTAGTTTGATTTTCAACTTTGATGATGAATATCTCGAAAACGAAACGTTGCCGAAAAAATATTTTTTCAGATTCGTAATCAGCGCCCCAAAAAACCCCCGTATACCAAATTTGGTCAAAATCGGAGAGGAGGCAACTTTCGAGACAATTACCAAAAAAAAGAAAGTATTATTAATTCTCTAACGTGCAAACCTGCCTAAAGGTACCTATAATGATTTTTTTAAATTTGCAAACTACCTTTAGCTTTAAAGAAGGTAATTTATAAATATGCTTATGGTTAATCCTACACTGAATACTGTTATATCCTACTTGAATCACATATATTAATTTGGACTATCCATTCACTAGTTCTCAGTCAATAATGCTTACAATTTAATTAAAAATATGCTTCAGATAACCCTATGTAATAAATAAATTAGGTGGACTACTGTTGATACTGAAGTAGATACTAATGGTGTTGGTATTAACTTCTGTAGATATTAATATCAGTTATATTAGTATCTCTTCAGTAGATGTTAATACCATTAGTAATTTATAGAAAAAAAAAAAAAAAGAATTAAACCCAAATACCCTGTGCTCAATTAACAAACATCTTTTTGTTAAAGTTTTAGATCTTTTGGTTATTTCTTACTTATTCTCTATGAGCACCCATTAGTATTAGCAAATACTGTCTCATCGTTTTTATTTATTTTCAGCAGAAATGGCCGACGTTCGAGATATTCTGGAGCTGGAGAGACCACCCACTCCAGAACTAACAAGAGAATCTATTCTTGGAATGGATAAGCCAAAAAAGAAAATAACCACTGGGACTAAAATTCCAAAAAGACCAGAGGGAATGCACCGAGAAGTATTTGCATTACTTTATAATGATAATAAAGATGTTCCTCCTTTATTTCCTTCTGATTCAGGTAAAACTTTATAATTTTTAAATATATACCATTACATTTAAAACTTAAATATATACCTTCACACTTCCTTTCTACACATACATTAGTATTTATATGTGTACAATTGTGGGATAGTTGGTAGTTAGCTTAAAATATACAAAAAGTACAAAGATACAAACCTACAAAAATTATATATCATTAATCTATAAGTGTTAAAAGTTTGTATGAACCCTACAACAGCGGGTCAAAAAATTAATATTTTTGCTGTAAAACATTCTATAAAAAAAGAGCTTTATATCTTAGTCCATGCATAAAAATTCACAACCACATTTACAAGCTGAAACCTTAGCTAAAACTGCTTAAAGTCCGAGTAGGTTTACACATTCCAAATGATTACATCAGTTAGTTGACAGTGGTTTAAGATTTTACCACACAGTAGTGACTTTAAACTACCATAAGATTTAAAATACAATGTAGCATCTTAAGCTTAGTATTGGTTTGTCAAATTTTGCATGAAGTGTGGGTTGACGAAATTCGTTGATTAACCATTGACAATAAGTTTTGACAAGAAAAAAAACTTTTTCCTATGTTTTTGTTTATTAAATCAAAGCATAATGAATAAAAAAATCACTTTAGTTACGTCTGTCCGGTAGCGTAGTGGTCAGAGCCTTGGCTCGCCGCGCCGGCGATCCGGGTTTGAATCCCAGTCCCGCCGGGCAGACATATTTAGGTAGTAGTTATTTAAAAAATAACGTCCGTGGTGGCACTACCGCGTTGTCTAAAAGGTGCTGTGAAATGCAACATTTGCATGTTTCAGTGCTTGGACAACGTTGACGGAACAACTGGGGAAGAAATGGGTTAAACACCGGAAAACCCGACACTCACGGTACTTTGGTACTTAGGTTTATATATGTATATATAATCCGTAGGATATAATATACATATATAATAATCCTTCGTGAGTTGTCATAAAGATTAAAAAAAAAAAAAAATTACACCATAAACTAGCAAAAGAAGACAATACACTTATCACAAGCTAGAAATTTTTATCTAAAATATATGACATCTTCTGTTAACTTTTGATGAGGTTTTGAAAAGTGCTCTGAGCAAAATATACAAAAAACATTTTTTTCCCAGTGGGTAATGGCTATAAACAGACAAAGATTAAACTTGGAATGAGAAAACCTAGGAAGTGGAAATGGATGCCATTTACTAATCCAGCAAGAACGGATGATGCTACATTTTATCACTGGAGGAGGCCAAGTGATGAACCAAAAGAATATCCATTTGCTAAATTTAACAAGGTAAAACTTAAATTTTTAAAAGTAAATATTTTGTTATTGAAATAAACACTTTATAATGAGTGACTAATATTTTTAAATTTAGTTTAAAATTAGAAAAAAAGTAGTTAACTTTATTTTTATTGGCACTGTATTATTTTAAAGTTTAAGTCAAAAATCGCTTTACTATGAAAAGAACAAAACAAGGTCTTACTGACAAAATCCCATAAATGTCTTTAAAACTATGTCTAAAAACAAACAAAGTTTAAAATAAAGTTTATCTCTACATAACACTAGCAGCAAAAGCATTAATAAAATCATTAGCATTAAGATTACAAATATGATCACCAAACTTTAATTTTTCATCGATCCAATGTGCCAGAAATGTTGTCGCAGACTTGTTTTCAACAGGACAATGAGGTTATATTAAATTTAAAAGTAACAATATAAGACTAAGAGAGTTGGAACTACATCATGTTTGAACCTTTCCTGAATCACCTGAGACGGTAATAAACAATTCTGTGGCCCCTCTAAACCGCCATAATATGGTAGTATTATTCGCGAATAAAGTTAATTGGCCCTGTATACCAATCGTAGTCAAATCATTATTGTATAGTAAAAACAGCAATGGACCCAATACTGAACCCTGAGAAACTCTATGTTTAACATTGAGTGCTTCAGATATATACATTCCTGCGATATAATTAACTCCTTTCTGCCTGACAAGTAAGATGTAAACCAATCCAGTGCCATCCCTCTATAATAAGGTAACTCACGCAGCACCGTTCTATAATTTAAATTCATAAAGAATTAAACCTTTTAAATTATACCTTTTAATGCCTACTGGTATATTGGCCAAGTTTCAATATTAAATCTCGCATGAGAGTGAAGCGAGACGAATTTTATGTCACATGATCTTGCAGCAGGTGATCTGCTCATAGAACATGTGACAAACAATCTGCTCGCTCCTCTGTCATCCGAGATTTAATATTGGAACTTGGCCATAATTACATGTTTTATTTGTATATTCAATGATTTAAAAACTTTATTTATTATTGTTTTTTTTAGTTTTGAAATCATTGGGATAATCTTGCTTCTTCATTTTAGAAAGTTGATGTACCTACATATACAGATGTGGAGTACCAGCAACACCTTACTTGCGATTCATGGACAAAAGAAGAAACAGACCATTTAATGGACTTAGCACAAAGATTTGATATGAGATTTATTATAATGGCTGATAGATATGACACAGAAAAATTTTCAAAGCGCTCAGTTGAAGATCTAAAGGATAGATATTATAAAGTTTTTGGCATACTTGCAAAGGTAAACCACGTTTATTTTACCATTGATTAAAAGTAATTTTGACACCTAATTTGTGAAATTTTAGTTAAATGGTGAAAAGAAGATTTACACATACGATGCAGATCACGAAAGGCGGCGTAAAGAACAGCTGAAAAAGCTCTATGAGCGTACTCCTGAACAGGTAATAAAAAAAATAAAATCCATGCTATGAACTTAAACCATCCTAATTTTACTGACTCATTTACTAAACTTACTTGTCCGGATTTTTTTTAACTTGTACATGTTTATATTTTTAGATTGAAGAGGAACAATTTCTTTTAAGTGAATTGAAAAAAATTGAGGCACGAAAAAAGGAAAGAGAAAGAAAAACTCAAGACTTGCAAAAACTCATTAGTCAAGCAGACAATCAAAATGACACACCAAGAAAAACTGATAAGAAACTGCCCAAAAAGAAGATAGCAAATCCTTCCAGGCCTTCTAGAGTTGATACAAATGTAAGATGACATTTTTAGTAAAATTATTTTTAAATGGGCAAAAAAAATAGGCTGTTATTGTTAAATGAATAATTTAAAATTTATGTTTCAACTTAAACAAAATGTTTTCATAAAATGCAAAGGAAGTTATTTCTTGGTAAGCATATGTAACAAAAAAATTTATGTCCAAAATACTTATTTTTGTTTAAAGTCATATTTTTCTTATCTTGTAGCCAACATTTCTAATAAAACAGAAAAAGAATGCAATAGTGTTTTTCACTACAAGGTGTAACAATGGCATTTTTTAAATTTTATTTTAGATAGACCTAAAGATCTGTTTTTTAATATTTTTTCTTTTTTTATAGTATATTTTGCAGGCTATAGAAACTGCGGGTATTAAATTTCCAGACTACAAAAACAGTGGTGTGTCTCTACGGTCACAAAGGATGAAGCTGCCAGCAAATGTTGGGCAAAAGAAGTCCAAGGGAATTGAGCAGTCTCTGCAAGAGTTTGGATTAGGTAAGGGTGTGAAAATATTATGAAGATAGCAATTTTAAAAATAGATTTTAGCAGCTTTCAGATGTATTAGGTTCAAATTATAATCAGGTCATTTAAGATTGAGAAAAACACCTAAACAAAAAATTGTATTGGTTCAAAAAGTCAGTAATCATGGTTGCCTACTCTTTTTCTCAGTCGAAAATGAACAGGTTATAGTTGTTTTCAGCTAATGTTTGGCATAGGTTTGAACTTTATTATGTACATTATTCAATCATGTAAATTGTTGATAAAAAATCAAAACAAGACATTCCTTTTTACAGAATACAATTATTTTATGAACTACTAGCATCTTTTCTGAAAAATATAAGTTTTTTTTTTATTTACAGAATTAAATCCAACCCCAACAGAAGAAATCTGCCAACATTTTAATGAGTTGAGAAGTGATATGGTGTTATTGATGGAAATTAAAACAGCACTGAGTACTTGTGATTATGAACTGCAGTCTCTAAGGCATCAGTATGAAGCCTTGGCACCTGGAAAGGTAGGAAGTAAAACCAATATTTTTCAAACTTAGAATTCCCTAAAATTTATTTATTGATAAGTGTTTGATCACAGTGTAGTTTCCACAAGAAAATTTTTTAACTATTTTTGTCACTATATATTACCATTGTAATATGGTCAACAAGCACTGCTGATATTTTTTTGTGTTATTTAATAGATTTTTTACTTAAATTAATAACTTTCAGACTTTGGTAATTCCTTCTCAACTAACAAACAGTGATCATGGAGCAAAAATAGCCACTGGAGAAATTATTGATGTGGTGGGATCCCCAGGGACACCATTAAATACCTAGCTAATGTTTAGAATCTAGTTTTTAGATATAATTTTAGGATCATAAACAATTAAAACCATTGTTTTAAATATAACATATATATTACATACATGTCTAGTTATTGTACAAACATATTAATTAAGGAAAAATGGAAAATAAATACTTAAACAAGTCTTATAAATTTACTTTAATATATTTAACCTAAATAGGTGACTTGGTAAGTCTATCTTATAGACTCTCAAGTGAATCATAGAGCTGTAATAGTTTTCTTTTAAGCAAAATTACTTGTAAGTTTGGCAAAATTTTACTTAAAAAATTATTATGCCTGGCGCCAAGTTATCCTAAAAAATGTTTTAAAGAAAAAATAATATGATAAGGATAAACTATCCATATTTATTTGTTCTTTTTTATCTTCTAAAATAGTTCTTTGATGTAGAATAAAAAGCCGCTTTTTTCGTTGGCGTCTTTAAATTAGTCAGCTGATGTAAATTGAAATGAATTTATTACTTTTTTAAAAATGTTGTTTAATTCCACCTTCGCCGTTTTAGCTTTGAGGTGATATAGTTTGGTTTCCAAAATATAAGCAAATAGAACTCTTCTAATTCAAGTAATTACCGTTCTAAATTAAACAAACCATTTGTGATAATTGATTAAAGCCCTTAAACGAAAAATGGCAATAATTTTCAAAAAATATTCGTTTATTGCCCTTAATAACTTAGATATAATTGCTTGATTTGTTTCAAAAAGTAAGCATTTAGGCTGGAAAAAGCTCTATTTACTCAAATTTTATAAAAATACAAGATACACCCAAAATATAATAGAAAAACTGAAATAGCGAAAGCGACACTAATCAACAGTCTTAGTGTATGTAAAGCTTTTTGTTTATGACTAACACTTCTAGTTGTTGTATTTGTTTTAAAAGTTAACCTAAGTTTTTTTTGTGCGTTTGATTTCCGGACTGTGCAAGCCATTGGCCCGGCCCGCGCAATTTTTTCTTTAAGGATTTCCGGAATGAGTATGGCTGGCATAAATAACTTGGGTAGTGACTATATGTCCAGTATCCATTTAGCGCGGCAAGGCGAACACTGCCGTGGTCGAACCAGATATAAGCGGTATTCTCGCACATGAATATGCACCTTTACATGAACCAAAACCAATGGAGGAAATAAACCACAAACCACCGACCCTTTCAACAGCTTAATATGCTCTGACAAAGCAAGAAATTGAAGAATTGACAGATTCATGTATCAAAAAGTTTTTGTTGGGTACTTGCCAAGATGGGATCGCTTCGATTCCAATTCTGGGGGATATGGAACTTTGTATGGACAGAAACTATTGACCTGTACCAGCCTGCAGCTTGCCCCAAACAACATAAAGAAAAGCCCCTAACAATCATACATTCTGATAAAAAGCTCTCAAAATATCTTAATTTTTTTTATGAAAATTGAAATAATTTTAATTTTAAATATTTAATTTTCATTAAAAAGTTTTTAAAATAATTTTATCTTGAAAGCACTTGCTACCGAAACGTAGATAAGTTTTTTGATTTTTGGTGGTTCTACTTTTTTTTCAGGCGATCTGCAAGTTTGTAGGGTTCTATGCACACTGCACACACAGTTTAACATCCCGGGACTTAAAGGGGTCCCATCGTGAGGAGGACTTTTTGAAATGTTGATTTTTGTCTCATTTTATACAAGAACCTTAAGAATTAGGTAGATCGTGGGGTCGTAAGTCGACACAAATACGTATTATATTCAGAAAACAAACTGAAGTGCCATTGGTTGCTAAAAATAAATATGGCCAATATTAATAATAAATGTAGGCAAAACTGAATGCTATTAATTGGTTAATTTTATTGTTAAATATATCAAAAATTTTTTAAAAAATGGCAGGTGGAGGGGAGCAGCATACTTTTAAAAAGTAAAATAGAGATTTCTTTACTGACGAACAGAACAGTTAAGAATTTTAAGTATTGTTATAGTATTAAAATACTATAAAAGCATTAGTATGCTTTTGTTGGGATCTCACCTTGAAATTTTCTAGAAAATGGGACCACTTTGGTCCTGGTAAGGAGGTATAGCAAACTGAGCCTGCTTAGCCCTACCGGCTTGTTTTATTAGACTCAGTTCGCTATACCCCGAGACCAGGACCGAAGTGATTCCATTTTCTAGAAAATTTCAAGGCGAGTAGAGAAATCCAAACAAAAACATGAATCCGCCACAAAACTATAGAACATATTTACTATAAAAGTATTTGAATATTAAAAAAATCATTTAAATTTTTAGTTATTTAAGACATTAACTTTTAAAATACTTTTAAAAATATCAGTATACTTCCTTTTTTTATAATTTCTTTTTTTTTTTAAAGCACAATATCCTATTTGACAATGTCAATTTTAAGTTTTAAGATACTTTGTCCAAGAGGATTGTATCTTACTTTGAACAGTTTATATAAGTTTGCTTTGCAGTTTATATAAGTTTGCTAAGAACGTAAATATGTAGTTACTAATTAATTAATAACAGAACGATATTACCGATGACATTTAATACCATTGCATATCAAAAATGATAAAACTCTAGTTTTTAAAAGACCTTTGTTTAAACCATAAATTGACACTGCATTGTAAAAGTGGCTTTTTTAACACTAACACAATTTTAAAGTTTGAAGTTGCTTAACTCTTTTAAAAGCATTTAAATACTTCTGGATACTGAATACTCTGAGCACATACAAATTTTTTGCTGGTAATAAGAAATATATAACATAATGAGTATGTTTTTAAACAGCTTTACTCATTTTTTTAAACAGTAGGAATTGTAGTATAACAACAAAAAAATAGGAATATAAATAAAAACATAAAGATCCATTTCTTTGCTCATTTCTGCCCGACTATAATTGTGATGTATATCTGTTCAGTAAAACTTGCATATCATTACGCTGTTAGTGGCTTGTTTTTTTTTTTAAACAGAGATTACAGAGTAATGAAAGGTCTTTTGCATCTATTATTCCAGAGAAATAAAAAATAAGTGTAGGAATAAATGGAGCACCAAGTCATAATAAATTACAAATTATCATACAAAACAAATAGAAGTGTACAGTATGCCCTTTACAAAGTGGAAGTACATTCTTTATCAAAACTTCAAAGTAAAAGTGATAAGAATGAAATGGCAGTAACAAAATTAAATAATATAAGCAAATATTTACCTTTTAAAGCCTTAAACTTAAATGAAGTTGGCTTTTTTAACATAAAGGACATATTGTACAAACTAAAGAAACAGTCATTATATACACCACTAAATATAAAACGCAGAAATCACACTGCACTTTTAGTCCAACATACTGTGATTTCCCTCTAGTCTTGGTCTCTTTCGACTTGGTTCTTGCTCCACAGGAGTTACTTCACGTTTTTTAGTAGTATTCTGAAAACATTAGGTTAAATAATAAGTAATAAAATTTACCTAGAGTAAATAATTACCTTTTTATCCCAATGTTGCTGCATGTATTTTAGAAGTATGCTGGTTTTTTCAGTCACTATTACTAAAACAAAAAATAATAGATTTTTAATGTTATACATGGTAAAATATGTTAAACTTTATCTTTTATAGTTTTTATTGCCTTTTATATAAAAGCCTAGTTTAATGTCAATTTAACAATAAAAAGTATGCAGAGCTAGGATTCTGTAAAAATATAAGAAAAAGGAAAGTCAAAATAAGGATCACATGTCCTTGTTGCTCTTAAAGGTAACTCATAAGTTTGTCACTGTTTTGAAAGAGATAAAGAAAAGGAATGACAAAAAAATTGCTTACAGAATCGGGCCCCAGGTCTTTTTATGTATGTTTCATATATGTCACAAAAGAGAAATTTAACCTTCATGTGATTATGATCTATTTTCTTAAATTTATTAAACTATGTTTTCAATAAGTTGACTTTTTATCAACAAATCTAACAAAATAAACTCCAAGTTTATTGCAATTTCATAAGCAGTATCAAATAAATACAGCAAAGTTTAAACTGTAGAAAATGCACTGTTTCAACTTCTCTTAAAAATAATTCTAAAAAAACAGTCTATTTTTTCTTTCTATGCCTTAATTAGTTCCTTACATTTTTGAGTAGCAAAAATGGTAAGTTCTTTAAAAATCTTAAATTACCAAAAAAAAACATCAGTTTCAAAAATGTTGCATTCTCTACTGCTTTTATAAAGTGTTTGGTCCTCACTTATTTTTTATAATAAATACCGAAAGTCAATAAAATACCATAATTTTGGCTTTTTACATTACATGACTTGTAAAAAAACAGGAATTTTGTTACTTTTAAAGAAAAAATAATTGGGCACTAAAATGTTCAATATTGCCACAATTTAACCTAAGTTCAATTTACTACTAAAAAATCAATTGGAACTAAAAAGATGTCCCACCTTGTATATATAAATTTGATTTAAAACTATAAAAACAAGCAAATAGTTTATTTCTTTATCTAATCATTTAGAAAGGACAATAATCAGAGCATGGAATTTAAAATAATTTATAACACTAATAAGTATTTTCACTAAAAAAATATTATTTTGTAATCTATGCCTTCAAATATGTACGTATTTATTTTTATAACTAAGTATTTCACTTTGACAAAAATGTAAGAATTATAGCTATTTTTACATAGATAATAAAAACCATTGCTAAGGTTCTTACTCTGTTCAGGTGGGTAATCCTTTGTTGGAATGTATACTGAAGGCCTTTTTGAGGAAGATCTATTGTTGCTGTCCATGTGAAACTTTGAAAAGTTATTTTCATTGTAGGAGGGCAATCCAGCCAGAAACTGTGCTACAGACTACAAAAAGAAAGAATATATTTGGAACAATTTTAAATTAAACTTATCAACTTACCATTATCCTTATAGCTGAAAGGAACCTGTTAAAAATTACTTGAAAATAGAAATAAAAAAGGCGCACGTGTAAAACAGAAAAATAAGAGAGTACTGAAAATGCAAAATTTTCTCCTAATTTATATCTCAGCTTTCTTCACTTCTTTAAAAGAACTCAAATATCAGTGTAAATGTGACATATGATGTTTCAATATATTTTCCTCTTTATATTGTTAAACGGTCATATCTGCCAGGGCTAAATTAATGTCTTCTTCTTTCTATCTCTAACTGTCGGATGTTTCCGCGTACAGCCAGCCGTATGTCATCCCTGCTCTATCTATAATACCTCTATGCGTCGTCCACGCATACAAATTCAGCTGGTTAAATACCGAAGGGTAAGAATATAACAAGAGCCGCTTTCCAGCCTACCGTTTTGTGCACGCAACAAAGCACCTGTGCTCCTATATTCTCCAAGCAGACGTCCCAGCCAAGTTTTTTGACTTTGCGTTTGACGCGCAATAACTGCTTCCCCCTTTCCCCTGAAGGACCTACCTTTAATTTCGTGTTCGAAGCCCAAGAAACGTTTTAAACGTTAGGTAAAAGTAAATTCGTTTCGTCACGTTCCATGTGGCGTTTAAAGCACGAAGGCTAAAGCCATTAAGCTTATGCGCTTCAAACGCAGAACAGATGGCAGCTGGAAAGCGACTAAGGTATTCCAATCCTGCAATGCATGATAGGAAATGTGTCAAGCGGTCGCCCCACCACGAGTGTGTCTTGCACACTAAAGTATTTTTATACAAACCTTTGGCAATAATAAAAATAAGGATGAAAATACTTTAGTGTGCAAGACACACTCGTGGCGGCGCGACCGCTTTACACATTTCTCACCTTGCATTGCAGGATAAACTGAATAACGACCTTCTTACACTAATATCAAAAATCTACCACCATAGTACATACTTTAAAAAACTGGGAAAAATGTCATCAACGAATTTGATTATGTAGAGTTAGAATTTGACATAACAATGACCATCTAAGGCAATTCTTAAAGAAAAGGTCAATACTGGGCACAACAGTAATGGCTTAATTAAAGCAGAATATTCCTCGCTAAGGACCACGCTGTTAATACCTAAATAATGAAGCAGTATTTCCTATTGATGTAAGTCAGGATCTTCCTCATTCTATCTATAATGTATGAGTTCGATAAGCCAAAATCCATCGTTGATCTAATTGTTCAATTTCCGTTGAGGCATTGGGCCAAATTATGCAGAACTCTTCTTATTACTTTATATAAAGCCCTTTTCCAGCACCGATCTGTAACTTGCACTGTTCGATTTGTTCGTCAATGGTTCGTAGCGATGAACGCAGTACATAAAAAATCCGATAAGTGCAATGCATACCGTCCGTCATGATATCAAGCCAACCAACACTGAAATGTGTCTTGCATCTGTCAAAGATGCACCTAAATCCAGTGATGAAAACTATCACCACTCGTGAGAACGGCATCAAACCGTTTTCACACAATTACTTTGCCCTAAATCTACTATCCTTCTCTTTCCCTCCGCGTGCTAATTGGTTAATAACGAAGGGTATATACGGCCAAGCGGCAAGGCTGCCTCTCCGCGTGCTAATTGATTACAATAACCTGAGGGACAAATAGTGTATGTTCGAAGAACTATAAACAACGTTAGTTATCCGTAACTGTACCTCTAGACAAACAAGTGTCAACACAGAGGGAGACATAATCGACAGGGTTGCATTTTGCGTTACTTTCTAAAAGCAAAGCTTAAATTTGACAACACGTACTAATTATTTTTTTGCTCTTAATCTACCTAACAACAGACAAAAATGCATAAACACCCGCCTAATTTTTCCAGATCTTTATAGCTTTCCTTCAGTTTAACTGAGTGTAATTCCAATGTAGCTTCAGCAAAAGTGGCGAATGAAATATATACGTCGAAGTTCATTTGAAAATATAGTGTTGTGAATACGTTTTAACTATTTGATCTCATATGTGACCAAGAAGTCCTATAGCTTAACGAACCTTTGTTAAAATAAATGCTTATTACAGTGTCTTATTTTAGCACTGTTTAATAGTGATTTCTATGATATAAGGTAGCGCCCTTTTAAAAAACGCTAAGATGGTAAGTTACAGCAGCCTTTATGGTTGTTGATTAATCATTGTTTGGCATTAAAAACCAATATTTTTTTAGCAAGTGGACGATCCTCCGTATCTATCAGTCGGTACTGCCGTTAGTGCAAAATACAAAGGGGCATTTTGTGAAGCGAAGGTTAGCAAAGTGGACCGCATGGTTAAATGCAAGGTAAGTCATACACCAAAACAACTATACCCAAATTGAACAATTTTCTAACAGCCATTCCTTGTGTTTTACAGGTAACATATAGGAGTGGCCTAGGATCAGGTGCAGTTACGGATAATGAAATAAAAGGCACTCTAAGAGTTGGTCAGCAAGTTCAGGTTAAACATCCTGATCATAAAGACTTGGTTGATGCTACAATTACTAAAATACAGGATTGTAGCCAGTATACTGTTGGTAAGTAGTATTTTAATTGTGATGATATAATTAAGTCATACAAAAAAACACTGAGCAAAGAGATGTTTTCAAATGGTGCAGTTCTTGTCAGATTTATTTATCAAATTTTGGTTACTCAGCTAAGCATTTATTTACATACCAAATTGAGTGGACTGTTACTGTTTTATAGTACATATTACCAATGTTAAGTAAAACCAATTACTTTGCTTTCTATCATTGTATTTTTACAAAAAAGTGTGATTGTAATGTCTAGAATTATTACATTTTAGAACTTTTCTTTATTAACATAGTGACTAAATTTATAAAGATAATACTTTTAATAATAATCTAAATAACGAAAACTATGGTATGCATCTATATTATGTAAAATGTATTTTTAATATGAAATAAAATACATTTTTTAATGCATATCTTATGACCATTTAGGTACATGTGGTTACATTGTTTTATTCTTAGATTAAAGAATTAGCCCTAAAGAGGCTCCCCACTGCAACCAAAATCATTATTCATCATATACCATATTTTAAATTTATTAGAATTAAGTTTATATTTTATGATAACATAAAATAAATTATTTATGTTCTTTATTTATTTGCCAAATTTATGATGATGCTCTTGCCAGGAAGCATAAATTTATTAAAACATAACTGAAAACTTTCCTAAAAAACCTAATTTCTTAATTCTCTTATGCAGTGGTGTATTTTGGCTACAAGAAGTGGGGGGGCTAACTGTTTAATTAAAAAATATAATGAAATACTTTTACTTTACTGTTGATATGAATTTAATATTACATAATTTATTGTTTTTACCTAGTACTAATGTGTCATAAATGACCTACAACATAAAAGAAATATGTAAATGCCAACATATTTTTTTTGCAACTTTTGATTTTAAATGGGTTTAATAGAAAATGTTACCTAAGGAAGCTAACAGCTAAAAAATCAGAAAACCATATGGCAATATATTATTAAATGTTAACTTTTATACCATATGCGAGTTTTATACGTCTTAAACCTTACTTTTGTGCATATATTGTATCTGTACCTATTTGGTGCTATTAAGAATATACAGTACAATAATTTTAATCTCTTTATTACAAAAAAAAAAAAATGTCAAGAATGGTATTATTATGGAATAAAAAAGGATCTGCAATATATTAAAGAAGTAATAAAACACAACTTTATAGTACACTATAAATAATTATTTAGCTGCAAATATATATGTTTACAATCTTTAATAAAAAAAATACTGTCTTGTTATATTATACCCAATTATGGCTCCTATTATTCAAAGGCTTAAAATTAGTTCCTTTCTTTTACAATTCAGGATTAGTATTTAAACAAATTAAAAGAAAAAAAGGCATTAAGGCAATAAAGGCCTTTGGGTATGAATTATATACAGGTTCAAATATATATTATGGGATACGCTGGTTGCATAATATATATTTTCCGTCATCCTATTAAAAACATTTTTTTTTCATGATCATTTAGGGATAAATAATCCTTCTCTCTGAAATTTTAACATTCTTCATCTGCAAGTAGTAGTTAACTAGTTATTTTTTATTTGAATTGAGAGGTTGACGGAAAAATTTAATATGCACCTCAGTAAAAAATTGCCAATTATGCACCCTCTTCTGTTTACTGGCCTTAGCTAGATCTGAGTCGGCAAATTCCAGCCTTGTTTATAATAGGCAATTGTTCATCCTTGATACATAAATAACTATTTTCTTATTATTGGTTTTTTAGAAAATAATCAAAGTTGGTGTAGAATAAAACATGATGAAACATCAAAAATATGTTTTTAGGGTAAAAATAATAATAATAATAATAAACATGTTTTAAGCTACATCTGGACCTTAACATTTTAGATTGAACTAATTAGCTAGTTAAGAGGCTTTTTATTTTCTACCTGCTTTCATTATCCTGACAATCTATTTTTTTACCTATTAAAACCATTTTTTTATTTTATTAAAATATCAAATGTGATAGGGATTCCACAATACTGGATATCCTTCATAAATGACTATATCATATTGACCTAAACTTTTGGTTTATGAAATTTAATTAGTATATAGCATAAGCAATAAACATAATAAATGATTGGAGTTTCCCTTCAGACTAAATGCTTGGACATTAACTCTTTGAGCAAGTCGCATTCAGCGCGTTCTTTTCTCTAGCTCTATAGCTCCAGTATGCTTGTATTTTTTTACCAATATAAGGAGCTTTTTTGTTAGTACACTTTGTAAAAATAGATTTATTAATAATAATAAGGGACTGCTGTGTAGGTGTAGAATACTAATATTTATCAAAAGAAGCTAATTATTTATATTTCATAATTATATTACATGAGTATCTAATGAAAAAAAGTTTTAAATTGTTAGTTATTCCTACTTTAAACATGTCTTGGGTAGTTGTGCATTAGTGGGGCTCTACTTATTTTTAGCCATAAAAAATCGAAAAACAGGGAGATCACAAGTTTTTTTTTTTTTCATTTTGTTTTATCTTACGGCGGATTTACAAATCTTTTAAGAAAAAAAAAATGTGTCAATTTTTATTTTGAAAATAAAAAAAATGATATATTTAAGTTTTTTGTCAATAAAAACTAACTTAAAAAAATCAAGAATTTTTTTTATTTTTAATCAAAACATTCTCATTTTTTTATTATTTTCAATTATTCTATTTTTAATGAAATTTAGGAATAAAAAAATAATTGACATTAAAAAAAAATTAATCATGTTGATTTTACATCCCAAAAAAGTGGAGCTGCGATTCTACACAATTACCATATCATTTTATACAGAATTCTGATGTACTAAGCAAAGGAATGTCTATTTTTTTTGTGCATTGCCTACTGGTTTTAAACCTAATAATAAAGAACCTCATGGCGAAAAAAAATAATATTGCAGTAGTTAATAATCAAAATATTTCTTTAACGTATTTTTTTAAAATAAATTGTATTAAAAATAGTTATATTTATAGTATTTTTAAACACCTCCTGTTTACTGTGTATGATTCTTTTTTTCTTTAAACTTTTTTAAACTAACAGGAAAACGTATAATTAAAAAAAAAAATGAAACTGATGATATTATTGATTAAAAATGTTAATACCCAGATATCTAGTTTCATATCTGTTCTGTCAAGTCTGTGAAAGTCTTGTATTGAATAATTACTATTTCTTATTAAGTATAATTATCACTGTGTACGAAAAAAATGCCAGTTATACACATAAAATAGTAAGGAATATGGGCTGTTATAATCTGGATTCATTCATATTGTTTAAATATTATGTTAAAATAAAAATACCCAATTCAATAAAACAAAACATATTTGAACACTGGGTCCAAGAAAAATAATCCTTAAAAAATTTTAATAAATAGAAACGGGTTTGTTGTATATTATTTTCTGATTCAGATACACTATAAAAAATCTACATATTTATCTCAAACTAAAATTAGGATTCTGAATTTTGGAAGCCTTCATTTTCAACTTTTTCCTGGCAATAAGCAATTTCGTACAAATGTGGGTGGTATGGATAAAAACTGAAATATGCCATGGTGTCATCATAGACAATGACACAAAGGCATTAACTTAAAGGAAGAAAAGAGATGGATCCAATACAGATTCCTAATGAACTTATAGTCTAAAAAGATCTAAAACCTTCAAACTGTTTTTTGTGAATTTTAATAAAAAAATATTAAACATAATTATTTTAAATTTTGTGTTTGGTGTATTTTTATTGGCATGGTGGGCATGGTTGCCAATCTAATCATGTTTCGTAAACAGGAACTACACAGGCATGCTTGAAATGACAGGTAGCAGAAACACCATTGTTTTTGTGATAAAAATGTTATATCATGTAAAATATCATTCAATGCCTTTGAAAAATTAATGATGTATATGTTTCACAAACATCAATAAAAACCCTTTGGGATGTTTTCAGGAAAAGCGTTTTGGGCCGAAGTAATACATTTTCGGTCTGACTTAGTCATTAAATACTCTTGTTGATTTAAATAAGGATCATTACTAAATGATTGGATATTTATTAGGGAAGTGCATACTAGTTGTAACCTAACTAACCCAGAAATATTTATACATTATAATTAAGTTGCACGGGTTAGTTAAGTAAATACTAAAAACAACACTTTTAACAATATCTACAAGGCTAAAAAACATCTAGACAACAGTCTATGTTACACAGATTTTAGCAACTAATTATTACACCAATTATGTAAAAACAATTAAAAAAATATCATTTACAGATAATCCAATTTATCTACAAATTATTAGGCAAATATTTTTACCGAACTCTCAGTTATGATGGCGCCTCTATTTTATAATGGACCTATACCTTTTTAATGTAAGATAAATCTAATTTGAAATAAAGATTTTATATTGTCTTTCCAAATCCAAATTACAAGTAAAATAAGACATCCTGTCGGAAGAAACTTCCTTATGATGTTACTACTTTTCTTTTTAGTTTTTGATGATGGCGATATCACTACTCTTCGAAGGACAGCGCTTTGTTTGAAGAGTGGAAGACACTTCAATGAAAGTGAAACATTGGATCAACTTCCACTGACTCATCCAGAGCACTTTGGTATTCCAGTCATGGGTGGACGGAGAGGTAGACGGAATAGACTACTTAAGTAAGTACCAATGCATAAAATACCAGGTTTTTTTATTAAGTTTGGAATATTTTTAAACTGAAAAAATTACAGAATATGACTCACGATTAGTTTTTTCCTTATTTGTTATATAAAATCATGTAAGTTGATTTAAAATTTTATTTCTCACATGCATTATACTTATTCAACATTCCATGAGGATTTTTAGATTCTTAATGCATTAACTGCTATCCACAAACGTCTTTAGTATGCATGTAAAGATGGCTGGATATATTTACCTGTTAAAACATTGTGACGTTATGAATTTACACTTAAATTGTTAAATTTAAATTTAGTATTTTTTAATTTAAATTCAAACACGTTTTACTCTTTAAATAGATAGTTCTTGTTGGCAAAGCCTCTTTAACTAAATGTTTATTAAAATAACATATTTTTATAACCTAAAATATTAAAAACAATAAATGTTTTTATTTGACTGACATCTTGGTTGCTTAAAATTGAAAAACGATATTTCCAGTGTAGCTGTTTAGTAGCTTTGCGGCATTAACTTAATCGGCTAGATTTGTAGTTTGACATTGCCGTTTCCTTTCACCGCATCATTTGACGTTTGCAGTGTATAGATGAAACATGGGTACAGCGTCTCATTTATCAATTTATATTTTCTGCTTTTAACTTTTTTTCTTTGACGTTCGTCAAATAGCCAATCACGTCTTAGGAGGTTATCACGGGGTTTAACAGCTGTTTTTAATAGGAATTTAAAAAATAATAAACATTTACTAATGTATGCATTTACTTAATTTTTTGTTTATATTTGTGTACATCATTATTTTACTTTGTCTTTACCCAAACTGTAAATGCCTCATATCAAAGTAAAACGGAAACCGAAACGGCAAACGGTAACGGCAACGTCAACCTATAAATCCACCTTTACCTTATAGTAATGTTTTATAGGGATGAGAGCAGTGACGAGGAAATCGAAGAAGAAAATGAACCAGATCTCGAAGGTTACACACAAGATATTGGAAGAGTGGTGAGTGTTGAAACGGGAGAAAATAAACGTGGTAAGGAGAAATGGTTTCCTGGTCTTATAGTTATTCCGTCGGCTCAGCCGACAGTCAAGATAAATGTCAAAGACGAGTTTTTGATAAGGTCCTTCAGAGATGACAGATAGTAAGTACTTAATTAAGTCTAAAAATGTTGATGTGCCGAAAATATTAAATATCGTCGGTCTAATTCTAATAAGCCGTTTCTGCAATTTTTTCAAATTTCATTTTTTCGCGCCAATTGATAAAGAGGAATCCCTTTGATATGTAGGAATATGCTGTAACTACCATTTAATAATTTGGCGCCAGAAATGTTGATATTCTAATAAAATTTCTGTAGACTTTTATGGTAAATATTTTTTAAAAATGTTTCTTCTGTAAAATAATGAATTAAGCACTTACCAAGAATTAGAATTAGTTCGTCGATATGGACCATTCATTTAGCAGGATCAGGCAGGTTGACATAGATAAGGATATTGAAAAATTACATTTTAATGTAATAATTTAGGGTCTTTTTTAATACCTCTCCGTATTTTTACGTCTGAAATATAATTGGGGAAAATAAAAAGCCGCTTTGATAACCATAACTAACCATGACCGACTAGAAATTAGGGCTTTTGAATTTGTCTAAATTATTTGTAGAAGTTATAAACAAATTTTTAACAACATATTAGAAAAAACCCGGGGAATATATAATTATACTTTAAAAAAAAATTATAACTTCTACCATATCAAAAATATAAAAATTTTGTTAATAACTTCTATGTAGGGATAATTTAGAGAAATTCAAAAGCCCTAAGCTCTAGTCGGTCATGATTAGTTCTGGTTAGCAAAGTGGCTTTTTATTTTCCCCAATTATATATAAGACGTAAAAATGCGGAGACATATTAGAAAAGACCCATGATTTACTTTTTTTACAGTAAATGCATTATTTAGAAAAAGCTTACTTTTTAAATAACACGCCGAGTCTCTGTATAATAAGGCATGTTTCATGTTTCAACACTGTCAAAAAGCTTGTGATCACGGGGTATCTCTAGACGCGAGTGAAAATGTTCATTTAGAAACTACTTCGTCTTTTTTATTCAATTTTAAAATACAGTTATTGTCTTGGAAAATTTAAAAAAGATGGTTTGATACATAAAGAAAGTAAACACTAAAAATTAAAATATAACAGTTTTATAACAATAAAATAGATATATGTTTTTTATTGTTGTGACAGATTAATTTATTACCAGACATTATTTAGGATACTTACCAGATAGAATCACTTCTGTCCTGGTTTTAGGGTATAGACTTCTGCATGCGCAGAGCTAATTGACTCTAATAAACTAGCAGATCAACCTAAAAAATACTTAAAAAAACTTAAAAAATTTAAAAACTTATTAACGTTTTGATGACAAGTCGGTCAGCGTTTTTAAAATATGAAAGAAATAAAAAAAAACACAAAAAATTAAACAATAAAAAATGATTATATGTGTATAAATTAGTTATAACAGATTCGCGATCTGTTAATTGTAGTGTAGGTATTTTTATTCTTAACGGGAGAGTACTTTATATTGCAGTAGCTTATATTTCCAAAAGAAAAATGCTTACTTAGGACAAAAAATTAATTTATTTTAAAACAAATGAAAAGAAAAAACAGAAATTAAAAAACTAACATTTAATGGCAACTCCATTTTTTTCAATAACCATTTGCGTAGCATGGAATGCGCTAAATTTCGACAGTATTCTTCATCGATACCAACCAGATCCCATGCATTAAAGATAGTAGTTAAGAGTTAATTCGCATTTTTGGGCCTTCAATTATGTTGTTATATTGTCTGGACCAATCGTCCCCAAAGATTTTCAATGGGATTCAGGTCGGAAATGTTCGCTGGCCAGGGTAGCACTTCGATGTTTTGGGCTTGGAACCAGCGACGCACGCAGACTGTATGAATTGGGCAATTGTCTTGTTGGTAAATTATTTCATTATTTAGATATAAAATCTCGACCGATGGTGCCATAACCCCGTTTAGAATATCCAAGTATCCTACCGCCTTAAATCTTCCTTCAGTTTGCCAGCAAACATCCAAGCCTCTAGCGGACATCCAAATGTTTACTGAGAATTGACCTGCTGGATATATCTCTCATAGTTCTGTTCAACCTGCTGGATCGGACGATTTAAATCATCAAACCGAGTAATAATTACCCTTTTCCAATATTTTTCATTCTCCTCAACATAATTGAGGGCAAAAATCACTCGGGCTTGTTTTTGTTCCTCTGGCAATAAGGGCTTTTTTGCCGCAATTCGGCATTTCACAGTTTTTCAATGGTCTGCATGCAAGGAAGTTTAAAGGTGTATGGAAGCCCAATACTGTAGAACAAAATTGTCCAGTCGTGCAGGGCAGCGGGAATAGGGGGGTTGGCCCCGCGGAGTTTGCGCAATGAATAGTAGGTCAGTGCCGGACTTCCATAATTCTTTGTTACTATCTATAAAGTTGACATCATCAAATGTCAAATTCAAGCATTCACTGTTTTTTTTTTTTTTATTTTTTGCACAAAATTGTTGGTTATTAAACGATACTACCATAGAATATTTAAAATTATTGTGTAATATTGGGTTTTATATCATCTGATATAATATGGAAAGAAGCCTTCTATTTAAATGGTCGATATTTTTGTGAGTTTTGTATTTTTACCAAAAATCTTTGTAAATAAATAAAAACAAGATTTTTTAAAATAAATTTTAAACATTGTATGATAGTTTCATGTACTTATCACCAATTTTGTGATAAAAGAAGGGCAAGATAGTGTAAATGAGTTTAATCTAATCCTAAGATTCTGGTTGTACATTAAAAAGTGAAAATTTTTATAACTGCTTTTTAGGCATATACTTTTCACTAATAACAAACATTCATGAGACAGAATAACAGTGGTTAAAAATGTTTAGTAACCTTTGTTACCTAGGTATCCATTGTAACAGTATCCGTTAAATATTATGTGTCTACAGTATGTCGAGCTTAAAAAGTTGATAATGTAAGTTTAAGAAACCAAAAATCTAATTTCTTCTTAAACAAATACAGAAAAAGCAAAAAGGAACTTTAGCATAAAATTGTACTTTCTTTCATCCAATTAGAGGGACCTGTATATATTAAAATTTGCCTGGTCTGCCAGGTAATTAATAATTTTGATCCTTTAAAAGAATATTCTAAATTATTAAATGAAATAAAAGTACCTAAATGTTAACCTTATTTCTTTTTAATAATCCACAGAAATACACAAACATTGTGGAAATCATCTAAAAGATAGTTAAGATTGCCTTACTTTTCTCACTGCTATTTCCTATGAAATTTTCTTTATTTTATTATTCATAATTGATATATTATTATTTTTTCGGTTACCTTACGTTACGTCTCATAAGAAGCACCTAATTTAAATATAAGAAATACTTACCTAAAGTAAAAAATGCCGGGTATGTTACCCTTGGATTTGCAAGACAAAACCATACAACCTCTAATCATTTTGTTACGATATTATAAGTAACAAATAATAAACACAAAATTATAGTCACAATTTAATAAACACTAATCACTAAAATATGAAGGTTTTTATCAATCCAAAAAACTTCTGCAACTACAAAATATAGGTACTCACACAAAGCAAAACAATCGGCGCAAAGGCACAAACCACAACGAAAATGACGAATGATGAGACGACGACGGTTGACGATACAGCGCGGATATAGTTTCATACGCGCCGCGCGTGCCCTTGCTCCAAAAACCTTAGACAACCTAAGACCATTACGGCTCTCATAGAAGTATAATGTGTTGCCTAACTACACACTGATTTATCAGTGTGTAAGTAGGGAACACATTCAATTATTTCGTGGAATTTTGTTATTGCGCAGAATCGGCGGGGCCAACTCTGACAGTTATTTTCATACTGGGCTGGACATTTTTTGATCGAATGGGCCATAGCATTGGGCTTGCATACACCTTTAAACTTCCTTGTCTGCATGCCGTAAAGCGGGTACCCGGAAAACCGGTTGTGTTTATGACTTCGACTGTTGTAGAAAATGGGTTTGTTCTGCTGTGCTAATCTTATTTTGTAAATTGGTACCGCGCTTTCGTTCTAAGGACTGATGTTCTTGCCATCGTTTTCTAATTTTGCCAACAGCTGACTTATTTATATTAAAATGGTCGGCGACTCTTCTTACTGACCATCTATCTTCTAGTTGAGTAATTATTTGTGTCTTTGTAAATACCGAAAGTTGCTGAGGCATTTCAAGATGATTTTGAATATACGCCAGACAATTATTGACATTAATCAAAAATGGATCGTGTCATGGCACTTATCTGACAGGTGTACATGGCAGGTATATAAAACGTACAACTAACTAAAAAAACATGACATTTATTTTCCCATGTACACTTTTTTTTTGTAACCGAGTGTACTTGTGGGAAGGGAGAATATTGACAAAAATGGTTTATGTCCGCTACCAACTTACACATTGCATTATAACCTGTTTGTTCAGCGAAATATTAATTAAGATAACAATGTATGACCAAAATATTTATTTTTTAAATAGCACCTGTAATTCATGATCATTAATTAACACATTTTTGCAGTTATACTGTACCCAAAAAAGAAGTTAATGAGTTCAACCGAGATTTAGCAGACAAAAGTGATAGCTCTGGGTTGACTGAAGCCATTCAGAAGGCTATTAAATTTTTGGATCACAATGAGTTGCCCTTGCATTGGGAGAAGAGCTCTCTCTTTAATATTTCTGGAGATAGCGACAGTGAGGATAATGCTAGTGATGTAGGTAACCTGTGATTATTATATAGGTTGCATCAACTGTAAAAGGTTCAAACAAGTGTTTTTATTTTACAAAAAGTTTTTATTATTTTTAATTTATTCACTTTTAGACATCTGATGAAGAACAAAGTGAAGAGAAAGATCGATTTGTTGCCCAGTTATATAAATTTATGGATGACTCGGGCACTCCACTTAACAAGACACCCGTTATCTCGACTAAAGACATAGATTTACATAAACTGTTTCGAGTGGTACACAAAATGGGTGGTTACAACAGAGTAACCAACCAAAATAAATGGAAATCGGTTACTGCTAAAATGAAACTGGCAGTTAACCAAAATATTTCCAACCAGGTTAAGTCTGTTTATAAAAAGTGTCTGGTTAGTTATGAGGGATTTCATAGAACTCTGGGAGTAACTATGTTTAACCCTACAAGATCAACTAAAAAGAACAGAGGAAGAAGTTTGATCAGAGACAAGGATAGGACTCCAAGTAAGTAATTCATAAGATCATTTTGCATTCCTAACTCCCGACCTGTTGGTGTTACTGTATCAGGTGTCTGAAAAGGTCTGCCAATATCTTAGGGTAATTTTGATTGGGTCAAAATAATGTGGTTTAGAAACATTTACATTGGTCCAAAAGTTAATAGTAAGGAATGTTAAAGAGAGTTAAGCAGAATTCTTTTTTTGATTTATTATCACATATTTACGTATTTTTTGAAATATTGATATTAAAGTTGGTAAGTGTAAAATAATGACCAATATATTTTCTATATACTTTGCAAGTATTGCTAAAGTTTACCGTTTATAAAATATTTACTATTTTATTATTTGATGCAAACTAGAATTATACATTTGTAAAGGTTAAATTTAAAAAAAATTTTATTTACTAGGTGTCTGACTTACTAGGTCTGGGAAAAAAAAACAATTGAATTTAAGACGACAAAAATAATTAAAGCTACTATTAAACTTTGGCAACAGAAATTTAAACCTAATAACAACTGTTGTGGGGTACTTTTTTTGCACTAAAATTGTGAATAGTTTCAGTTTTGCTAGGTATGCTGATAGGCCTTTAAAGTGTTAGCTAGTAGTAATAGTATAGAGGTAAGAAGACTTTCTACATAATGGTTTCCTGACCTAATAAAAACAAATCGTAGAACTTTCAAATGAGATATTATTTTCAAGATATTGTTTTCTTTATTTTCCACATGACCCTACGGAACAATATATTTTAACTGGTAAAACAGGTAACAATATAAAAAAAAATATGATGCAAATTTATAACACTAAATGTAAAAGTATTTTTATTTGATCGAGAGTTTTATCAACAATTTTAAGATACCTCTGTGTAAAACTATATAAAAGGTTTATACTTTTTTTTAGGAAGTTGTGTACATAAACCTGGTGGAGTAGGCCTTCCAAGAAGAGCTTGTATAATTAAAATAGGAGAAAACATAAATTGGGGGTTTTAGTTTTAACAACTGGTGTAAGAAAAATATCTTTTCTACACACACCAAAATATATTACCCTCCACATGTGAAAAACAACAAGAAACTTAAGAGAGTTCTGTTTATAGATGAAGCAATATTAACTAGAAATGAAGTTACAAATTCACATAATATGCATTCATGGGCGAAAGATAATCCGCACGCGATAACTCAAGCAAAACACCAAAATAAATCAACTTAAGGTGGGAATTATCGAAAATTATTAGATCATGCCATTTTGCTGGGAAGCCTAAGTGTGGAAGCATATTTGCAGTTCCTGCAAAGAAATTTAAAAATTCTGTTAAAAAAAAATTATTTTGGAAACCTGAATAAATTCTACTTTATGTATGAGTGGACTCCTCCCTACTTTATAGGAGAATTTTTAATTACCGATTCCGCATTCAGTGGATAGACAGAAGTGGATCCCATTCATGACCACCTCGTTTCCGTGATTTAACTTCTATGGACAATCTTGCATATTCAACTCCAGTTCAAACTAGAGAAGAGATATTACAAAGGATTTTAACCCACAATAGGGTAGTTCATTTAACGCCCTCTATAAGTAACATCCAAACTGAACACGTACTATTATTACCCAATCAAAAGAACCTCTTGGTACCAATTTTAATACCAATATTTGAAAAAGTGCAGAAGTAATAAATCAAAAATGACATTTTTGCTTTTACACCCTGTATCTTCCTTACTATTAATTTTTGGAGTAAGGTAAATCACAATACCAAAATCGCAATATTTTGAACCATTCGGTATTACCCTAAGATATTGCTACAGCAAAAAAAACATATTAAATAATAAAATAAACACTGATAAAAGAATTATTAAAAAGGAACAATACGGAATTTTGGTTGTAACTAACTGTCCAGAATAGTATATATTTCGTTCATTTCGTACTCATAAAATAAATTAAATTTTTTTATATATTTTTTTCAGTGAGTAGTCCCAGACCTGAAGATGATGTAGAAAAACCCACAGAAAAAAAAGAAACGCCTGTTCCAGAGAAGGTTGAAATAAAAGTTAGGAGAAAAATCGAACCTAAAGAAAAAGAGGAAACACCAAAAAAAATTAAACCTGAAAGTCGAGATACCAGTACTGACGCATTAGATGTTGCTAGTACATCCAGCAGTAGGCCAAAGCGACATGAAATTAAAACAGTAAAAGATAAGAAAATAAAACCTGCTCTGGGTGAGAAGGTTAAGGTATTGATAGAGAGAATCGAAGAAGAAGTTAAGAAGGAGGAAAAGGTATGTATTATATAATATGTGTATACAAAAAATCCCAAATAGTTTATTTCAAATTGTTATTAAAAATAGTTGAGGTGGCCATAAAACTATTTTATCGGTTGTATTTATAAGTTGTATTAATTTATTGTATTTTCTTTCCACTTGTCTGAAATGTCTTAGGTTTATGTGCTTCGGATTGCAAAAGGGCCTTAGAATACCTATTTTTAAAATGATGATGAAGAAATTAGCATAACTTTCATTTCCTATTTTAATAAAAAAAAAATTATTGTGCATTAATTTAAAAAAAAAGCTTCTAATGAGCTCAACATCTTAATTAATACAACAACATGATTAAAAAACTGAAACTTACGTCAGATCCAAACTAATTACAATTTGTTATATTCTTCCATCAAAAAATTATTTTATTGTAATGATTAATATCAATCCTGATCTATCAAAACAGTCTGCTAATTAGCTAAAATTGATCATCAAGCATGAAGTAAATTTTATTGATTGACATTCAATATGTATATGGTTAACACCTTTAAAAAATAAGCTTTACCAAACACAGTGATATTTTCTATGCAGATATTTAAACCGACCATCCAGATACGGTTTGTTACCTTCAAAAATTTTAAATCTATTCTTTGGTTTAAAACTTATAAATGACTTTACCGAGGAAGATGAAAATTTGCATACAGATTGGACTTCTCAATTTTGAAATTAACTCTTTATTCTATTTGACATGTACAAGGTAAGCAAGTTAAAAAAATAAGTTGCTACCCAGATAGCCAGTGTTACTGAACAAGAATTTACCCATCAGTAGTTGTGTGACCAATTTGACGTTAAGTTAACCACAATTCGTTACTTAGTCAAGTTTGTCTACAAGTTGTTGTCAATCTACCACCGCAAATGGCATGGAAATTGTCAGCAACACTTGTAGTCCAATACCGTACAATTTACCCACAATAACTTGCACTGTAACTTTTTGTAGCCAAGTTGTCCTCAAGTTGTAAGAAATTTACTGCCAATTTTCCTACAACTTTGTACTTGACAACTTTTTCGACAACTTGACTTCAATTTGCGGAGGTAGATACCCGGCTAATTGCCATTCACGATTGCTATCTGGGTAGACGCCAGTGAATAGTGGTTCCGGATAAATATTTTACCAATTTTTTGAATTAGTATATTTACATATAAAAACGTTAAAATACATACAGGGTGTAAAAAGTATGATGCTCACGATTTTAATGGGCGATAGGGGAGCTTAAAAAAAGGCAAAAAAGCCAAAAACGCATGGGTCAAAAGTTAATTGTTTTTAAAATATGGCTTCTCAAAGTTTAAAAAATTTAGCAACACCGCGCCCACTTCACCACATTGAGTCGGGCGGTGAACGTTTTTTGCGAGGTTTTACATATCTACACTTTTTTGAAGAGATGTTTATTTAATAACTGTGTTATGTGCCACCGAATGCAGTAGTCACCGATGACACAAATTATTATTAAATTTGGTTGCTACAATGGCTGTAGCACTTAGTTTTACAATTTTGTTTTATTATTTTCAAACTATTTTTAAATTAAATTCCTTTTTGGTTTATTTAAATTATTTATTTAGTTTTTTTTTATAATATTAACTGTCACTGAATATACTAAGATTTACTAGAGACTAACTTAAATGTATGGCTAACCTAAAGATACTGATGCTTGAAAAAATACTGCTAGATACTTATTTTTCTACAATGGGGGTTGTGTTGACCACTAACACAAGGGGCGGAGCCATTTTTAAGATTGGAAATTTCCTTTGTCCCTTTGTATGTAAATACTATTTGAAAAGATCAAGTGTTAAAATATTAATTTGGGGTGATCGAAGTATACAATAACCTATTTAGGGTTTTATAGTTCTAAAAGCTTTTAATAGTAGGGTAATAGATTGTTAGTTTAAAGGAAACATTTATTATGCAAAGGATAAGTTTAAATTACTTTTACGTGTTTTTAGAAATATCTACCCTTTTATTAGGGTGTTAAAAGTCTTGGGAAATGTAAATAATGATTATAGAATATTTGGGGTTCTTTGACAATAATGATAATTCTGAATAATGAAAGTAACTAATAAAAATGTGTTATCGTGATACGTAAAAACTATAAAAAACATTAATTATTATAAAAGGAAATTCCGTCTTATAATGTATTATCACATTTATAATAGAATATTATATTTGATCTTGGTTGGATCACAACAACTGGCGGCTGGTGCATAACAGCTATAGAACCTCCAAAAAAATTAGAATAAAAATTACTTTTTGCAATTTAGTTTAATATTTAATTTAGAATTAAATTAAAATAAAAAACAATACATTATTTTTTTGCTAATTTCCTTTTTTTTTTTTTTTTTTTGACGGTATGCGGCAAAATTTGTTTTTTTTCTACAGTTTTTGGGGTTTTTATTTGCAATTAAAAAATAATTGTACTTACTAAAACATTAGGCTGATATCCATTTTAAGAACACAAATTATTATGATTTAAAACAGCACTTGAAGAATAGAAAGTCTTTAATTATAAAAAAAGAAACAGCCACATTTGAGTTTAAATAAGTTGCTCAAAATATCGTTTGCCTCGCCGTAAATTAATAACATATCGACATATTTTCCCGATTTAACAACATTTTGAATTGCAGTCAGTAACTTCGCGACCAATACGTACAATGCATAGCTGACTTGACGAGCTGCAGGCACAGGTCTTTGGCTAGTGCTGTTGCGTTATTTTTTTAATTTTTAACGGAAAAACAATTATTTTTTTTTGTAAAATCAATTAAAACTTAGTTTGTTTTATTAGCAAATGAATCTACTGATAAGCGATTTTGACGAAAGTGGCGAATTGTTAAGCTTTTCAGAAATAATTGCTACCAATGTTATTATCGTTTAGACAAAAATCTGTCAAGTTTTGACAAATATACTTTTTGACTTGTTTTTAGCTCCACCATTACCCATTAAAATGTAAGCATCATACTTTTTACGTCCTGTATATTACACAGTTTTTAGATAGATGTTGGGGTTTTAACTAAAAGACGACTTAGTCGGAGATTCCAAAAAAATAAAAATATTGTGCATGTTAAGTGTTCGCTGTGAGTTTTATAAAAATAAAGTAGTTAAAATATAAGTAATAAATGTGTATTTGGCACCAATGGGTTTATAAAGAAATCTATTTTTAAAATTAAATCCAGTAAAACTGATGCGTTTTGGTATGTGTTTGTAATTGCGGTAAATAACCAAAATATTTCTTCAGCATTTGTCCAAAAAACTATTAAAATATTTGAATGAAATATTTTATCACTTTTATCAATTTTTTTTTTCGTCTATTGTTGGTCCAGGTTGTTTGGGTTGAATTAGTAAACGATTTTTTATTGACCGACAGGAATTTCTTTATTATATTTAATTTATAGGCGTGTTGTTACATTCATCGATGAATCGTGCGCACTAATCGCTGTTTCATCAAGCCGTTTTTAAATTAATTGATGGAAAAGCGCTAAAGAAAGATGGCTGTTGTTTTAATAGTATATGGACGTCAGGATAGATTTCAGCGCTAAACCATCTGATGAATTTAACAACACGCCTATTGCTTTAAGCAACAGGTCCGGACTTGGTTATTTCTAATATGAAGTTTCCTATAAATTTAAGTTTTTATCTTCTGTTTGCATTTTATTATTATTAAAGTTAGTGCTGCTGGCAGTGCCTTGAAATGATTTTACCTATTTGGTGTGCTATATTTTAATTTGATATTTCTGAGGGAAAGAAAACAAAACATATAGTTTCGTTTAAATGTAAATTGGTTGATCAACATTGTTTAATTCTGATTAGATCTTTACTGAGTTGGGGAGCTTTAAAAGGTTGTTATTTAGGTATGTATTATCCGCTAACGTAGATACCTTCGATTTTATGATATTTAGTAGATCACAGGTGTAAAGAATAAACAAAATTGGGACAAGAATAAAGTTTTGTGGACTTCCAGATGTGATCATTTTCTCAAAAATTAGCCTTTGGAAAATTTTAAAAATTTGAAAGTATACTATCGTCGATGGAGGCAACTCGACTAAAATTTCCCTTGTGTTTTGTATGAAATTATCTTCCACATAAATTCAAAAAGGACATGCTGGGCATAAAATTCCATAAAATGGTTAAATTGACGTTTTTCCGGGCCTCTAGCGAAAAACGTCCCTGCTACCCAGATATCCCAAAAATGAAATATTGTCGGACTCGTCATACTTAACCGATACAAAAGTCGCGGCTTGCTTGTAATAATTTTGGGATCGGTACACGGGCTCAGGAACTACAACAACAATAAAAATAGAAGAAAAGTTAGATGTAGTTGCAATGTTGCCTATTTAAAGGCAGCAACAAAACTATTTAAAACTCTTTGCGCTCTACTTACATGCAGACCTTTATGGTGCCGGGAGCTTTATTGATTAAATTGGTTTTTGTTTTCTATAATTATTTATTTACCAACTAGAGCTAGCTTAAATAGATTTTAATATGGGATATATTTGTTAGGTCCAATTTACCAGATCCAAGTCCCTTACAAATGCAAATACAGCAACAAAGCCAAAGGATCCTCCTCCAAAAGAGATGGTAATTACTAGACAAAGCAAAGAAGCAGCTACTCCCCCTGTAAAAGCAGTTCCAAAACCAATTGTTAAAAAGGTTATACACAGAGAAGAAGAGGTAAACATTTATAAACGGCAGTACACCATAAATAAAAAATATTACTAACCAGCTGAGATTTCACGAACAGTATCATTTTCAAGCTCTCAGCCGCAAAACATGTTGAATTAATGATGTATTAAAATTTAATAACTAACCATTTCTTTTGCAGTTTAATGAACAGATAATCCCATAATAGAAAAAATATGTGGCCTACAAAACACGCGTCAAGTGTTCAGCAAAAAGCCGTCTTTAAAAAAAAAAATTTAGTTATTTACCCATATAACAAAATGCTCACACTGTCCTACAAATATCATGCGCCAATTTTTTAGTCCTTCATTTTGTAATAAAATGAAACATACATTATGAAACGTCTCTCCTACAATACAGTTGCGGCAGATCTAGGAAAAAAATGAAAAACATATTTTGGAAAAAGCTTGTTCAGATAAATTATTACACACCGCCTGCAATGTTATTATAAAAACGTCATTGTGTTTCTCTTGAAGAAATATTAGTTTATCTCCTAAAGAGATAATAATTTATATAGTTAATATTAACTCACAGCTAATAAATAATGTTTTTTTATTGAAAACTAGTCAAAATGAAGCCGTTCGCGAAGTTTCAGCCGGTTGGTATAATTTTTTTTCCATGGTGTTCTATTGTAACATTTAAATATAAATCCATATTCGACAAATTTGTATTTGCAGGAAAAAGAAAAAAGATCCAAACCTAGGAAGAAGACGGAGAGCGATAAGTCATCATCAGATGGCGGTAGTTCAAGTGATATAGCCCTGACAATGGCTAAACTTGGAGACAAATTAATAGTTTACTATGGTCCTACAAACGAATCTAAAGTCACTTATGAAGCGAAGGTAGTGGATATAGATAAGGATCAAACTGGGCCTATTTATCTGGTTCATTATACTGGTTGGAATACAAGGTAAACGGCATATTATTTAATGATGTTGGAAAATAAAAATGCAACAAATGATTCAGTGGATAGTTTTTTTAGGGTTATATAGATTTTTTCAATATTTTTAACTAATAACAATATTATTTACAAATATTAAATATTTGTTTAAAGTACATGATTTTTTTTTAATGAATGTCTTTTCACCAAAAAGAATTATATTTTTGTACGTTATATTTATAGTCTTGACAGGGGTTAAATTTATGGGAGATATAATTTTTAATATGTATCACATTTTATACAATTATAATATTTTTGTAAAAAATGGTTCCCGATGATAACACAGGCCCACAAAAAAAAGTGGTGTGTGCTTAGTGTCGGACTAGGATTTTCTGAAGTCAAAATTGGGGGTCAAAAAGCAAATAATCAAGAAAAGGCGTAATTTCAGATATCACCGATTTTTTTTTTTAATTTAAATCGCCAATATCTTAAACACTATAACAGATACACGAAACCTTATATGACATAAACTAAGTATTTTTACAAGTCCTTTAATTTTAGTTATATAACCTTTTTGTTTAAATGCCATATTTTTCGAGTTATAATCAAAAACCTAAATTATTTATTAAAAACACCCAAAATACCATAAATTAAAAAAATATTTTTTTTCCTATTTTGGACTGAAATTTTTTGTCAAAATTACATTTTCGTTAATATCTCCTTTATTATTTAACTTATCAAAAATGTTTATATAACTCTTTTATAGACAATTTAAAAAACTCTTTTTTATTCTATGAAATTTTTTGTATCTCTTATAGTTTATATAGTCGTAGTCCAAACATTTCGTGGTAGCAGGTAAATGTACCGTGTCGGTTTTTTGGGGATTTCTTGATTTTTTGCTGTTTGACCCCCAATTTTGACTTCAGATTCGTGTTTAGCGGAAAAAAATACACCCTGCACACATCACTTTTTTTTAACTTTTGTGGGCCTGTGTAATTGTTTATCATTTATAGTGATCAATGAATTAAAATGTATAGAATTGTTGAGTTACTAAAATAATTTATTTATAGGTATGATGAATGGATACCAGCTTCCCGGATAGCCGAGAATCTTAGTTCAGGTGTAAAGTCGAGAAGATCCAAAGTTCCGGCTCCTGTCAATGTTAAACCCGCCCCTTGTAATCCTTCGACATCTTTAACCAAACCTGTTGCAGCTAAAAGAAACCGTGTTACATCAGTTTCTAGTCGGGGTCCTCCCGAAGATAAACCACCAAGATCTACAACGCCGTCTAGCGTTACATCTTCCAGCAGCCGCACTAAAAGTCCTGCTACGCCTGCTACAAGGTCAAACAGATTGGCAGCTAAAAAAGGTGGGTATCAGTACTAACCCTTAATTTATTTCTATTTAATTAAGCAAGATTTAAAAAATATTACAGACTCCACAAAGATCATTGTTGGCACAAAATATTGCTACACGTCCCAAAAGGCAAAAAACCAAAATCCGGATCTAACCAGTTTTAAGATTTTGAGGTTTAAATCTATGATAACAGATGAAAAAAAATAATTTTAGCCCCAAATAATATCTCCAGCGATCACGAAAGGTCCCAATTTTTCTAATAGAACACCTAGGAAAATAAATAAATCATGTCCCCTTCTCCCCCCTCCCTCGGTGACTCGACCGAAATTATATACAGAATGGTTGAATCGATACTTATATATACATATATATATATATATATATATATATATATATATATATAAATATATATATATATATATATATATATATATATATATATATATATATATATATATATTATGTATGTATAAAGACTACTTTGTCACCTCGAAAGTAGATTTGTGCAATACCAAGTCACCTCATATATACCGTTCCCACCACAAAATTTTGAGGTGACAACGTTTTACCATATTTCTTCCATGAGTTGTTTCAACATTCCATTAGATGTCGTTTTATGAAAAATGTGTCTGAGGTGACATCACTTCATTTTGTACCAGTAATTTGTCTTTTTAGTTCAAGCGTATATCACCAGCGCTAGTGTCGTTTTTCTGTTTAGATACGGCACGCGCGATGTCACCTCACTAGTGTATTTAGTATATTATTCATAAAAGTGGGTATTGTAGCGGCGTAGTCACCTCAAAGATATCGCAACACTGCATTAGACAAATATTAACAAACAATTGTTTAATTCCTCTGCTATTAAAATAAGCCATAGAAGTAAACTTATAATAAAATTGGCAAAGATAAGTACATTACATGTTTTTTATTACTTTAAACACATTTACTAATTCAATTTGTAAATTAATTAACAAAAATTTTATAAAACATGCTCTTTGGTTATGTTACTGCATAGTTTAAATAATATTATGAGTTTTGTCACTCGTAGCGGCTCTCAAAATGCATCTCTCTTATCTCCGCCTGTTCAATATATTCGTACTAGTCTATGGCGTGAAGCCGACTGATACGCAGTGCGGCAAAAATCGTTTTGCTGTAACCGTGTGCTTTGGTATATTGTGTTCCTGAAAAGTTGTTGAATATCTCTGGTAATAATATTTGTTCAGTGGATCATTGTGAAAGTAGAATAAAAGGGGATTTATCGTTTTTAAGATGCCCAAAGGACTATATTAATATAAGTCATATATATTTAGATTAGATTATTTTATTGGTATTTGCATTAAAACTATATTAAACTTTCAAATGTCAAGCTTGGGAAAGTGCTTTGAGATTTACTGAGTTCCACAAATGTGTTAAATATACGCTAAAACAATGTCAGAACTGTATTAAAGGTGTTTTTTTTTTAAGATAAGGATTTTTCAAACCCTTTTAGGAGTCGCATTCATTCATATGTGATTCCATCTGTAGGTTTACCCACAGAGCCTGCTAGAGAGCGTAACTTTTAACATTTGTTGTTTTGAAAACTAGAGTACAATTACCTATGTGTACCTGTTGATGTATAATTAGACCATCTTTAGAGTATTGTTCTTATATCTAGGAAATGGCGTCTCCCACAACTTTAGCATTCTTGATTTCCTTCAGGGAAGGGCCATTTATTCTATTATTGATTCCATGCTTACAGGAAAACCTTTTCTCTCACCCACCGGCGAGCTGTAGGGGATCTGTCGCTTTTTATAGATATTTTGACGGCTTCTGCTTTAAAAAGTTGGCCAGTAGAGTTCCACCCCTGACAGCTCCCAATAGACAGTGTCGTTTTTTGCATTCTTTTACAGTCTAGCTTGAGAGGCCCAGAACTTTCCACTTTGTTAGTTCTTTTATCCCTAGAGTATCCAGATTGTGAAACCTACTACCACCAGAAGTGTTGCCTTCTCCCCCAAATCCCCAAGTATTTAGGTCTGGTGTCAATAGACTTCATCTTACCACACTTAAGACACCCACGTACGTTGGTATTAAGGCCTTCGCCCTTTGAGGAATTATCTAAAGATGAAAACAGCTGCAATATTTCATTTTGCACTCCTAATACACACACAAATAAAAATGTTGTGCATATCCACACATTTAGCTAGTGACCCATTAATTATTCGTGAAAGTCTGGTCGACCTTTTTAGATGTTTACAATACATTTCTATTTTGCTTTACATTATACAATAGATAGATAAATATTTATTTGTTTAGTTGTAATGATAAAATAACCCTGGAACTATAAAGTCATTTTTTTACCCGTTAACTACAAACCGGGCAAACATTAACCCCACGGGATTTTTGCTTTTAAAATCGTTTTGAAAGCAGTAGTCTGACATATGAGTACTTGAATTTTTTTGTTTTGTTATGCCCCAGAGAACGGTGAAGAGCAAATTCAATGTTGTCAAGATTTAGTTAATTAAAAATTGATTTGAATAGCTGTAAGTACTTAAAAACAACCAAACCGTCATTTAACAGACAAAAACTATTTCTCCCAACAACCAATTTTTAAATTTTCAACAGGATTTTAAAGAGGACGCATATGGCTTTAAGAAAAAATATACCATCGTAATGTTTTGCTAAAAAAGAATAATTATTTGGGCATTTGAAAATTCAAACAAATTTAGAATCCGATTTCCCTGACAAAATCAAATAAATATCCATAAAATATTGGTTTTCAAAAATCTATTTTTGTTTCTCCCATGGAAAATATGAAAAAAGATAAATTTAACAGATATAAAAATATTTCAAAGTACAGTTACGATTTTACTTATTAGTCCATTTGTCGTTCTAGGGATAATTATTAATAGGTAATAGAGACAAAAAATTTAACATTTATTTACAGTGACTTTGGTGACCATTAACAAATATTATTAACATTATGCTTATATTATCGTAATAATCATTTAAATAATGAAAAATCTACTTCTTGTTCCCTGGCAATCCCGATCAGAGGAAACGCATGAATAAATTGGTATCTTTCACACAAATATCCTCTAAAACTTTTTTGTCGGTTCGCGATCGGCGGAGACGCCGCACGGTGTCTTTGAAGCCAAAACCTCAAAGGTTTATATGCAAGTGACCTAACTCATATATTGTATATTCTTTAAACTATGGTTACTGTTTATAGCGGTTTTATACTTTCACATTAATTATGTGCTTGCTGGGTTATAAGTCACTAGTTGTTTTAGTCCTTTTTAAATTTTAGATCTGTAGTTCAATATATTCTAAATTAAGAAAATAGTTATTGTTATACAGAGTGTTACAAAAGTATGCTTTTTTAAATTTCTTTTTTTAAGTTTATTTAGTTTTTAGTGGTGACTTACGTATTTGAGCTATAGAAATATTTTTTATACAGTGTGTTTTAAAAATATGGCTCATGGCTATATGGTCTCACTTATAAAATTGGAAATGTCTATGATGTGTTCTATTTAATTATAAGATAAATTATAGATACTTTTTATCCCGGTAAATTTTTTTACTGAGTATTTAAAAATAATTGCTATTCATTAATATGTTAAAAATTATATTTTATTTTGGTAGTAAAAAAATAAAGTATAATAAAAAAATAAATGGAAAAAATTACTCGACATATTTCTTGCACTTTTATAGATAAAAAAAGCAGTTTGAATATAAATGTCAATTTAATATACAGGGTGTCCCAAAAGTAATGGGACATGGAGCAACAGTAGATTTCTCAAGTCAAAATTATGGGAATTATGCCAACTTGTCTTAGCCTAAAATTGATAGCAACAGGGTGTTTAATTTTTATGTGGTTTTTATATTTTTTAAATAAATCCTTAACTAAATGACAAATTTACATGAAATTTAGAAGTTAGGTTTTTTAAGAGGAGAAATTGAATAGATTTTATAATTTTCGGGTTTCTGGTAGAGGGCGCTAGTTATTTTTTTACTTTTTTAAAGGTCGTGACTTTTATACCCTTGTACATCGATTTAAAAATTAACAAACTGAATTTCTTTTTTAATTTTACATAAAAAATACATATCTTCTAAAGTCGCTAAAAGCACTCAATTTCGAGATTATCTTTATTTATGTTAATAACATTGTTAAGATTGATAAAAAATAATTAAAAAAAGAAAACGAAATAAGATACATTTTAAAAATCCTGTATCTCAGTTGCTATATGTGTTAGAATAAGATAATATTGGCTAAATCCCATTGTTTTGTCTCGAGAAATATAGTTAATTAAGATTTATCGAGTTTTTCGTTTTTTTTCTTAATTATATAAAAAAGTTGCGCCATTTAAAAAACTGAAAGATAATAAAACTAGCGCTCCCTACCAACAACATGAAAACTATAAAATCTTTTAAATTGCTCTTTTTAAAACCCTTAAAAAATGAAAAACCAGATAAAACTTTAACACTCTGTCTCTCAGTTGCTATTAGTTTTAGGATAAGACAAGTTGGCATAAATCACATTATTTTGACTTAAAGACTCTACTATTGCCCTTTTAATTGTATACATGTTAACTTTGAGGGAAATTAAAGTCTCTCATTAATTAAGCACCAGCTTAAAATATGGACATAAAAATAATATGCATTTTGCGATTTTGTCGATACGAGCACGATATAACGAACAACATTAATTATTTCATTTTTTTATTTCTCACACTTTTTCTTTTCTCTCTGCGCACAATTCTAAAGGTAGGTGTAGAGGATACTAATTTTTATTATATTGTACCTGATTTTTACCATTTTGGTAATACAAAAATTATATTAGGCTAAGTTTTGTTTTTTAACTTAATAAGCAGTTTATAATTGAAAAAATATTTTAACAAAATGTAGGGACCAAAAAGAATACAAGACGTAAATGAATAAGTATCTGTCAGCGAATCGATAGATACTTGTTTATTTCGTTCATTTTATTGCAACTTTAAAAGTGTGTAATATAAAACACATAGTTTCCAAAATAGCTGAAATATCAAGATACCTACAAAAATTATATTGAATATTTCACTCATGTATAAATTTTCCCATAAGACACGTTAAAAATGAAAAAATTTCAGCGAAAATTTCACGTTGCCTAGACAACGTGGTATTTCCACTTAATTACAAACACAGAACAATCGAACCTGTTTGTTTGTATTGTCAATTAGAATCGTCAAAATCAGTCAAAATGAGTCGATTTGGTCATGTACACGATGAAGAAATAGATAAAGTAATTAAAAAAAACGATTTCAGTTATAGTTTTAATTATGTTGCATAAAAATTAAAAATTAAAAATCCTTCTTCGAACTCGTGGAATTATAAATAACAAGCTTTTATAAAGATTATCGGTAATTTTTAAGCACTCGTGGTATTACCCCCGAAAAACTCATAAAATATTATTGACTAATAAAAGAGTTTTTTTTGTAGTTTCTAAATTAAAATGTTGACAGAAGCTTTTGCTACTCAAATTAAAAATAAGGTGTACCCTTTATTTCCAGAAATAAAAGTTTTATAAATGAATCGGGAATAAAAAGAAGCATTTTGGTTATAAAATCAAAAATCTAACATTTAATAAAAAATAGAAATAAAAAAAAATTAAAGAAATGCTAGTTGTCAGGTTAACGTACTAAACCTAAAAATAAAAATGTTTCTTCATAAGTCTAAAAGTTTTTTATTTTTTTAAATTCCTTATTAAATAGTTTGCAGCCATAATAAACAAGATAAATAGCAACTGCAACCCCCTTTAAAAGATGTTTTTAAACCCTTAAAGATGATCATTAAACCCTTTAACAATAAGTCGCCGAATTAATCC